>CM051260.1:19373000-19565500 GCA_027921565.1 Artemia sinica
GTATTTATTTTTCGAAAGTTTTGAGAAACTGAGTTTGAAATGAAATTAGAAACTGAACAGAATAAGATTATTTGCCTTTTAAGATGGTTAAAAGAGGAATTATAACTAGTACACTACAGAGAATTTAGTGTTACCCAGTTCAAATAAAAACTATGAAAATTTTCCGATAACGAAAGCCTCAAAAGCAGCATAAATTACAGTCCAGAAATTACATGAAAGCATGAACATTTAAGGTATATAACGGCTAAAGATAATTTTTCTTTCATTGGACCAAAACCCTATCAAAACCCTGGGTTTGTTACAGCCTAATTAACGAAACTTATCGCTACAGAATATGCTTCTATAGTTTTAGTGTTTATCTACACCTTTGTCAAACAGGCTGGGATTATGTTATTATAATTATTATGGACAAAGTCATAAAATGATTCGAAGCCTCTGCGCCCAAACCCATTGTCTCTACACCGCCCCACGCCCAAAAAAAAACTAATTAGTGGAGGAGGATTAATATTTAGCTTTTCCCATCCTTAACATATCTATTGTTAGCTGTTGGACATTACTACCCCTAACTATACCCTCCAGCTGAACATTTATGAAATATCTCCAATTGACATCTAATCCTGGCAGGACACTAATCAATTGGATGTCTCCTTGTCTCCAGGGCCATTTCACAATTTTGGTAAATTTGGGATTCAGCCCTTCCTAACCGGGTGAAATGATTTTAAAAAAATTCCAATCCCGGTGATAGCTTCAGTAACCAATCGCATGCCATACCTATTAAGTCGGATATGGTATTAAATCAGCATGGGGTCAAATCTTGGTATCATTTTGTTTCTTAACGTCTCACCCTTCAATGGCAATTTCGCTCCCGCCCTCTCATAGCTCTGTCTCCTTATCGCCACGTTCCAGCACCTTGAAAGATGAGAATGAAAGGTTTTGGACTATAGTGTGTCATGGATGGTCAATCGAAGCTGCTTTATCTTCCAATTCATTACCCCTGTTACCAGAGTATCCTGGAGCCATATCAGTGTAATTTGGTTTCCGGTTGGAAGAGTATGAGATAGTGATTAAAGATATCCTTTGATGGTTTAATAAAGGTTTACATGGAACCAAAAAATACTAGCACCACTGGCAAATAATCTTTGTATACACGGACTAAAACAATCAGAACAAGTTTAATTGCAAGTTGGCCAGACCTTGGATTCCATTTTAAGTGATTTTATTTAAGAGCAACAGAAATGTTCTTAGATAGGATAGGTCTTCTGTTTTAAACTATTTCTATTGATTATAATTTAGGATAGGTTAGTGTTCAGAACATTGGCTACTTTAGAGAATTAGACACACAGATAAACTTGTTGTGTTCTTTTACCAAATGCGAAGCAAAAGTAGAAAAGAGGCAATAAAAAGCCACAACTCCCATGTTTTAACTGTCTTTACAACTGATTTGACGTTTTAGGGTAGCACTAAATTGCGCTGGTGTTTTTTTTCCTATTTAAATGATCTTCCATTGCTGTTTTAGCTGTAACTGGTACAGAGTAAAACCAAATGGGCATAGACAACTTTAGGAATTCTACCAGGTAAATGGTGTTGATTCTTTTTTTTTTTTACTCGAGGACCAGTTTTGTTTTCACTCTTACGAGTTCCTCACAATCTTAGCTCAATTGGTCATATGTTTTTGTCAAAATCTTTAGTCAATGAACTGGTCACAATCTTTGGTCAAAATACTACATTTATAAGAAACATTGAGACTGTATAGTCAGCTCTTTATTTTGTATGTACCATAGGTGAATGTGTTATTGGCCTGTTGATGCAGTGGTAACACGGAACTATAGTGCCAACGTAAAAAAAAAAAAGTGAACTGCCATATAATAGGACTGGACAGAGAACTGTTATTGGTGTGACTTGAATTTAGAGCACCGTAGTGCTTGTTCTTTTTTTAAGCACCAATTACTTCGCCAGGGGCCCTTGCGCAGGTGCATGGGAATAGTTTCATTATTTTTCTTTAATAAAACGAAAAAAGAGAACCCATTTGTAGGTCCTCCCCGAATGGGGTGGGGGGAATTTTGAGAGCCTTCTTAGAGTGCAGAACCTTTGCTAGTTAAACAAAACTTATACATAAATATCTATTGTGTCTCTGTGATGAAGAATGTGGAACAAAAATTTGGGGCCATGTTAAATTATGGAACTTTATTTGGACTTACCAAGCTCAAGTCACACCCAGTGCGCTTTTATTGTGCACTGGTGCATCTGGTGAAACTGATGCACTGGTGTACAGTGCATCCGTTATTGTCTTGGCTGTGCAGTTTTTGGGTTTTGGCATCACACCCACTATTTGACGATTGACCGCCTTAGATAGGCACAAGTAACGTTAAACGTTATACGCAAGTAACACAACAAACCTGTACGTATACGCAAGGAACTTATACGCATTATACACAGAACTTATACACATACAGTATACGAAAGTAACGTTCAACGCAAGTAACGTTAAACGCAAGTCACACTAAAATTGCTATATGATACCTGGTGCACCATATTGTACAAGGTGACCAATCGACTATCTTCATTTGTTATCTTCACAAATAACCATCAGGGCCAGTTTCTTATTCATAGATAGCCAGAGATTAAAGTATACTCTCTTCCATCAGAACAAAAACACTCGTACTGAGTTACACTTTAAAGGGTAAATTTGTAGTTTTTTTTTTTAATTCACTTTTTTAATTCGTCCAAATCGCTTGTGAAAAGCTCTTATTATAGGCGCTTTAAAAAACAGGTAAATCAAATATATAAATTAACTTACCTTCAAGGTGGTAAGACAAGATGCTTGGTCTTTAAACTGCCTCTCTGATTCCTGTAGCTCTTTTTTCAAATGTTCCTTCGAAGCAAGTTTCAGGATTAACGATCGGAAATCCCTTTGTCGGTTCTGCATTCCTTTGTTTAGGGCTTCTTGGATCGAAAGGATTTTAGCAATCAGACCCTGAAGTCAAAATACCTCTCATATATCAATTATTTTCTCTTAGGATTTAGGGGAAAAGTCGAGAAGTTAATCATCATAAGAACACAGAGCAGAATAGTCTCAGACAACAATTTAGACCATAACTTAGGGAGGTAATTCTTTAGATAAGGAAAAAGACTATCCCTTTCTTAAAACTACTATTAATTGAACTCTTTTTTTACTGGATGCTACGGCGCTTAACCTTCCCCTCCTACTATGAATTGCAACCACCCTCAAATACTGTCTGTAGACTAAAGGAGCACTGACAATACGGCAATCTAAACTTAATGCAGTAGAAACTAAATTATCCAGTCCTCATTTATCCAGAGCCACGATCATCTGGAATACCAGCCCCGATCAAATTACTAAATTTTAAGTCACATCTATGCACTCACTAACACATATCTTAACTAGTTTTACCTGCCCATGAACTGCTGCTGCTATCTGCTATAAACATACTGTTACTGTAGAAGTTTAGTTGCCGATTGTTACTGAACTCCACTATGACCTGTCACTAACCGATTTCAACCCCATATTTTCGTTATTGTTTTTAATCAAGTTCATTACGTCGTATTACGTCTGTAGGCTACTTAAATATGTTGAAACACAAGAAAACGATCATATCACTTCAAGATAAAATAAATGTTATTGATTTATTGAAAGAAATAGAAACTAGCACGTAAGTTAGGTGATAAGTATGGTATAGGTAAATCTACAGTTGGCGATGTTAAGATGAAAGTCCTGTTTCGATAGTTTTTCAAATGTGTTGATTTTGTTATTTAATTTATTTTGGTTATTTTCAATAACTACCGAACATTATGAATTATGCTATGATGTGTATAAAACCAATTTCTTATATAATTCAATAATATAGATAATCGAATTTCTCGATGCATACGAACAACAAATGTTTGAGGAATCTCAAATTCAATCATTTACTGAAAACAAGATGTAAACTTTCATTGGCAAGGCCTAAACATGGTACCTTTAAACATATATATATATATATATATATATATATATATATATATATATATAAAGGTCACCAGTAAAGTTTCAATCAAAGCTATAAAACATGCTATAATAACTGAAATGGTCAACAAACGAAAAATTATCAAAAGCTATGGATTATTAAAAACTCGGCAAAAACTAGGCACAAAGGTTCGTGAATAAGACTGTGACCGGGGGTAAACCGGGGTCAATTTTGGAACTTTCACAGCCACTTCTCTGGGGAGTCAGGATCTAAGAGTTACAAAAGGAGGCACGAAGAAGCTCTTGCATAGCTATTGAATTCCTATCTAGAGTTGTCCGGTCATTCTCTGATGTGATAGGATTTTTCCCAGTGGATAGTTGAAGACACGAGCGAAGGTTAGTTTTTTTTCATAATTTGTCAGGTTTCCTGGGAAGAGGAATGGTTTGGACATCTTGGCTAATAAAATGTGCTGTTTAAAGATTTAGAAACCTGTTTAATTGCACAACCTCTATATAGAAATGGCAATTCAAGAATTTATGAAAGAAACTGCGATTTTTTTCCCTTTACTACGCATATTGCATCCCCAATTCTTCTTGCTTTTCGACCGTAGAACTTCTTTAAAATAAAAAAAAAACTTAAGACAAACTTAAACTTAACATAAAACTAAACCGGTAAAAACAAATGCACTAACATAGACACAATTTCTTTCCGCAATAAGAAACTATAAGTTCAAACAAAACTTTTTAAAGCTGATTTGTTGTCTGCATAAAGACCATCCTCTTAGCTATTCATTGGCCTGCATTGCTTCACACTGCTTGAATTTGGGAAGGTTTATTGGACTGGGCATGCAGCATAGAGATCATTTTCTTTAGATTTACTTTTTATTTTTTTTATTTTTTTTTATAATAAGAGTATTTTCATTTATTATTTTTGAATGTATTGTGTATTAACCATGGTCCAGTAGGGTTTTTAGTGTTAATAAATCATATCATATCATACAATGTCCCTTAATCAAGCTGTGGTGCATTTCTTCTCGGACCCTCTCGTATTCTCTATACGGGAAGGTCCGTATTAATTCCCTCCTGTATTAATTTTTAAATTTATTTTGATTTAGTGCCTCTATGATTTATTTATTGGGTTTCTTCACCTTCGTTATTGTATTAACGTCTTTATTTTCAATCTTTCTTTTGTATTTACTTACTCTGTCTGTTTGTTTATTTGCTTTTTCATCTTTTTCTTCTCTGTTTTATATTCGGCTAACACAAGCTATGCTTTTGACTTGAAGCTAATTAAATGATTGTTTTTTTTTAATAAATAATTGAATGATTGAATTGTTGGAGTTAGCTACTTCCGAGATTTGAATTTGAATATTCAATGAAACATCTAAACTACTCGGTGAAGAGCTCTTGGAGGCTTTCAAGTATATTAAACCAAAATAATCTGGGACAATTACCTATCTTTGAAGCATTGATAAAAGATTTTTGTCCAAGTCACGTAAAATAACGGTAAGAAACACTAAGTCCGAGCTAATAGTGCACTCATAAACTAAGGTCTGATTAGAAGAATATAGGTAACTTACGAGAGTGGAAACTGGCACTGGTGTCAGCAAATAAAAACATAAATGTTATCTGGCGTTTGCCGACACTTGGCATTTTTCAAGCTTTGTAATAGTTTTTTCTGTCCGGAACTGCGACTAGATACTTATTACTACACTCATTTTACCAAATACACAAATTAAATCTGTTGTTATTATTATTATTACTGTGAAAAAAATGTCAAGTGTCACCAAACGCTAGATGGCGTTGAGAAGTTTTTGGCCAATGCTAGAGCCAGTTTCCACTCTTATAAGTTACCCATACTCTTTGGTCTAATCCGTCCACTGGCTGAGAAATTTCAGCAGTCCCTGAATGGCTCCAAATATCTCATGTCCTTTCACAACTAAAGTAAAGCAAATCCTCTTTCCTTTCTTTTGGCTTTTACGATATCAGTAATCATGAAACACGCCGTTAGATTTAAGGTGCCATCACAGTAGACAGAATATACAGACAGTATCGACAAAGGCTATACTCTCCGTTAAAAAAAAAAAGTGAAACAGATTTAAAACCACATAAGATTCATACTCCACCTTTACGCACGCGCATGACAATTGTTTCCGATCTACACATCACGATGAGCTTATGGAAACTGAACTAAGGTTATGACGCATATTGCCAGGGACGATACGCGCGGTATCAAATGTGTATCATGTTTGGAAAAAGGAGACGCTACAGTCTACAGTGGGTGCCATAATCTAGCGACAGTAATCTCCAGGACAAATCAATGAAAAATATATAAATAGTTCTTCCTCGGCCATTTTAGCACTTTAGGCATCCATGAACGTTTTTTGGGAATGTATTAACCGATGGACCCCCTTCCCCATCAGCCCTGCACCAGCTGGGAATTAACACCGAATCTCATGTAACCAAGCATAGATCAATCCCTGGACTTAGCTAACACTGAACCCTGTATTTGCTTTCACCTTTTTCCGACTACGAACATTAAAACAATGACTACAATGGTCTTGACCATGAGATAATAAACAATCAATGCTCTTCAAGGTAAATTATAATAAAATTGACCGGCCGTAATCAACATTCTGATATTGGAGGGGAACGATGTAAAGTGATTTATATGGGGGGGAGGGGCTCAACTATCATAAACTTAGGTATTTCTAGCCATTAAATAATTAAAACAATTTCAATTTCTTGAAAGGAAGGCGGCGGGGCAAGAATGCGGACCTAAAACATCCAGCCCCTTCCGCACATATGGCACTGAAATTCTGTTACACGAGATAACTCAAATATTTGCGTTTCCAGAAATGTCTAGTTTCTGAAACACTCAATAGGTCAAAATGGTTCATTTTCTCTCATACAGGTGGTTATCCCTTAACACCTATCCTCCACGTAGGATCCGTTGGTCCTATTTTATAGTTATAACTTTTGTCAGGATGGAATATTTTTAGATTATTACCTTACACCTCATCTGCATTTCTTTCTTAACATCGTCTAAGTTTTTGATGGCACCTTCCTTCTCTTGAATCTTCTTTTCATTCTTCTGTATAGAAATTTCAAGATACTTCTGCTCGTTTTGTTTTTTCGACAAACTCACTAATTTACTTCTCTGCTCCTCCAGCTTCATTACAGCTTCCTAAAATTTGTCGTTCAATTTTAACCAACGTTTAATCTATTTTTGATTAACTTATATTTTATTTTTGAATTTGAGTTTCACTCGATTTACAAATTCACATGAAACATATTGCACATAAGGGACCAAACCAAGGAATACAACGCCTAGGTCCATGACTTTTTTCTAATGATAAATTCCTATGTGATTTTTTCTAACGGAAATATTCTTCTGTATTGGTGTTACATATTTTTCTTACATAATTGTTGAACTTATTAACTACAAAATTGTCTGTTCTGTGGATATTGTGCTGGTTTTTGGCTGTTTTGCTTTAGTGCTTGACAATCATGTAAGGTTACAAAGTTTTTCAAGTGCACATTCAATGGTGTATCAATAGAGGAGGCAGTTTACTCTTTTTTTAGAATCTTCTTTTGCCAAATTTGTTTTTACAAAGGGTTTTTTTTACAATTACATTAGCAATAGGAAATATGGGAGATTGGGGTAAATTTCCAGTTCACATAGCTTATGGATTAGCGAAAATAAATCTTAAACATTATTTGATAGCATAATTTATTGTTATTCAGTTATACACTGTAATTTTGACACACTTTTTGACAATTTTTATTTTGTTTATAATTAAAAATTCCAACATATATTTTAGACATTTTTCGGAACTCACTTTTTTCCTCTATACTTTAGACTTTGAAATTCTAGACACTCAATACCCAAAGGTTTGAACTGAAAATTAAGTCCGGAGTTTACAAGAAAACTAGTACATCTAAAAACATCTTTCTTTCTGTTTTACATCTAGTTTTTTCATAATTAGTATAGTTTTTAAATTTAGCATTCATAAGCTTACATTTCTTTATAATTCGCTTCCTCTTCCCCACATACTGCATGTTGCCCCCTTTTAGCAGGTTTTTAACAAATCTGATGAAAGAAAAATTCATTCATATTTTATAGCGTTGTGATATCAGTCCAATCAGATTTGTTATTTGTGTATAAAGAGCATAACAAAACATGCCCCAGCCCTGAAGCCACAGTTCTTTTTGCCTTTCGATCATTCTGAGTAAGATGGTTAAATCGAAATTCCCATCCGACACCATCTGGGTTTAAGGGTCGACCAGGGAAAAAAGAACACGAGGAGGGCTACTTGCTCTCCAGTCAATTTCAAATAGTAAAAACTCCCTAGAACTTTATATGTCCTATTGAACGATCTCCCTCTCAAGTTTCTACGACCACCTCAGGTTCGCTAAACACTACTTTAATTCCCTCCAGGACCACGAAACTAAGGATTGTTCAGAGGTTTGGAATAGCAGACCTCGAGGAAGCTGTATCTGGGATAAATAAAAAACACAATGCAAAAATACTTAATCCTCCTTAGTACCTGCTACTAACGTTTCGTGTGCAGTTGAGAGTTTTAACTTTGTATATAACGTAATTATGATTGTGTTATTATGTTTTGTTTATTTTATCACAATGTATAATTATTTGATATTAAGTTTTTTTTGTTTTTTTTTGTTTCTCTTTTCCTTTGTTTTTTGCAGTCTCTACTGTACGACAGGTTTTTAGATAAATAATGGTGATAATAATAATAAGGTCACTACGACTATTGATCTTGATCTCTATCGAAACTGATGAGCCTTGGCACAAAAAAAAATACAAAAGAATTAATTTAGATTTAGTTTCCAAGATCATCTCTAAACCAATCTGTAACTAAAGAGCCACCACTTGAGTTTAATTCCGTAGCCAAGAATTGGAGGAGAAACAAGCAAGGATAAAATTTCAGCCTGTTTCTACTGAGTACAAATTTACACTTCATGGAAAGTTCGAAGTTACACTCAAAACCTTCTGTTTGAAGTTCTACAAAGAACGCCACACATTTCACAGAGAACAACAACCATAGAGGAAATAATTGCAAAGAAAAAAGAAAGACATTAAAAAAAAAAAAAAAATTGTGAAAAAAGAATCCAAACAGGGGAAAAAAAACTACATCCTGTTTTGACACAACAAAAAGGCGTAATCTTGCATGATAATCCAGTACTAAAAAGACACCCCAAAATCAGCAAAATATGCAAAGCGCAGACAAAGTTAGGCAAGTTGGCTATTAACAAGTACAAGTTTTGATATAATCATTATGCTGAATATCGTCATGCCCAAAACGAAAGGGCGTATCTTACACTTTTCCGAAATACACTAGAAAGCGTAATGAACCCCTACATTAGAAAAACAAAGAATTCGAAGTTCATTATCTTTAATCTTACCTGCTATTATATTTTCCTTTCAATTTAAGCATAAGTTGAGATGCAGTGTGGTCTAAGACGTTATTTTAAAGACACAAATAACATAAGTTGGACATAACTTTGAATGGAATAAAACAGAAATTCAGTTTTACTTTGCGGCTCACTATTTTTTTCATTTTGTTTTATAGAGCATGTGATTGAATTTTAGCATTGCACAGTCGCAAGGTTTATTCAAAAATATAAGAATTAATTCTAAAATAATTTGGGAAACTTTGCTTGCCATTGAGCACTAATCAATTCATTCATGAGTCAATTTGAGAGTGTTGATTGTATAAGTCTTTCAAGGAAATTCTTAAAGCTTACAGTAATTTTTGATCTGGAGACAAAACAGACCTGAATCTTTCAGAAGCAAATCTGACGAAGTCCAGTTTTTAACTTTTGTTGAGCTCTTAGTATAAAAGCAAGTGATTAACATTTAGATTTCTAGACAAAAAAAATATAATAATAATGAACAGCACTAATTTTTTCAAACCTGTTTTTTTTTCAGCGTACTGTAGCTCCTAAGAAGGAAGAGATGCCAGCTCGGAATTTTCCCTGGGTATGGAATCATGAGCCAGGCTTCAAAATTTCCAATGAAATTTGTAACTTTACATAAAAAACCAGTAGTTTTAAAGGAAAAAAATGTTTTTCTCATATTGTAAATGTTGCCAAAACAAAACTATTCCAGGTAGGAAAATAGACCTTTTCGAAAAGATTTAATGTCGTGCCCCTGCAAAATTTACTTATGTTTCTGAGAATCGAAGAGCAAAACTTCTAGTAGATTTCTTGGAAATAATTCTGGAAAAGTCTAGCTGGATTGCCAAATCCTAACTTTTTGGGCGTTTCCCGAAATTTTTGATTTGGCACTTGTGTATTTTGTTCAAGTGAAAAGTACGAAAGATTACATATACTTTCTTAAATACAAAACTGCTTCGTCTGCTTAGAAATAATTTCCAAAGTTGTGAGGATGCAGCAAATTTGCAGACTTCTTTTAAAACAAGGTATTTTTCTTTCCGACGCCAATAGATATATATCCCAATTTGGAGCCGAGACTGGTTTTCCAAAACACAATTCATTCTATGACTTTTTCTATTTTGAAGGTATGATTTTACGAATCCTACGCATTTTATCCAAGTAAAACGCCCTAACTTCACATAATTCCTTTGACAACCTGAAAAATTTCCGTGTCTCTCATAAATCTTGAGGAACTATACTGGAAACACTGATTTCGAAACACAAGTACCGATCTTTTAAATTTTTCTTAAATATCTAATTTTGATGTTTCATATTTTAGACGTTTAATGCCATAAAAAGAAACAAGAAGACATGCTCTGTTCTGTATTCAAAAATAAACCGTATACTAAGAAACGAAAGTTTACACAAGTGTTCTTTGTTTTACACAGAGAACCTTTTCACGGATGTTCAGTAACCGCAGCAACCAGTACACAGTCTTAATACAGGTAAAAACAAAAGAATACTCACAGAACTATTTCATAAGTTCTTCATTTACACGTGACTATTGACCTTATAGATAATAACCTACAACCATGGGTCACAGTTGCTGCAACACTCTACGAAATTTGGCACTGGCGCTTTTTTTAGTTTTGGCAACGCCTTTATTCGTTTTACAACGCTTTTTATTCAATTTCAAACTAAATCTTATTTTCATGTTCACACTGAAAATCATATTTTCGTTAGTGTCGCCACGCTGAACCGTGAAAATAGAAAGCAGAACAAATTAGTTAAATCTGACAGCACTCCACGCTAATTCAATCACTAGCAGTCTGCTAATTCCCAAAAGACACCTATGCTGATAACCTGCCAAAAAAGGGCCAAAATGCACTAAAAGTGTTCTTTGACAACCCTGACTGTAATGAATCTGCATTTTCTGTAGCAGTAGCTGAAGTGAATAACAGGAATCATCTTCTAGTAAATTAATTAAAAAAAAAAAAAAAAGACTTGGAGAAAAGCTTGTTTCTCTCCGACCACTTCAAATGGAATGACGGTCAGAAAAAACTTAAGAAGGGGCTTATTCGATTATTTATCTATTTATTTTAGAATTTTATTTAAATTCTTTTTTTTGTATTAGATTTTCCATTTCGATTGAATTTTATGAAGTTTTGTATTCATGTAAGAGTTAAGCCTAGATGCTGATTGAAACAGGTCTTGCTGCGATCCGATTCTCAGGAGAAATCAGCGTTTTTCGAACATCCAAAGATTAACAACAAACTGTTGATTCCTAATAACAATTAAACCTTTAAAGAAAATCTTCTTAAATTGTTTGGTCCCATATGTTTTTACCTTTTTTTTAATGATTATTCACAAATTTCTTTTTTGACAACACTTGTTATTCGTCAACATCCAAAGATTAACAATCTGTTGATTCCTAATGCAACAAGCGTAGCTAACAAATGCAGATAAGCAGGCTCAAGCGTTTAATTCAAAAAACCCAGGACACAACCTGCAAATAAGCACACATAAGCAAAAGCAAAGCAAGCAAATAAATAGCAAACACACGCAAGACAAAACACTAATTTCAAGCTAGAATGTTAAAGTAATAACAATTAAACCTTTAAAGAAAATATTCTTAAGCTGTTTGGTTCCATATGTTTTTACCTTTTTTTTTAATGATTATTCACATACTGATTATTCACATAATGATTATTCACATTTATAATGATTATTCTTTTTTGACAACACTTTTTATGCGTCACATCCAAAGATTAACAATCTGCTGATTGCTAATAACAATTAAACCTTTTTTTTGTGATTATTCACATGCCATTTTTTTAGCTTGGCTTCTAAAAAAAAAAAAAAAAAAAAAAAAAAAAAAAAAAAAAAAAAAAAAAAAAAAAAAAAAAATAGAGATTTTGTAAGACAGTTCTCAAACCTCAATGAATATCTCAGCTCTATATCTAACAGCCGTCCTGAGCAAAAAAAAAATTATTAATAAAATAGGACTTCCCGTAAAATACGGTTTTTAAAACTATAATTATAAAATTAGAAGAGACCCAAAATCATTACTTCAACAAAGTTCATCTTCGTCGCTATTTAATTTCACCGTATTCATAAAATACGGCTTTTGGTGAAGCGCTGAAGCTTCACCAAAACTCCATAACTACATAAGAAGGTATTTTCATTTTGCCTGTAATGTAATACCTCATTTATTTTCATTTTTAAATTTATATGGTTTTGTATGTTTCTACTTTTCCCCAGAATCGTCAATTTTTTTTAGGGGGGGGGGGGGGGCATTGAGAATTGGTTAGATTCTTTTCTCTATCCCCCGAGAGTTCAAAAAATAATTTTCTTGGAATTTCCATTATTATCTAACTGGGAAAAAAAAAACTTCTCCTCCTCTTAAATTTGAAAAACATATCCTCTCCTAATTTCTGGTAATAGATACTTCTTTTTAAACGCCCAAAAAAAAATCAGATTTCATGTTCACTATCCTAAGTAATAATTTTAGTAATTAAAGGTTAAGAGACATTATGATTCGAAATTTACCCTTGTCTTCTTATTTTCAGCTTGAACCAAGGAATCAAATTCTGCAATTTTCCCCTGGTATCTGCTAACTTCAGTTTCCACTGCAATAAGTTTTTGTTGATCTAAACCCGTGTCCAAAATTCGCGCCTCACTAACGTTCCAAGAAGATGTAATGAATTCACCAGAAAACCTGGACTTTTTGACAATGTAGCCAACCGAACCGGCATAAAAATGGGCAATTTTATCACAAAATCTTGATCTGAACTGGTCCAAGTTGTTTGAAACCTGAAATAAGTTATTAACCACATTATTTATATTGGTATAAAAAAATATATCTATCGCTTGTATAACAAACAAGAACATTTTTTTTAACCGAGTAATATATAATATACCTACTTCCAGTTTACCTAATATAAATCAACAAAAGTATGCATGATTCATATCACATGATTCATCAACCAACTTGTCTACATTTTTATCTAAAATATATTTAATGCTTGTATAACAAACAAAAGAATATTTTTCCTAGTGAAGAATACACAGTATATCTGCTTACAGTTTACTTAAATCCAACCGACACAAGTATCCGTGATCCACATTACGTGATTCCTTGAACACATCATTATATTTAAAATATATTTATTGTATGTGTAACAAATAAAAGGTTCTAGAAAAACCTGTTCCTTATTAATAAATTCTTGTTCCTGATATTACAGTAAAATTCGAAGTACTACACAGAGAGCTTTCAAATACTGCTTGTATCCGTATTTCTCCGCACTGCCACCTCATCAGTTTTTTTTTCAGTCGTAAGTTATTTTTCCTTTTGTTTGTTTGTTTATTTTTTGGTTTTCCTATTTTGTTACTCACCACTTTTTATTTAATTTTTAACTCACTCATAAAGAGTGACGTTAAAAATTAAGTAATAACAATAGTAAAGACAGTTTGGGTCCATATATATCTACGTTACTGCGCTATTAGATTCTCCAGGTTGTGAGTTTTTTTTTCTCTTTTCCCCTTCTTTTATGTTTTTCTCTTTTGTTTTAGTGTCTTTTATTTTTTATGTGTTACTCTGTATCTAATTTCCATGTGATTTCTATTTTGATTTGCATTGTATTTTTATATAATTTTCTTTGTGTTACTCCACGTATTTTACATTTTGTATAGTGATGGTCAAAAACAAATAATGATAATAATATACCTACTTACGGTTTACCTAATATAAAAAAAAAAGCACAAAAAACCTGATTCATATCACATGATTCATTAGCCATATTATATATTTTAACAAAATATTTAAAAATATACTTAATGCTTGTGAAACAAACAAACAAAAATATTTGTTCACGTGAATAATAGATAATATACCTAATTAGAGTTTACCTAATACAAACCAACACAGGCATTTGTGTTTCATATTTGTAAGTAATTATATTAGTGGTAAGTAAATTATATCACAACTTAAATGGTTAGGAATTACAAATATTATTTTGAAATCGAATTATATTACTATATTGACTGATGGATTGAATTAGAGTTTATAGTATTAAAATTTTGACTTTAGATGGTTAGGTACAGGCCACAGTTTATAGAATTATCCAGTAAGTTCATCGCAGATCATTTCTGGTCTTCATTCTCGGTGCGAACAAAAAGCTCCTCCCACTTATTTCTGCATTAGCGGGTTAGTCTGTTTCCGTCAATCAATGAGAAATGGTTACAAAGTGCATTATTCGTAATAGCGGGTTTCCACTTATTTCCGATTATTTCTATTATAACTGTAAGTTTCGCGTCCAAGAGAAATCTGACTTGTCTACCGTGAAAAGATCTAATGCCGCTTATGTTTATATCTGCAAAAACGTTCTCTGGAGCACTCGCACCTCGGTCCGGGTTTTTATAATGGGTGAGATAGGGAATGATCATACTGCTAATTCTATAAACTGTGGTACAGGCTAAGCAGCTCCAGAGGTGAAAAATTTGTGCTAACTAATTGGCTAGGAAATACCCAAAACCCTCTGCCCACGAGGACAGGATGTCCAATCCTGGTCTCACCGGTTATTTGGTTTGAAAGAGACTCAGTGACGTGGCTCTGTAAGCTCAGCCAGAGTCAACCCAGCTCTAAATGTGTACCTAGAGAATTTGGAAAAGGTAAACAAGAAAGGTGTGCGAAAGCACAGAATGGCTGGCCCCCAGCCACCCATTCAACTACTTGACTAAAGGGCCATGAAACAGATATCAGCACCGCCAGTAGAGATTGTAAAATCCAAGGCCGTATTCTTTACTTTTTGAATTTAGTCATAACTAAGCTTGTTAATCTGACAAATATGGGCACACTTGTATATTAGTTTTCCTCTCTATTCAGAATATATACTTTTCAATTTGAATTTCAATGTTTACAAGAGCTATTTTGAAACAAAACATGAAAATACACCTGCAAAATAGCTATCCTAGCAATTATCGTATAGATCTAAGCTCTGAGGACAAGCAACGGGTGGAAGACGAGTTGAATATGATTTTTTTTGACGTCATAAAATTTTTTTCCATATAAAAAGAAACACCAACACATACACGCCTGTCACGTAGACAAACATACAAAAATGCTCATGTATGTTATTGATTTACAGCAAGCTCTTCTTAAGACTATAAAATGGCCAGTTTTTGCTATTGTTCTTCCTTTCCACGTTTATAAACATTTATGTTTTTAGTAAATTGCATATTTGCTTTTACCCTACCCCCTTCCCACCATTTTCAAAAGATCATTGACAATTATTTCCCGTTTGGTGAGTTTAGTCGTTTAGTATTTTAGATCGCTCTTTGATTTTAGATTGCTCTGAGCATTTGACAATTACTAAACTGCGAATGATATGTGTTTCGCAATTCTCTATTTGCCACCAATATATTTTTTATTATTTTCTTTCGCATTAAAAGTACTAGTTTTAGTCTAATGATGGACAGGAACTGAATGCCTTTGAATGCAAAAACTGAATGCCTGAAAAACAAAAACTGAAAAACAAACTGAACTGAAACAAAAAATGAAAAACAAAAACTGAATGAAAAACTGAATACAAAAACCGAATGCCTTTGGTCGGTTTCTCGTTGAGTTTTCCAGCACCAGACATTAAAATTAGTTTTTTATGTTCAGCTGCTAGCAGTTGTTCCTGGGTAGGTTCTTCACAAAAAGCATCCTTGCTACTTTCAATCAGTTATTTTGTCTATTATCTCAGCTATGGCTTCATTTTCAACACTTACCGGTGAACATCTTTCGTCACGACCGACCTCGTCTTTAATGATTTCTTCTGCAAGACACCGTTCAGAATAGTACAAATTTACCATAGGCCACCAGTAGCCTTCCAACCCAAGACCTCCGGTATATTAGATGGGTCAGCTGGGGTAAAACCGAATGCGTTGCAAGAGGGGTAACATAAAGTAGATTACATTCAATCTCTCAAAATAAGCAAGTTGTGTTTATGGACATTATCCATTTTCTTCTATTTTACTTGGTTTTCCAAATATTTTCAAGATTGGGTTTTGTGCAAAACACTTCATATTCTTTATTCAACAAAAAATACAGATATTAGTAGTTTAGTTATTTATATTATATTAATTTATATAAGTTGGAGTTTACCTGTTATATTAGTAATTTAATTATATAAGTTAGAGAAATAATTAAGAAACTAAAGTCTTAATGCGGTACTTAAACTATTGTTGCCATATCTTTATGCCATGAAAAAAGTAACCTTTCGTGTACAAACATGGGGTACTTAATAACATCAACAAAAACAGATATATTTTGCAGTTGTTCTGCTTTCCTGTAAAATTTATGCTATCGTTCAAAGATGTCTAATGTTGCCCTCTAGCGCCCAAAAACCCTCTGAGGTACCGTATTTTTATGGTATCAATATTCTTACATGCTTGGAGTGTGCCATATAAACCCAAGTATTGGACTGTTCAAAGATGTCTAATGTTGCACTCGGGAAGACGTCATAACATCCAACCGTCAGGACATCCACAAAATCCGTCATAACATCTACAAAAAAATCCGTCAAAACACAAACCGTCACAACATCCAAAATTTTAAAACTTTAGTTTTTTGGGGTTTAGGGGTGAAAAGGTACCTAGGTTAGGTTACGTATTTAATATATGCTATGCTTTACCCCACCCCCCTGATGTGCAAATATATAGCCAAAATTTGTTTCTAAACTATTATATACTTATTGCTATTATATAAACTTATAAATTTTTTGTGGATGTCCTGACGGCTGTATGTTATGTCGTTTGCTTGCTTGTGACGGCTGTACGAAATGGCAGCACCCCATAGTCCTTTAGCACCCAAAAACCCTTTGAGATACCCCATTTTTTATGGTATCGATACTCTTACGTGCATGAAGTGTGCCAAATAAACCCAAGTATAGGACTGTTTTGTCAAGTGCCTATGTACTTTGACAATAAAGCTCTTTAATTCGATAGAATATCGCTATTTTATTTTTAGTTGCCCCTAAAAAT
Source organism: Artemia sinica (assembly GCA_027921565.1). NCBI lineage: Eukaryota > Metazoa > Arthropoda > Branchiopoda > Anostraca > Artemiidae > Artemia > Artemia sinica. The sequence continues at coordinate 19,390,390 of CM051260.1, forward strand.
AAAATAGCGTTCTCTGCATAACATAGCCTTCTCTGAATTAGTTCAATTGTCTCATGCCTATGATCGACCACTAGAACAAATCTAACAATATGAGCATAAACTTCTCGAGAAACGGAGATAATTTCCTTTTTTGTTACAAAAAAATGTATTCAGGGAGTCAGGAATTCCAACTGATAGAGGATATTCACAGGGAAATATTATTTTTCCTATGAAAGTTACAGCTCTAGTTATACAGTTAATGGCTGGTTATTTTGAACTGGCAATTTTTTTCGGTAAACACAGTAAAGCAACGAAAGAAACAGCCGAATCCTTGAAAATATGTTGTCAAGGAAAAAAGACTTGAGAAGAATCTACGGCTTTGGGAATGGTTTAAAGAAAGAGGTTTTCAATGGGAGTGATTGTTGATCTCTCAGAGAAAGAGTAAAATATGCTAGATAATAAAAGAACCCATATTCACCCACAATCTATGGATTCATGGATGAAAGTGCTTTTCATTTGATGAATAAGTAGACAGCATTGACAGATGTTAGATATAGCATCTGTTAGTAGCCCAATTGGCGGTAAATGTGATTAGGAATGAATTTTAAGCTGCTAATAGAGAACTGGGAAGATTTCTTGGGACAGGAGCGTCACGTACGGAGGTGGAGGGAGACTTCCACTCCCCACTATTTTAAGCCAATCAGTAAAAGAAATTTGAGTCGGTAAAACAGTGGCACAAAACGTGGCACTATTTTATTGTCTCAACTTTGTTTTTATTAGATCAATAGTCTGTTAGAAATAAAGACAAAAACCAATGCACAAGATGACAGTCAGTAAAAAAAAAAAAAAATAATAATAAAATCCGATTAATATCTAATTATTCCCAATAGTAAAGCTTTGAGCAGATTGGGATGGATGAGGAGTGTACGCAACTGTGTCGGTCTCAGGCGGCTTGCTACTATAATGAGTTGTTAATAGTAGCAGTAATCCGAGTGAGATTTATCCAATGTGTCGTTACTGCTGGTACTATTACTATACTTCTACTTCTTCCACAAAGTTCCAATCTCCTTTATATCCTTCATTGAAAACGTTAAAATCTGACTTTACGTTTTTACAAAGCTTATTAAAATATTTATTCAAAAACAAAAATCCTCGAATCAAACTTTATTGTTCACTACCATTCTTCAAACAGTCTACTTAGTAATAGTCACTAATGGCCTTGTCTACGCTAGTGATAGATACTAAACATTGGATTTTTTTGCAATAAATACATTGTTCACTACAATTCTTCAAATAGTCTACTTAGTAATAGTCACTAATGAATTGTCTACACTAGAGACATATACAAAATATTAGCTATTTTTGCAATAAATTAATTATTTTTATAGAAAACATGAGTACAAAGACCGGAACTAGTATCAATACACCTTTTATTCTCAATACACTCTTCAAATAATTCAGCTAGTACAAGTCTCTAACTTTTAAATAATTCAGTTAGTAAAAGCTATGCCCATGTTAGCAACATTCTAGTCTAGAACAACTTAAACTTACGGATTCAGAGCCGATAGGAATCTTATGAATTCTGGACATTTTGCAGATGTATCTAAACTGAGAGTTGTTGAGCTTAACAGCATTACTAAGGTACTCTTCAAATCCATATCCTTTTAAGATGTCAATGCTAACTGGAGGACAGTATTCTGGATCTTCTTGTACGGCTAATCCTAAAAGTGAATAATATAAATTATAACAAAGATAAAAAAAAAATAAAGCAGTCTACAAAACGAATATTCCCTGCTTCATGGACCACAGGACCATATTTCCAACCTTCTTTTCCTAGCAGAACCACAGGACCATGGACCACATGGTCCTATGGACCACATGCTTCATGGACCACAAGACCATATTCCGACCTTCTTTGCCTAGCAGAAGACTGTGACGCATGAAGAAGGCATATCCACACCATTATAAAGAAAGAGGCCCCAATACGACCTTTAAGGACGGACGGACGTAAGTCAAGTAAGTAAAGCTGTAGACCACGGGTACTCATATTCTTCCTTAACAAATCCTACATGCAATAAGGAGGGGAAATGGTATTTAAAATAACCTAGAAAACGTCTAATGAATCTTCGTACGAAAGCAAATTCAAAAGTTTTACAGAAAAAAAAAAAAAAAATAGAAAGATTAAATTCTTGCAAGTGAGAATTAATAAAAGAACAATTAGTTCCTTTTTTAGTTTATTATTTCCTTAATCCTTGTTTTAATTTTTAATTTTTTATTCTTATGTTTTATGCAAGAGGATATACTTTTTATCGTCTATTCTGGGTCACCAATAAGCTAAGAAATTGAAAATTAATTGTGCCGTATCTTGAATGCAAAAAAAAAAAAAAAAAAAAAAAAAAAAAAAAAAAAAAAAAAAAAAAAAAAAAAAAAAAAAAAAAAAAATGTGTGTAAGAAAAACATATAGATAAAATTCAAATTTTTCCTCTCTCCTCAAACATTTATATCATTCAAAATAGAGCTTTTGATTTACCACAGCCAAGATGAAAGAAGATAGATCCGATTCCAAGATATAACAGGCGAAAAACAGCAGATAGACCCAACAGACCTAAACGCATATAAACAAAGCCTAATTGTTTGTTTATAACATTTACAAAGCCTTTTAGACCTGTATACACAAGAGTTACTAATATATGGTTGGCCCCCAGCACTCAGGGTCACTAATACAGTATGACAATGCTACAATGCTGCAATCTTTGGCATAAAATCTATAGTAAGGTAGTAAGTTATAATAACACCACGGATCTTTAGGATGTTTCCAAGAACAAAAAAAAATAATAATAATAAATTAGACATAGCGGTATCATGAAGGACTAGATAAGTTATAAGGCTAGGTGCTCCATCCAGCTCCCCAGAGAACAATCATCTAGATCTTCTCTAATAACCTCTCTAGCAATAATTCTAGTAGCCTCCATATACTGTCTCTTGTAAGGCAAGGGTTAAATCTTGGTGCTGAAGACTGGAATTCAGAAGCTGCCAGCCCTCTAATATTCAATGCAATAATCAAATAGATAAATGTTTTAATTTAACAATATTTTTAAAACAAACACTATCATGTTCAACTAGATAAATTCGATTTATTAATTATTGTCAGCAATATTATTCAATATAATTAAAGAAAGAAAAATATCACTTCCTGTACTGTAATAATACTATAGATTGAAACGTAACTTTATTTCAACTATTGCGAAATTATTTACAGTTTAATTCTACTAAGCCCTGTTAATCGCTCAACTGTTCCTTTTTTTGTGGTAAAATAAAATGGGCACTGCTTAGTGTCGGTATCACCCAGGACCGACCCTTAGAAGGTGGGGGGGGGGGCACGAATGAAATTTGTTTTAAGGCCGCTATGTTTCCATTTCATCAGGGGGTGGGGGCCTTAATCGTGGGTGTACTTTAACATCACTGACAGTCCGCCATAGTTCAGATTTTCTTAAATATCCAGCGCTTAGTAGAAGTCTTCAAAGAAAAATTAAAGTTACTTCTAACACTTTTATAACAAAAGAACAACTCGTTTACCAAACCTAAGCTATCTAAGGTTCTCAAGCTGATTAAAATGTGTAAAAAGACGAGGTTATTTTAGTGGTTATTGAAAAAAATTAAAAAGTTACTTTGTATTTTTTAGTTTTTTTTATCTTAACTTTTTAAGTAGCACAAATGGGGCGGAGGGGCTAAAATAATATGAATTACGACCTCTGAAGAATGAAGTTGAACATGACTATAGGATTATACGACAGACAAATCATTCAAATAGTAGATTAACAGGAAGCTACAGTTCTTCAAGGTGGTTTATCTAGTTCTCTGAGAGAAAAAATTACCGTGTAAAAACATTCCACTTAATACTTCTGATCTTACTTTATTTAAACCTGAGGCTAGATTTAATGTCATATTGAATAGAGTTAAGAAGTTTGAATTAAAATTAACTTGGTGGAAGTGATGAAAAACTTGAGAGCCACGGTAATGAGAGTAAAGCCAAGACAGATAGTCTCTGTAAGAGGCAAAGCTGGCATAACTATATCAGAATTGTATAAAAATGATTCATTTTACTTGTTGATAGATAGTCTATCATCCATCCTAGGACAGAACTGAGGTAGCAAGGGCGGATCCAGGATTTTTTTTCGGAGGGGGGGGGGGGGGTTACTAATTTTTTGACTTTTTCGGGGGGGGGGGTTACTAATTTTTGACTCAGTTTTCGACTAATATTTACTGATTTTTACCTAGGTTTTACTAATTTTTGACTTATTTTCGACTCGGTCAAAAATTTCAAGGGGGTTCAAACCGGGTACCCCCCCCCTGGATACGGCCTTGTGAGGTAGATAGGCATAGAGTGCAGGTAATGCAAATAGCGAATACGTTCTGTGAGCCATTTGAAGGCAATTGGAGACCCCAAAAATTATATAGAGTTATAGAATTAGGCTAGAGTTAATGTCATATATCATGGAATAAAAAAACATTTTAAGACATATGATTTGGACATAATTTAGAATTATTTAGAATAATTTTGTCTCTTTAGAAACCATAATCTAACAGCTTCTTCATTCGTGATTTTTCTACGGAATCCCAAGAGTCTTCCCATCTGTGGTCATTTCTGTTTGTCCCGTGTTCATAGTTGTCGAAGTGTATTTTTCTTTCTAATGTTTCTTTTTGTTTTTCACGTTTTTGCAAAGTTGGAGCGAATTTTTTCAAATTAAGAGAAAATGACAGTGAAAACTGAAAAATGATCCATATATTACCGTAAAGGCCAAGATATACTAATGAAAACTGACCTATTTCTGAAACTGACCATATTCTAAACTGACTATATTTAAAGGGAATCTTCCCTTTAAATACGAATCGAATCAGTACGAATCTTCCCCCACCAACTGCAGAAAAAGTAAGAAAGAATCTTTCCTGGTGCAAGAGTCTTCGCTCAAAAAAATTCCTAAAATTCGGGCGATTTATTTAGTTCAACAGTTCAAAACTCTAATATTTAGCAAAACTTTGCTAATGTAATCATACACAAAAACAGGACGCAATCAAAAACCTTGATTCAATTGTCATATTCAGCTTAAAATTTTCTATTACAGCTGCATGTTCAGTTTATTAGCAAAGAACTGCATTTATGCGTGTTTTCACTTTTACGTATCATCCCGTACTGCAACAGTCTGCAAATGAAATTAATTCATAAACACAGATGCATATAAAGCACTTACAGATACTTTTTTAAGGAAGGGACCCCCTCCCACTGTAAAACGTAACAAAAGTGGGAGAATAATAAGAAAATTGCCCAAAAATATGGCACTCTTGTTTCTTGCCAACAACGACATAAAATTCTATAAAACAAAATTTAAACTTAAAAACTTAAATGCTTACTTCTTCAAATTTTTATTTGTAGCAGTAGAATGATATAACCTTTTGTATAAAACTTGAAAACGCTATCATAGGATTACACATTGTGGGTTGTTTTCTGTGAACGGGCAAAGGAATTGGTATTTAGGTGAGAAAAAGAGCTTTGGAAGACTCGATATGCCTGAGACTTTTACAGGTTGTAAAAATAACCACAGCCCACAATATGGTTGAATGGCTTGAGCATGTACCTGACAATTTATTGTTCTACAACTTGTAGTAAAATAGTACAATGCAGTACAACTTGTACTATGTAGTCTACAAGATTAATATTATGTTGAATATAGACAAAAAGGGTAACCAATGACAAAATATTTTTGGTTGATAAGCCATTATCATTTGTAATAAGCTGATGGTTGTCTGAAAACTGAATGTTGTGGGCATATGAATACTGTCATGATGAAGCAAAAACGTCTATTTTCGCCGACAATTTTTTTTTTCAAGTGGTTATTTGGTAACTTGAAGAACAGAACTCCAACGACCAGTATTAAAAATACTTTGAGATAAATCGTACGGGTTTCCTGGCCAAATTGTACCCACAAGATTATTTGTAGCGATATTGCATTCCATGTCAGTTTCCATTTTACAAACAAAATACTGAAAGGCATAAATTAACTAAAAGGCATTTTTTTCCATTAACATCTTCATCCTCTCTCAGAGACCAATTTTGAGTGTTTCTTGTCTGATGATTAGTTTGAAATTCTTAAAGGTTTCTTTTTGAGTCACGTCGACGAAAGCCCCTTTTCAGTTGCTTAGAGGCGACTTCAAGAGTTTCGAAAATTTAGAACAGTAAGGCTTAACCCCGAAAGCCTTACTTATAATGTAATACCACCGCATAAGGTATTATAACATGTTATAAAGGTTATAACTTGATGAGATAGTCAATGCCTCTTCTGGTAAGTCAAATTATTTTCAACAAAAAGGGCCTTGGTACAATTTTATACCAATGCTGCAACATATAACCAGATATTTAATTGAGGATCTTTATTAAATTTTTAAACGGTTATACTGTCTTTACCAGGCTGTCACTGTGGAAACAGCCTCGATACGAAAAATGAGAAAAGCTAACCTGCTGGGCAGTGATAGGCTCCAATATTCATTTTCCTTTTGCTATTAACTTCTGCCAAGAATCGGTTCATGTCCTTTTTGTCTTCAAAGCCAAACGCATACATGTCATTGAAGCTAATTGCACGCTCAAGATATTTTGCAAAGCGATGATCGGAAACAGAAATCTACAACAAAAATTGGTAAATAAACGAAATACAATGTAGTATAACTTTATAGTACATGGCAGGCATCTATGCAAGGAGTGGGAGCTTCGCGATGATAACCATCCCCAACGTCTCAAGATATGTACTATATTTGTCCGTATTGTTTCTAACAATTTCAATATACCTCGCCTATTTTCACGGAGGTGTGCCCTCTCCCCTTCCCCCAAAAAATTAGTTTATCTTTGTATTTTCGAAAGCTATAAACTATTTTTCGATAGCTAAAACTATGAACAGTCACTAGTAACACATGATACGAGGGAAATTAATGAGAGAAAAAAGAAGAGCTTTTATTACTTTTCATCTTTCATTTTTATGATTTAAAAAGCAGGAATACTTTTAATTTAGAAGCAGAGCCACTTTTCAGGGAAGGACCAAAGGATTACCCTCCTAGACCAAAAGAATGATTAAAATTGCGTAAAGAAAGGGGAAGAGTTCAAAGAATATTAACTCATTCGGCATAGCTATTGACAAAGCAATAAGAACACCAACACAGGACTGGTCCGAAGAATTCTCATCAAAGTGAAAATGGAAAACTTATGTCTTAAGACACACGTTTTGTGAGCCTCTCCCCCTTCTCCTTCTCTGGGAAAAATCAGCTGATACTCCCAAGACTTCAGCATCGGCAGGGTCCTAAGTTCCAGCGCCACTAGTATTCCATTGCGCATATTCATGAGTTTTCCTGAGAGATTTCCAATTAAATAAAAACCAAAAGTATAAACTATATCATTAACCATGTGTTTTTTCAATTCATTAAGATAATTTTTCTTTTCATAGATATAATTTTCAATTGTCTTTAAAAAAAAAATGAATAAAAAATTTTTAGAATTATTCCAGTTCTATGGTTTTCTTTTTTTAACTCAAAATTCGGGAAGGATTAACTTTGGGATAAATGATAGGAGATGATATGTAAACTGGCCGGTAATAAAAAATTTTGGGCAAAAAAAAACCGTCCCATGGCAATAGTATGAATACAATTTTCTGACATATGGCATTTAATTCAGCTAAATGTTTTCAATTTGGTAATGTCGGTAATTTCAAATGCATCAAAAGTGACATACAGCTTGGTACATACTTGTACTTTTGGAAAACTATAGAGTACAAGACCTCCAAAAAGATCAAGAAATAAGTATAACCAAACCGTCCCACAGCAAACGCGCTTCATTGGAAAACCGTGACCATAATATTTACTTACTCATGTTTAATACCGCAGAAGAAAATAGTTAAGTCCATATTCGATAAGATTGGACATACATAGCGGAAATTTGTTCAATATGAACGGTCGGCTTTGAGTTATGTTAATTATACAGTTAAGTGTTTAAATCCAACTTTCACCAGACTGAAAATATTCTAAACTAAACAACAGATAAGTATCTGCTAAGATACTTAAGATACAAATTAATAACCCCTAATTGTTTCTTAAGATTAGTCGCCCTAAATAAGCTTAACTTTGTAAAAGTAAAATGGTTTAACCTTAGCTTTATCAAGACAGCCATTCCTTTGTCAAATGGCCATGCAAGAAATTAATACGGTTCCCTCCGTGCCAAAAAAAACTAAATAAATAAATTAAAAAAAGTCTAATAATGATGGTCTCACATGGGAGCCTGTGGTATAGCTTGATACAGAGGCTTAGGTTAAATGATTTTGTTGTTTTTTTGTTGTTTTTTTTTCAGTCTTTTACAGCTTTGATTAGTGCAGTCAAAGAACAATTGTAGTCTATATATAAATCTATTTTAACGCAATGCAATAGATTCGTTGGCTTTAATGCGGTTCTCTCCGTGCAAAAAAAAAAAAAAAAAAAAAAAAAAATCAATTCATGTTTGTAATTTAAAATTTTTTTCCTCCAAGTGGCAACTCTGGTTATGAAGAGAATTTTACGACATTTCCAACATATATAATACGATAAATTTTTATGGACTTTCCAGTAATTGCTAATTATACCTGAAACAGGATTACAAAATCGTATGAAGGATTAATATTGGACCAAACATGGTTCCACAAACACTTTTGACACTGATTCGACAAATACATGATTGTGTTTGAACTGAACTTAGTGGTATCATGCAGACTGGTTATGGAAAATAGCCACAGTATGTACGCCAACAATTAAACGAGCAATTTTTTGAACGAGCAATCGATATTGCTACGCAGGTTATAGTCTGCGCAAAGAGTTGTGTCGAAGAGGTTAACAAATCCGACGTTTTAATGTTTCAGACCAGAGCACGAAACACACCCTTAAACAGAGCTCTTTACACTATTACTATACAGCTTGTGTAGAGGTAAGCATGTTTTCTTCATCCCACATAGGCCTGTTTTTGCCAAAAAAAAAGGAAAAAAGGAGAGCATAATTAAAAACGGTGCTTCGGCTAAATTTTTTAATAGTCAAAAATTGGGATGATAAAATCTGATAAATTCGCAGATTTAAATGCAGGTTCATTGTTGTTGTTGTGCTGCGGTGAGTTGTTAGTAGAAGTAGTAGAACGTCTCGCCATATCGTAATATAGGAGCACCAAAGTGTGCCTAAGGAGCTTGAGGTGATGTCTTTTGATGACGAAGATTGACTCCAGACTGGTTTTTAGCGTCCCAAATGTTATTTATCGGGCTAGTAGCCTATTTTTAAATGCAGGTCCATTGTTGTTGTTGTGCTGCGGTGAGTTGTTTGTAGTAGCAATAGTGGGACGTCTCGACATATCGTACCATATGGGAGTACCAAGGTGTACCTAAGGAGCTTGAGGTAATGTCTTTTGATGACGATGATTGACTCCAGACTGGCTCTGAGCTTCTTTTAATTTTTACCAACTATTATCAGACCTTTAGTTTTTCTTATAATATAAAAAGTTCGAAAGGATAGTAAAATAGTTATAAAAAATAAACCAAGACAACGGGACAGAAATATTTCAAAGGCAGAAACTTAGTGAAACCCCACAATATCCTATGGATTCAATCAGAACGATAAAATGGATTTATTCTTAAGAACAAAGATAATGCAAAATAATAAATTTCAACAGACTGCCTTGAAAAAGTTTAATTTCCCATCGCATATGTCAGAGCGTGTGTTTTGCTCTTATGACTAACCGGCTTTCGGACGTACTCATGACTGACCAGTCTTTATATTTAAAACATGATTTAAAGAGATAACTCCACTGGGACAAGACTTGGGGTTTGAAGGGAGAAAAAAAGTAAATAAAATCACTAAATTGTACAAAAATATGCAAAAATTACAAAGAAGAGTTTAAACCTCAAGTGCAGCCTTGTTTTCCAAAATCTATCGCTAAATAAAATACCTAAAGGAGCACGACAAAGTTACAAAAATGGAAACTCTAAGAGTTAATTTCTGAGAAGACTCGTATTCTACGAGTCTTAAATTCTGAAGGAAGTTCATTAAAAAAGAAAAAGAAAGTTTATTAAAAAAAAACCTCCACCAATAGTGTTACCGTACATCATAAAATTTCCATTTATTCGGATTGAATATCGTAGTTACATTTGTTTTTCTTAGACCATACATCGGGCTGAAGAAAAAGAATCATTTATGTCAAAAGGCTCAATAGGTACATTTCTGAACACTTTAGAAACTAGACAATGTTCTAGTTATAAACCTTCGAATAACTATTTTCTAATCAATAAAAATATATTAGCAATAGCAGAATCTTTCCAGCCAGCTAGTCGAAAATTTGTAGAAACTATAGGAAGGGGCGGAGTCTTTCTGGCTATCTTTGGAAACAGTCCCACCCACATAATGCCTGAATGCCGCCACTAAAATCCCTATGAAGAAAGAACACCCGGAGGGCGGGGGTGATAATAGGAAGGAAAATATTTGATACCATAAATAAAAAGCACCGAGAACATGGATTTCGTGGGGGGGGGGGAGGGATCTGAACTCCATGACATCCCAGTATATCTGAGTTTCTACTGGTAATATTTTATTTCTAGCCTATAAATTCAACTTAAGGAATATAATAAAATCACTTTGCTAATCGATCCAGCATAAAAATTTGAGCCAAGCAATGGAAAACAATAATGCATGTGCAGGAAAGTAATATATCTCACTGACAGGCTAATGCAAGTGCCTACTCAGAGAGAGGAGAATTTTAGACCAGCTCCATTCTGAAATTCCAAGGCTTCATGAATAGATCCAGGAAAATCTAGATCTTTAAATAATCAAAATTCTAAAAGATTAAAATTAGGCTTTTTTTAGTTAAGCTTGTTAAAGATTCTCTGTCAGTAGCTCTGGTACTTTTAATTCCTAGCAATAGCCCATATTATTGAACCATACTAAAGCGCAAATTTTTTTGCTCAACTCTTTGTCTCATATATGAAGGTTTACTTCACTTTGTATAAATACTATAATAGTAAGATCACGGCTTAGAGATTTTTGGCTACTACATCCTCAGCGCATACAAACAGCTCCTCCCATTTAATCTGCCCTCAACGGTTCAGTGAATATTACCCTGGAACGCGTATTTTCGCAGAAACTATCTCAAAATCCCTCTGAAACCAACTCAAAACTTCGAAACCTACTTGTAATTCCTAAAAACATCTAATAATAACATTGCACTACTAATTACCGATTTTTATATATATATATTGGAATAAATTAATTTAAAATTAGATTCTTTAAAATTTAGTGTTACAGAGGTGAAGCCAGGTTTCGCGTTCAAGAGAAATCTGACTTGTGTACCCGTGAAAAAATCAAATGTCGCTTATGTTCATAGTTGTTTAAATGTTCTCCGGAGCACTCACATCTCGGTCCGGCTTTGTATAATGGTTGAGATAGGGAATGATCATACTGTATTATATTTATATACAATGGTTTACTTTATGTATTTATAAGCACCGTGACTTAAGTGAATGACTTCAAAGCGGATTTCTGAATGATTAGCATTTAGTGTATAGAAAGTGTATGTGAAATCCAAGTGTAAAGAAATCCTAAAATTTTCTAAAACTACACATAAACAACCTAAATTATTTATTTTTCATAGTTTTGCTTTTTTTATTCATTTCTTATTTTTTATTTCTTTATTTTTTTTTTAATTGGCAACAGCAGTTTGTAAGAAAACTACCGCTTGTGTGCTGATCTTTTTGTACTTGTACTTGTTTATTGTAATTGTACTTCCTATCAGCAGTTCACTTTAATAAATTCATATTTTATATTAACTGGTCTCTTGAAGAACGTGAGCGTTCAAGAGGATGGGGGTACAGGACCCAAGCCTCAATGAGGCCCAAGTCCAAGAATTATTTTCATGCGGAGATTTATATTACAAATTTTGTCATGGAGCCATTTTTTATTTCTGAATTGTTTATAGCTTCTTAAATATTCTCACCGAATAGAACAATTAAAAAGCAGCCAAAGATCTAGCCAAAAAGTCAGAAGTTTAAAAATATTATGCTCCAGTACTCAACGCAAAATTATAGATGCAGGAGAGCGTAACGGGAATACTGCATGCCCCTCTCGGCTTCCAATACCCAGAGATACTGTTATTACTTGTCATGGTCAGGTCAGAGTGGCAGTGTATTGGTAAAACGAGGCAGTGAGGGGAGGGGGAGAAACATATTTATTGGGCCCACTTTTGACTATCGACGGCTTACTGGGCAAAGTAATCGGTATCATAGCCATTTATTTTGAAACAGTATTGGTAAAAAAAAAAGAAAAAGAAGTAGCTGGAAGGAGTTGGCATGAATTTATCCCTGGGGCCAGTTTAACAAATCCCTACTAGTGAGGGTGATCGGTACAAGAGTAAAATCTTACCGTTAAAGCCAGTGGAGGATAAACAGGTTTGACGAAGCAGTTATCCCTTTGCATTTGCTCCAAAAAGCCAACTGCTTCATGAGCCTGTGAATTTATCTGTCGCAATTTTTCCATCTTTATTGTTTCAACATTTCTGAGCTGGGCAGATTCTTTCAATTTATCTGTGAAATTGAAAAGTTTGAAAAAGAAGAATTATTCATTGAAAATATTGAAGAAGTAAAACATAAATAAACGCGGGTTGTCGTTCGCATCAGACACAGAAACAAGCCCAGAATTAAAAAGAAGAATTATTCATTCAAAATATTGAAAAAGTAAAACATAAATAAACGCGAGTTGTCGCTCGCATCAGACACAGAAACAAGCCCAGTCGACGCTAAAATACAGATAATAGCATACAGCACAGGCAGTAATTTCCACCTAACTTAACCATGGTGGAAAAACGCACAAAAACAGGCGATGCATTTGAACAAACCTAGGAAATTCTGGAATTCCAAGGAACACAGGAGTTTCACGGTTCAACGTAGCAATCCTGGAGCAAATTGACACTAACAACAGCTTCATTGTGTTGAAATAATCAAAAGAAAAACCTCAGAAATTCTCGGCCTTCAGGTATGATTAGACCTAAAATGAGTTGGGGGGGGGGGCAATTTTTTTTAATTTTGATGTCATTGGTGCTGTAATGCAGAAGGCGGCAGAGATTGTGTTGGTGGGGCAGCTAGTAAAACCGGTGGTTACCTTCTACACTCTCAGAATAGAACTTATCAACCGTGGAGGTGCTGGTTAAGGTGATGACGGAAGTGATGGATACAGAAAGGAACTTGAGAGATAAGAAAAGGAACTTCAAAAATAGCTGGCGAAAGGAACTTAGATCGTGGTGGTGCTATTTGAGGTACATATCTACATCTACTCTAAAAGATTCCTAGAGATTTTCGTAGAGAATTTTAGCCCAATTGAGTCAAGACTTCACCATAATTAGAAATCCTACAGGCTGACCATGGCTATATTCTAGGCAAGTAAAAATTTCAGTAGTTTCAATCAGAATCATTTATTACAAAATAACTTTCTCATTCTTTGATTAAATCACAAACTAACTGGCACTGTCCCAGTCGTAGGGCATAATTAAAGGCTCTAGTAAAAAGGACAAGAATGAATTATTACACCGGTTAGTTCCGCAAGGTACTGGTACTTATTTCTTCTGCTTCCTGGAGTTAACTTCTGAGTTGACTGCAGGGGGTAGAAAATGTCGGTGTTTGGGACTAGCAAGGAGAAATGGCCGAAAACGGATTTCAACATTGCCATCTGGTGGCCTTTTTATGCCACCATCGGCTTAATTACCATAGTAATTAACACGAGTAGTAGAGAGATACAGATGGAGTGACTACGTGTCAAAGTTTTCTCTTAAAAGGGAACTAGAACTTTCAATTTCTAATCAAATGAACCTCCTCGAAAGTTTATTTGACCGCCCCTTCCATAAAAACCTTGTATGTTAATAATGGGGAGCTAGCGTAATTTATAGCCCTTACCCTGAGGACTTTTCTGGGTTGGCATCCGTAAAGGCATATTTACTGAGCCTTTCATGGCTATCTCAAAACTTGATTGGATGTGTTTAGGGAAATGATGGGCGTGGAGGGGCTGGTTGCCCTCCATTTTACTCGTAAAAGGGCACCAGAACTTTCAATTTCCAATCGAATGAGCTCCTTCCTTGGTCAGAAAAAAAAACGTTGCGCCCACTTTACTTAGAGTAGAGTAGAAGAGTAGAATATTTTTATTTATAACACGTACATAAATAAATGTCACAAAACAGCGCACATGCCTGGTGGCATACTTTAGCGCTGAAAATATTGCCAACGAAAATACACAGCCATTTTCTAACTAAATTTTACAACAACGAAAAAGAAAACCCTAATGAACAAAATGCTTAGCATGTCATAAGATATTTCTTCACTAGCCTTAGAGAATGTCGCTTGTAGCTGCATTCTCGAACTGATGCTGGAATTGAGATCCAGATTTTTGGGCCAGTGTGACGGATGCTGAATCCCGCTCTCGATGTCGGGCGAGCGAAAAGTCTGAACGATGCGTAGTAGGATAATTATGAAATTGAGAATTAGTTGAGAAAATGCCGGAGAAATTTACAGGTAAATTACTATATTGATAATCGTGACAAATACTAGAGGTAGAAATTAAATGAAGTTGGTCCAAAGAGAAAATTCCTGAAGTCCCATATAGGTGTCTAACTGAAGTTTTGCAATCAACATTAAAAAGAATCCTCATTGCTTTATTCTGAAGTGCTTGGAGAGATTTGAAAACAGACGGAAAGGTAGACGCCCAAACCGAAATGCAATAGAGAAAATATGGGTGGACGAAAGAATAATAAATAGATTTTAGAATAGCTTTAGGAAAGAAGTGACGAAGACGAGTTAGCATGCCAATATTTCGGGAAATTTTTAACGACAGTGTTTTTACATATTTATGAAACGACAAATTTTCATCTAAAATAATCCCAAGATATTTGAACTGACCTACCCGTCTTAATTCAAGACCATTCAAGAAAAGAGAGAAGGTATCTGACACTACTGATCCAGTTCGCGAAAATAACATATATTGGCATTTTTTTTCATTAAGAGCTAGTAAATTCCTTGAATACCAATCAGATACAGTTAGTAATGTACTTTCGAGGTTCTGGAAAAGAACTGATAGGTCCCGATGAGAAGCAACAATTACTACATCATCAGCAAACATTATAATTTTACAAAGAGGCAAAACTTCTGGCAAATCATTTATAAAAAGAATAAATAGAATAGGCCCAAGGACAGAGCCCTGAGGCACTCCGTAATTAATTGGAAAAGTTTCGGAACGGAGATCACGAGATTTATCAACACAATCTAGTCGTCTCCCAGAAAGGTAAGGTGAAAAAAAATTAACAGCTTGTGTTGAAAACCCATAAGACTTTAGTTTAAAAAGAAGCAACGAATGATTTACGGTGTCAAACGCCTTTGCGACATCAAGAAAAATCGCCAACGCGTGTTGACCATCACCTAGTGAATCATTAATATTTAGTAAAAGCTCATGAATTGCCAGTTCAGTTGACTTTCCTTTTATAAAACCATATTGAGACGTGTGTAAAATCTTACTATCAAATAAATATTTTTGTAATTGACTATTTGCAAGTTTTTCCAAAATTTTGCTGAAAACCGAAAGTAGAGAAATGCCTCTATAATCTGAAGGGTCAGTTGAACTCCCAGCTTTAGGTAACGCTATAACATTTGCTTTTTGTAAAAGCTCAGGAAAAACCCCATGCATAAGTGATAGACTAAAAATACGTTCCAACAAAGGTGAAATGCTTGACGCTATTTGCTTTACGGTTTGAGCCGAAAATCCAAATTCGTCCTTAGAAAAACTCCGTTTAAGCTTCAGAATAACTTTTTCAATCTCATGAGGCTTAATCTCAGAAAAAGAAAACGAATTTTCTGCATGTTGCTCATTAACTGGAACAGAAGGGGAATTCAGTTGCATATTCATAGTCAATGCAAGTCTAGAACCAATATTACTGAAATAATCTCCAAAAGCATTTAAAATTTCATTGGGCTCTGTAACATTTTCTCCATTTAAAACAAGGCAATTAACACTAGTATTCTTACGACTATGAGGACGTATCTTTTCATTTATCAATTGCCATGTTTTTCTCATATCCGATTTATACTCCAAGAATTTCTCTTTATAATATTTTCTCTTCTCATGTCTGATAATGGAATTTAGCTTATTCCTATAAACTCTGAATTCTTCAAACGACTCAGGTGTCTGTAATTTTAAATAATTCTTAAATTTTCTATTTTTATGTTTTAACGATGCCAAAATACCTTCAGTAATCCATGGATCAAATATCTGCGCAAACTTTCCATGCAAAACTCGTGTTGAAGAAGCCCGATCCCGCAGTCGCATCATTTGATCAATAAAATCTGAAAACGCAGCATTTGCGTCATCTGAGCCATAAACCGAACTCCAATCATGGTCACCAATTAACTGACGTAGAACTTTACAATCAATCCATGTATATCGCTTTTTTGAATTATCCATTGTTGAATCTGGATGTTGTTTATTACTATTATTTAAATTTAAAAGAACAGTCACCGGAAAATGATCTGACATACCAGACAAAATTACTGACGATTTTTCAGCATCAAATAAAACAGGAGAGAAAAATATATTATCTAATAATGTAGCTGTGTTAGCTGTAACTCTTGTCGGCAGAGAAATACTTGGAAGAAAATTAGAACACAACATCATAGTTAAAAACTCCTTATTATTTCCAACATCGAGATTCAAAAGATGAAAATTAAAATCACCCGAAATAATAACCGGTTTTTTCAACGCTTCCAGATTTTTCAACAGCGGTTCAAAAACTTCAAAAAATATTTTCGGGTTACCCGACGGAGATCGATAAGCAGACCCGAAAGTAAATGGATTACAGCCCAAAGGTACAACTTCAACAAAAATAGCCTCACATAACCCTTCATCAAATACAGACAAATCACTGAGAATACTAAAAGACCAGTCATCACGAATATACAGCATCTGACCTCCTCTCGCATTCTGACACCTTGTACGCGAAATACACTTCATCCCGGGCAGATCTAACATTGTAAGGGGTGTATTAGCAGACAGAAAAGTTTCGCTAACTCCAACAATGTCTATAGGACTAGATGCAAGCAAAAGCTTCAGTTCATTGAATGCACTTTGTAGCCCCTGGGCATTTACATGTAACGATCTGATCGGAAAATCACAAATTTTTGTTTTATCCGATAGAAACTCGCCTGAAGAATAATCACATTCAGGTAGATCATTTACATAAGGCATATCTTTATCACTTCCGGTAGCTGAATTTAGAATAACATCTAATTTCAAACGAGAATCAAGAAAACACTGAAAACGATCCATAAAACAAAAAAAGAAAAGAAAAATTCACAGCTTCTTAGTTTAGACGACAGGTTCATATGACACATTGCGAATCTGAACTACGTCGGAAATCGTTTTACACGGAATGATTTGTGAACCGCACTTGACATAAACAACACCTCGTAAAGTCCATACATTTTTCAATTCAAACTTATTGCGCGCAAGCTTGTAGATTTCTTGCCTTTCCCTGGTTAGAGCCTCATTTACATAGATTCGGGTACCTTTCAAATTCTTGCGATTGCGCAGGATCTCAACTGCAGATGCCTCAGTAAAAAATATAAGTTCAATCGGAGTTTTTATTTCCGAGGCACCTCCCAAATGCCTTGCACCCTTGACAACGGATTTATCAAGATTGAGTCCCATTTCACTGTTAAGTCGAGCTAATACTTTCTCACCAAGGTGAGGCAAATCACGCGCGGGAGAGTCTATCCCAGATACAATGACCTTAGTCAGAAGAGAAGACTGGTTTATATCATCCAGCTTACTTTCAAGCTTTTGGAGCTTTGCGCAGTTTTGAACAATTCTTACCCGCAAATCGCCAAGTGATTTCTCAAGCAGTTCAAATTTACCCTTGAATTGCAGATCGATCGCCTCATAGACAGCTTGCGTAACAGTATCAAGAAAATCTGACTTAATCTGTGTCACCGGAGAACTCCCTAATCTACTGCACTGCTCTTCCACTCTCCTACGAATTTCATCCTGTATGCCGTCACGAAGGTTAACAATTTCTGACTGTATCAAGTTAACCGACTCAGATAAATCCCCGGCTAAACCTTCCGAGTCCTCCGTACACAGCCTTAACGCTCTCTGAACATTTTTTCTGCCATCTCTCAGCGCTTCTTCATATTTCTCCGCGTAAGCCCATATATTCTCGGACGTTACTATTTTAATTTCGTCAGTTCCGTAACAGCAAACTTCATAATTACTTCCATCATCTTTGACAGGTATCACCCGCGTAATTTTGCAAGGCCACAGCTTGTAATATTTAAATTGAGCAAACGCCCGGTTTCCCACTTGCATAGCTTTGGCAAATGACAAAATGAAAAAAAGCAAAATCTCTCTCTCAATACGTCCGCACACCTTCTGTGTATGAATGTCTAGCAGCGACTGACGACAGTGGGCGGGATCAAAAAAAGGTAGAGCTGAAAACAGCCAATGGAAAATTTACCAAGTATCCAAGTTAAAATATCCAAAAAAGTATGATATAATTCTCTTGTGTTAACTAGTCAATGACTGAATCTAATCTATACTAACCAGGTCATTCTTCTAGAGTCAACACCAACCCCAAATTAGGAATTAGACGGCTTCGTGATCCACCAATTTATCCTGGGCCCGGAATTAGAATCCAAACTACTAAAAATTGCTTGTAATCTCGGCAAGGGATATATTCAGCATAACGATGGAGACCAAAGCTCAGATAGGGAGCGACGTGATGCATGTGTTTGTAGGATGGTCCGTCATATTCGAGGAAGGTGTTTGAGATAAAATTATGCGGTAAGAGGAATTGCGGTTTGAAATATTTGAAGTGCTGGAGTTGATGGTGGGGGGATAGTGACGAAACTGATGGAGCCATAAATAGTGTTAGTACATAATAAAATATACAAACTAAACACTTCAACTATACTTCGTTTTCAGTGAAGCTTAGAATAAAATTTAGCCTTAAGACTTAAGTTTAGGCCAAATCTAAACAAAATTTTCATTTATTAACAGAACTTTTCATTGATTAAAATATGACTTTTCTTACTTACTATGGGAAGAAATTTGGCTAAAATGAAAATTTCGGATTCAATTTGTTTATAATTACTGTTAACTGCGCCCTCTACTTTATCTTAATAAAAACAAATTTCAAAAAGTATAAAATGATTATATATGTTCGATAATTTATTTAGAATTTCGCACCCCCCCCCCTAAAACCACAAAACATAAAACCTAAAACATATAGCATGACTGTTTTTATGTAGTTTTCGACCATGTTATTTTTAAACTTCACTTTTATGACAAGATTCGGTCACTTTAAATTGTGAGTAATCGTTTAGAATAGACAATTACTCGTTCAAACACTCATTTATAGTTGATTATAGTAATTATTTGTAATTTATGTTAGTTATAGATATGAATATTGTTAACACC
Organism: Artemia sinica; assembly: GCA_027921565.1. Taxonomy (NCBI): domain Eukaryota; kingdom Metazoa; phylum Arthropoda; class Branchiopoda; order Anostraca; family Artemiidae; genus Artemia; species Artemia sinica. The sequence continues at coordinate 19,409,908 of CM051260.1, forward strand.
ACAAATGAAAGATCTTAACCTGACTGGCGAGCCATGACAAAACCAACAAAGAAAAAAATCTAAAAAAAAACAAACAAACGAGACTGTGGCCAGTGGAGAGAAAAGAAAACAACAAATGCAAAACAACGCGGATATTTCGCCTGTATCCAAACAAGGCGTCTTCAGCACGAAAGAAACACAAGAAGAACAGGATAAAAAAACAACAAGATAAAACTAAAAACCAATAAAACCACCACCAAAAAAAAACAAACAAAAATGTACAATTGGCGCAAACTGATCCACGTAGGGAAAAGATGCTATTATAGAGTTACTTCAGTGAGGACACCAGAGTAACTGAGGAAAAATAAAAAAAACTGTAAATTACTTTAATTATTCTGTTGCGAAATAATCCTTTTGTTAGCTATTACTGAAGCAAATCGTTTTGGTCTAGCAGGTAAAATAGTCCCCTGGTGATTATTTAAAATCTTAACTCCCTTATTGACTGTTGATTCACTCTTTAGAAGGTTATCATGAATTGGGTCAATATTTAAATTACCTGTGTCCCTATTTATGGAAAGGTTAGCAAACATATGTTTTTTAATTTCTATGGCTTCCCTCGCCCATTGAGTGTAACCCTTATCATTTGAAATAGCTAAGGCTTCATCAAATTTTACAAAATGATCTGGTTGAAGCCAAATATGCTCTGCTAAAGCTGAAACGAAAGTTTCTGGAGGTTTGCTTAATTGTAGGTTTTTTTTTTATTGAGTTTCGGTGTTCAATAAACCTTTCAACAAATTGTTGGTGAGTCCTACCAATATAGAACTTCCCACAAGAACACGGAATTTTATACACCCCACTTACTAAATTTCCCCGAAATAAATCCTTACCAGAACTAAAAAAACTAACCATTGACCTCAACGATTGGAAACATGTATCAATACCAAATTTACGTAAAACCCGTGAAAGTTTCTCACCCAAACCAGGTACATATGGTAATGAAATGAAACTTTTTGATACAACTAAATCTAAAGACTAAGAAACCCCAATAACCCTACTATCATGTTTAACCCGTCTATTTTCAATTATTTTGTCAATGAACTTAATTGGATAACAATTACAAAACAAATATCCCTCAAGTATAACAATTCCGAATCCAGAAATTCCTGGGAACAAATTCTAAAGGCTCTATCCACTAGTGAAATTACAACCCCCCTTTTCACCGACATAGGGTGGCAAGAATGAAAATTTAAATACCTATCATTGTGCGTTGGTGTTCTGTAAATCGAGAAAAGTAAATGGAGATCCCTTTTAATTAATAAAATATCCAGAAAAAGGTAATTTATTATTATCCTCAAACTCAACTGTAAATTTAATATTATTATCAAAACTATTTTAATGCTTACAAAATAGGTCTAAGGAGTCCAATCCATGTTTCCAAACGCACACCACATCATCCATGAACCTACCCCAGAAGCAAGGGGAGATTCTAAAACTGTTTATAGCGGAGGTTTCAATTGCATCTATGAATAGATTTGCCAATAAAGGAGAAAGAGAAGCCCTTCATAGGTAACCCAAAAATTTGTCTATAAAACTCCCCTCGAAAACCAAAATAAAAAGAAAATTCATTTACTAGAATAATTAGTCTCATAATGACTTCAATATCCAAACTGGCTAAAGTCACATCTTGTATTAAATCAAAGTGTTTTTCTAATTTACTTTTTTTGTTAACACCACAAGTCTTGTGGTGTTACTTTTTTTTACTTTTATATATATATATATATATATATATATATATATATATATATATATATATATATATATATATATATATATATATATATATATATATATATATATATATATGTATATATATATATATATATATATATATATATATATATATATATATATATATATATATATTATATATATATATATATATATATATATATATATATATATATATATATATATATATATATATAGGACGAATCTGAAAAAATGACGGCTTCACATAAAGGATAACGTAAAAACCTTAACCAGTTTTAAGTGTAATGTTGTTTTTAAACTTTTTTATATTTTTATTCTTTCTGTTTTTCAGCCCAAAATTTGAATTAGGCCCCTCAGAGGTAGTAATAGTAATTTTTGGAAATAAATATCTTATCTTACGATACTCGTATGAGCCCAAACTGATAATACATCAGGGGCAAGGAAGCTCTCCCCTTTCCATTGGAAGCTCTTCCCTTTCAAACCTCCTTCCCCTCATATAAAGTAATGGCATAAGGTCTACACTAAGCTATCACACAACAGAGTACTCACCTTGCATTCCACGTTTCAACTGGTTGATCATTCCAACTAACTGTTCTCTTTTGTTTCCATAATCACTGATCATTCTCTGTAAATTGTTAATCTTTGTTTTAACCTCTTCAATTTCTGGTTGGAAATCCACTCCTAAAATCACATGAAATGAATAATAGTGACTTCCATTTTAATTACGCTCCAAAAAAATTGATCTAATTTTTTTTCGTTTCAAATAATTTTGCGATAATCCTTTTCAATATAAGACTGAACTTAAAAAAGAAAAAAGAAGAAAGGATCAAATATCATTAATAAGCATAGATACAGGATCTGTTCCAAAAGCTTATTACCGTTAACAATATCTATTATCATAAGCACGACACCGTATATTATAAACTTACGCAAAATACAGACGACACCACGTTTTGAACTTTCAATGATCTCCATAAATATTTTCTTTATAGATGGCAAGTAGAATGCAAAATGAAAAAAATGGCCTACTAAAAGGCTAATAAAAAAAGGTCTGAAAATCTGAGCAAAAAATATTACATATTGACTATTCAACAAAACAAAACGTGTGTAAGAACTTAAAACTGAAATTTGTTCACAAAAAAAGTGGATTCCAAGGGTCTAGAGCAGTGGTCCCCAATCGATTTCGGGCCATGCCACACCTCGGCATTTCCAAAATTCTGATGCTCCCCCTCGGGATATTTAAATTTTGTAATTCAAAATTTTACGTGTATTCACCCGAAGGAAGCTTAAAAGGCCATTAACTTGATAATTTTTTCGTATTGTCCTCTAGGCATATTTTAAGCTTTAGAAAAATATTATCTCTATAAGACACCTTTTATACAATGACTACTTACTTACTTTACTTTCGGCGGGAACCAGACGATGAACTGTCCTGCCCGGCACCAAAGGATCTTGGGATGACTTCCGACGACCACTTGGACCTGTCGGCTGCAGCTTCTCCGGCGATCTTCAGCCAGTATTTGTCCCATCTCCGACCGTGTCTCCTGAATCCTCCCCACGGTTCCAGGTCCTCCTTGAATTTTTGCCACAGGTTCTTCTTTTGTCCTCCTGGTTTACGTTTCCAGGAGGGGGCTGGTTCGCAGACAAGGACGTCTCGACATATCGGGCCTTCGGGACGGCGCAATGTGTGGCCGAGGAGCTTCAGGCGACGTCTTTTAATGATAAGCGATAGCTCTTCTGATTGGCCACAGCGACTCCTTACTTCACTATTGGAAATCCTGTCCCATCTCTTAATGCGGAGGATGTAACGAAGGCAGCGGTGGTCGAACACATCCAAAGTTCTCGCATCTTCAGTCTTGATCGGCCATGTCTCGCAAGCATACAGTAGTACTGCTCGAACAGTTGCACCATAGATTCTGACTTTTGTTTTGGTTGAGATCTCCCGTCTGGTCCATAATGCTTTTTTCAGACTAGTAAACACTCCCCAGGCTTTTGCTATGCGGGAAGAGATATCCCTTTCAGCTCCGCCATCTGGTGTTATGATAGAGCCAAGATACTTGAATTCCTCAACGCTTTCTATTGGCTCACCATCGAGGGTAACTTGGCAAGGAGCAGGTTGGTTGAGAGCCAATACTTTAGTCTTTGCGCCGCTGATGGCCAGTCCGATGCGCTTTGAGACCTCATAGGTATCGTCGATCATGCCTTGTAAGCTGTCGGCGGTAGTTTCCAGCTCAGCAACGTCGTCTGCGAAGTCCAGATCTGTCAGGGGCTGGAGGAAACCAGCTATTTGTCCGAAGACTATTCCGCTGTGGTTTCTCATTGCATTATACATGATCCAGTCTATCGCGTAGTTGAATAATATAGGCGAAAGGGGGCATCCCTGCTTTACCCCAAACTCCACTGGAAACTTAGGGGTGTCATTGCCGGAAACACGGACGCAAGTCTCAGTGTCCTTATACGCACTTCGGAGTATCTCAATGATCTCCTGTGGCGCACCGTCTTCAGCCATAATTCTCCATAGCTCCTCTCTGATGAGAGAGTCGAAGGCAGCTGCAAAGTCAATAAAGGCGATGAGAAGGGGTAGATGAAACCTGCTGTACTGCTGAAGGATGAGGCAAATCGTCAATATCTGTTCTGGACAGCCTCTGCCTGGTCTGAAGCCTGCTTGTTCAGGACGGGTTAACTTGTCACGTGCGTCTTTGAATCGATTCAAAAGAATGACGCAGAAGATCTTCATGGCATGGTCGATCAGGGAGATACCTCTATAGTTTCCGCAAATGGCCTTATCTCCTTTTTTGTATAGCGGAACGAGGACTGATACTTTCCAGTCTTTTGGGAAGGTCTTTGTCGTCCACACCTGGACAAAAAGGTCGGTTAGGCGGCATAGTAGAGTTGGTGAGGACTTGAACATTTCAGAAGGGGTCCCATCCTCTCCAGGAGTTTTATTGTTTTTCATGCACTTCAGCGCTTTTTGTACGTCCGCAATACTTGGCGGATCGAGGTTTACTGCGTAGGGCTCTCTAGCAGCACTCGAGAAGGCAGGTAGATCGCACGGGGTTTGACAGGGTTCAGTAGCTCAGAAAAATGCTCTCGCCAGCGTTCCATGCGTCCTTCTTCTGTTCGGATGAGTTCTCCGGAGTTATCTTTCAGTGTGTCAACCGTTATAGGAGCTTTTCCAGTCGCTTCTTTCAGTAGTTTGAACATTTTCCTGCTGTTGTGGCTCCTGGACGCTTGTTCCACCTCATTCGCCAGATCTGACCAGTACTGTTCTCTGTCCTGTTTCAGTGACTGTTTAACTGCTTTGCGGGCTACTTTTAAGGGTTCTTTTGCACCTCCCACGAGGGGTCGCTTCTTCTCAACTAGTTCTATGGTGTGGTCAGAGATCCAGGCTCGCTGTTTTCGCTTTGTGTGGCCAAGCACCTCCTCAGCTACGTCCTGTGTCGCAATTTTTATCTGCGCCCATTCTTCATCGACGAGTGAGAGACGATTCAAGGCATCGAACCGGTTGCTTAGCTTTAACTCAAAGTCGGCTTTGATTTCCAGGCATCTTAGTTTCGAAACATCGAAGCGCTTCCCTGCCTTCTGTCGCTTCTGCCTACTAAGGCGGTGACGGACTTTGCAAGTGAGGAGATAGTGGTCGGATCCATTTAAAGATCCTGTGTCTGCTCCTCTGTATACCCGGGCATCTGTGCAGGAGCTCCTCCATCTTCTGCTGACTAAGATGTGGTCGATCTGGGCTGTTGTTACGCCGTCGTTCGAACGCCATGTAACGAGGTGGAGTCTCTTGTGCTCAAAGAGAGTGTTTGTGACGAATAGGTTGTTGTATCTGGCTAGCTGTAAGAGCCTTTCTCCATTGATGCATCTGTCACCAACGGTGTGGCGGCCAATAACTGCTGCTGTGTCGGGGTCTACTCTGCCAAGCCGGGCGTTCCAGTCTCCAGCTACAAAGAGCATGTCACGCCTTGGTGTCTTGTCGATGATTCTTTGTAGGTCATAATAAAAGGCATCTTTGACCGCGTCACTACTGTCCCTTATCGGAGCGTACACGGCGATTATGGTTATGTGGCTAATGTGGCCTCTCAGTCTGATCATGGCGATCCTTGGTGACACTGGCTCCCAAGAGGTGACGCATGATGCAGTAGGACCGTCCATTAAGAACCCAACTCCTTGCTGGCCGGAACCATCATTGGGACCCGAGTTATAGAACTGGAATGAGTCCGATTCGGAAACGGTCAACTTTTTGGACAGAACATCATTAAGTCTTGTTTCTGAGAGACAACAAACGTTGATTTTATACTTTTGCAGCTCCCTTGCAAGGAGCAGTTGCGTGGATTCCAGCTTGCAGCTGCGAACATTCCACGCGCCAATATTCAGATGTTTTCTTGATCGGGCGGCTTGCATACTTGTCGGGCCAGGCACCACCCTGACCTGGTCCGCGTCGGCTACCGCGAACGCCGTAATAGTAGTATCTCTCTGCATTTGATCTTCAATATCCATTGGTGTTTCATAGAAATTGACTTGACCAAAGGCTCCCCCGACCCTTGGCGCCCCGTTGCGTTAGCCATTCTATTTGTCGGACTAGGCTACTAATAGAATGTTACACCACTCCACCGCTGTGAGGTGCAACTTAGGGCTCTAGGCCGAGATCTAATCTGTTGATTTTTGAATTATAATGGAGTCGCCATCAAGCCATGGCTAATTGGAGAAAAAGCCAATACAGATAGTCTGAGTGAGAGGCAAAGCTTTAATAAGCCTTTTTCAGAATTGCATTAAAATGATGTCATTTTCCTTATTACAACCTTGTTACAATACTATGACTTATCTTTTTTGCTCTTTAAATGCAAGAGTGTGACGTCATTCACACGAAAATGTTTTTTTTTTTCAAAATTAAGGCTCTACAATATAGTCAGCCAAAGGGTCCTGCCCATGACCCACCAAAATATTGTCACGCCCCACCGGCGAGGCTCCTACCTAACGTTGGATATCATGGATATCGAGGATAGTTAAAACAGGGAGAAAAATTCGAATGAAAACCAAAATCATGTGTAGAGCATAAGCTGAATAATAAATATAATCAAAAACGTGATACAGTTATGGTAATTTATAAACGGTAAACTTAACTTACTAAGCTCCCCCAAAAGTAAAGGGGCAGGGGGTTTCCGGAATAATTTTGTATCAAAGGTTATTTTAATCAGGAATAACGGTGCCATCACCTGCCAATATGCTGATAGTGTTGGCAATAATCTCTTATTTTGAATTTACGCTATATAAGAATGAAGCCACGTTTTGGGCCTTATGCGACCTTAATAGGTTGCGTAATAGGTCTTTTCTTTATAGATGCCAAGCATGACCGCCATACATTACAAATTTACGCAAAACTAAAATGAAACCACGTTTTTGGTTTAACTGATTTAGACAGTCCTTATAAGTTTTTTCTTTATATATGGCAAGCAGTTGTTTGTAATCCAAAAGCCATGTATTATAAATTTACACAAAATGGAAGTGAAACCATACTTGGACCTTAAACTATCTAAAGAGTCCTTATAAGACTTTCTTTGTAGATAGTAAGAAGAAGGCCATTTATTATAAATTTACTCAAAATACATTTGAAACCACGTTTTGGGACGATCCAAGCAGTCCTTATAATTCCTCTTTTCATTAATGACAAGCAAAATGCCACATATTATGAATTTACACAAAACACGAGTGAAAACACGTTTTTGACTATATACTATTTGAACAATCTCTATAAATCTTACTGTATAAATTACTTAAAATACATTTGAAACCATGTGTTGAAACTTGAACAATCTCCACACGTCTTTTCTTTATAGATGGCAAGCAGAACACCACACATTATAAATTTAATTTAAATACATTTGAGACCAAGTGTTGAAACTTAAACAATCTCCATACGTCTTTTCTTTATAGATGGCAAGCAGAACGCCATACATTATAAACTTAATTTAAATACATTTAAAAACCAAGTGTTGAAACTTAAACAATCTCCATACGTCTTTTCTTTATAGATGGCAAGCAGAACACCATACATTATAAATTTACTCTAAATACATTTAAAACCACGTGTTGAAACTTAAACAATCTCCATATATCTTTTCTTTATAGATGGCAAGCAGAACGCCATACATGAAAAATTTAATCTAAATACATTTGAAACCACGTGTTGAAACTTGAACAATCTCCACACGTCTTTTCTTTATAGATGGCAAGCAGAGCGCCATACATTATAAATTTAATTTAAATACATTTGAAACCAAGTGTTGAAACTTAAACAATCTCCATACGTCTTTTCTTTATAGATGGCAAGCAGAACGCCATACATTATAAATTTAATCTAAATACATTTGAAACCACGTGTTGAAACTTAAACAATATCCATACGTCTTTTCTTTATAGATAGCAAGCAGAACGCCATACATTATAAATTTAATCTAAATACATTTGAAACCACGTGTTGAAACTTGAACAATCTCCACACTTCTTTTCTGTATAGATGGCAAGCAGAACGCCATACATTATAAATTTAATTTAAATACATTTGAAACCAAGTGTTGAAACTTAAACAATCTCCATACGTCTTTTCTTTATAGATGGCAAGCATTTATAGATGGCATACATTATAAATTTAATTTAAATACATTTGAAACCAAGTGTTGAAACTTAAACAATCTCCATACGTCTTTTCTTTATAGATGGCAAGCAGAACGCCATACATTATAAATTTAATCTAAATACATTTGAAACCACGTGTTGAAACTTAAACAATCTCCATACGTCTTTTCTTTATAGATGGCAAGCAGAACGCCATACATTATAAATTTAATTTAAATACATTTGAAACCAAGTGTTGAAACTTAAACAATCTCCATACGACTTTTCTTTATAGATGGCAAGCAGAACGCCATACATTATAAATTTAATCTAAATACATTTGAAACCACGTGTTGAAACTTAAACAATCTCCATACGTATTTTCTTTATAGATGGCAAGCAGAACGCCATACATTATAAACTTAATCTAAATACATTTGAAACCAAGTGTTGAAACTTCAACAATCTCCACACGTCTATTCTTTATAGATGGCAAGCAGAACGCCATACATTATAAATTTAATTTAAATACATTTGAAACCAAGTGTTGAAAGTTAAACAATCTCCATACGTCTTTTCTTTATAGATGGCAAGCAGAACGCCATACATTATAAATTTAATTTAAATACATTTGAAACCAAGTGTTGAAACTTAAACAATCTCCATACGTCTTTTCATTATAGATGGCAAGCAGAACGCCATACATTATAAATTTAATCTAAATACATTTGAAACCACGTGTTGAAACTTAAACAATCTCCATACGTCTTTTCTTTATAGATGGCAAGCAGAACGCCATACATTATAAATTTAATCTAAATACATTGGAAACCAAGTGTTGAAATTTAAACAATCTCCATACGTCTTTTCTTTATAGATGGCAAGCAGAACGCCATACATTATAAATTTAATTTAAATACATTTGAAACCAAGTGTTGAAACTTAAACAATCTCCATACGTCTTTTCTTTATAGATGGCAAGCAGAACGCTATACATTATAAATTTAATTTAAAAACATTTGAAACCAGGTGTTGAAACTTAAACAATCTCCATACGTCTTTTCTTTATAGATGGTAAGTGGAACGCCATACATTATAAATTTAATCTAAATACATTTGAAACCACGTGTTGAAACTTAAACAATCTCCATACGTCTTTTCTTTATAGATGGCAAGCAGAACGCCATACATTATAAATTTAATCTAAATACATTGGAAACCAAGTGTTGAAACTTAAACAATCTCCATACGTCTTTTCTTTATAGATGGCAAGCAGAACGCCATACATTATAAATTTAATCTAAATACATTTGAAACCACGTGTTGAAACTTAAACAATCTCCATACGTCTTTTCTTTATAGATAGCAAGCAGAACGCCAAACATTATAAATTCAATCTAAATACATTTGAAACCACGTGTTGAAACTTAAACAATCTCCATACGCCTTTTCTTTATAGATGGCAAGCAGAACGCCATACATTATAAATTTAATCTAAATACCTTTGAAACCAAGTGTTGAAACTTAAACAATCTCCATATGTCCTTTCTTTATAGATGGCAAGCAGAACGCCAAACATTATAAATTCAATCTAAATACATTTGAAACCACGTCTTGAAACTTAAACAATCTCCATACGCCTTTTCTTTATAGATGGCAAGCAGAACGCCATGCATTATAAATTTAATCTAAATACATTTGAAACCACGTGTTGAAACTTAAACAATCTCCATATGTCCTTCCTTTATAGATGGCAAGCAGAACGCCAAACATTATAAATTGAATCTAAATACATTTGAAACCATGTGCTGAAACTTAAACAATCTCCATACGCCTTTTCTTTATAGATGGCAAGCAGAACGCCATACATTATAAATTTAATCTAAATACATTTGAAACCACGTGTTGAAACTTAAACAATCTCCATACGTCTTTTCTTTATAGATGGCAAGCAGAACGCCATACATTATAAATTTAATCTAAATACATTTGAAACCAAGTGTTGAAACTTAAACAATCTCCATACGTCTTTTCTTTATAAAAGGCAAGCAGAACGCCATACATTATAAATTTAATCTAAATACATTTGAAACCAAGTGTTGAAACTTAAACAATCTCCATACGTCTTTTCTTTATAGATAGCAAGCAGAACGCCAAACATTATAAATTCAATCTAAATACATTTGAAACCACGTGTTGAAACTTAAACAATCTACATACGCCTTTTCTTTATAGATGGCAAGCAGAACGCCATACATTATAAATTTAATCTAAATACCTTTGAAACCAAGTGTTGAAACTTAAACAATCTCCATACGTCTTTTCTTTATAGATGGCAAGCAGAACGCCATACATTATAAATTTAATCTAAATACATTTGAAACCAAGTGTTGAAACTTAAACAATCTCCATACGTCTTTTCTGTATAGATGGCAAGCAGAACACCATACATTATAAATTTAATCTAAATACATTTAAAACCACGTGTTGAAACTTAAACAATCTCCATACGTCTTTTCTTTATAGATAGCAAGCAGAACGCCAAACATTATAAATTCAATCTAAATACATTTGAAACCACGTGTTGAAACTTAAACAATCTCCATACGCCTTTTCTTTATAGATGGCAAGCAGAACGCCATAAATTATAAATTTAATCTAAATACATTTGAAACCAAGTGTTGAAACTTAAACAATCTCCATACGTCTTTTCTTTATAGATAGCAAGCAGAACGCCAAACATTATAAATTCAATCTAAATACATTTGAAACCACGTGTTGAAACTTAAACAATCTCCATACGCCTTTTCTTTATAGATGGCAAGCAGAACGCCATACATTATAAATTTAATCTAAATACCTTTGAAACCAAGTGTTGAAACTTAAACAATCTCCATATGTCCTTTCTTTATAGATGGCAAGCAGAACGCCAAACCTTATAAATTCAATCTAAATACATTTGAAACCACGTGTTGAAACTTAAACAATCTCCATACGCCTTTTCTTTATAGATGGCAAGCAGAACGCCATACATTATAAATTTAATCTAAATACATTTGAAACCACGTGTTGAAACTTAAACAATCTCCATATGTCCTTTCTTTATAGATGGCAAGCAGAACGCCATACATTATAAATTTAATCTAAATACATTTGAAACCACGTGCTGAAACTTAAATAATCGTTGTTGAAACTTAAACTTAAATTGCAAATTTGTGATTAACAAGTACAGAATGGATTACAAACGAAACCACTTAGTTTGAATTAACTAACTGACAAAGCAATTTGATTGAACTTTCGATAAACAAACCCTCTCCCCGTATAAGTGTTATTTTAGCCCTCTCTCCGTTGGCTTGTGTTGTTCCACAGCTACCCTGCACGTTTGACAAGAATCCAAGCCAAGTGTAAACGTTTTTGTTGGATGACAATTGACTTTTGGAGCGGAATAAATTAGAAATAACAGATGTTTGAAGTTCAGTACTAGAAGTTGCCGGAGTAGAAAGTAAAACATAATTTCTATTTATTTCAATCATGGGATGTAAGGTCCCCTCCTCCCCTCTTAAAAGAAGATAATAATCCCCTGATTGAGCGGTAACTAAGCCCATCCAAACCAATAAAATTACAATTTACACTTTTCTCAAATATTTCAATTTTTTAAAAGGAATGATCATTATTGCTGTTTCCTTGACATTTAATTTATACTATTTCAATAAGCTTTAAATTAATATTTCAACAGTCTTAAATAAATAATACAAAAAAAGTTATTGCCCTTGCTAAAATATGTTGAATTTTATAAATATTCATTGATAGGCAATTGGAAAAACTGTGTTCTACCTGAATTTTCAGCAAGACTTAATTGGTTTCTATCTCTCTGAATCAAGTTCTTTAAACTTGCAATTTCTACTCGAATCTTTTCATTTTCTTCCGCGGAGGTTTCACAAATACTCTTTTCATCTTTGATTTTTTCATTTAGATCAGCCATCTCTTGACGCTTTCTAGATAAAATTCGGCTTTTTTCGGTTATATTAGCTTCCTGGAAGAAAAAAAAATGAAACTTAAAATGATTTTTAAAATCATATAAGAAAAAAACTTCCACAGCGGGAGAAATCTTACAAGAGTAGAAATTCAAGTCGTTTCCAAATAAGCAAATTGATTGTTCCCGCTCAATTTTTAACAGAAGTCCGACGAGTCTTAATGACGCCACTGCTCTGGAAACTCAGTGATAGTAAAATAACCCGGTTCACCGGTTAGATTTCGCACGCTTTTCTCGCTCCCCTGTTGGCCAAAGAAATAACGCTACCGAAGAAGAAAAAGTGGGAAAATAAACTGATAACCAAGCGATTTGCTTATTTTTTTATTTTTTTTTTTACAGAATTATTTCCTTTTACTTTTATTCAGTCAACCTTTTTCTTTACTTTAATTGGCTAAACTTTTAATCTTTTAATTTAACTGAAGTTCCCAAATAAAAAAATCGCAAATTTCAGTTTTGTTATGACAATGCAAAAAGGCAGTCTAGCCATTTTTTTTTCCTTTTTTTTTGCTTTTATAATTGAACCATAGACAAGATCAGTCCACAGGCTATATTTCACCTCATCCGACATTCACGTGATGACGAAAATCGAGCCAGAAGCTAGGACTCACTTTCTCGTCCCCTGAAAATGGTCAGATCGGACTGTACTTTTCGGGCCTTAGGTCTTTTATATACCTCCTTAAATAATTCAAGCATAATTTTTCCAAAGTGGTGTTTTTCAAAATGAATTGTCTCATGTCGAATTAAACTGAATTTAGTTTCCGATCCCTTTATATGCAGGGCCACGGAATTTTAAAGCTCGTCAAAAAAGGCTAAGAGTCAAAATCTGTGTTTTTGGTTTGTTTTTATTTAGGTTTTGATTGTGACTTACACTTGAATAGCATAAAACAGTATTTTCTTTCCCCTAAAAAGATAAAAAATTAATTTCTGATGAATTTCCTGGTTATCTGCTCTTGTTTTGTAAAATGGATTTAGATGGCACGCCAGAAATAACAGACAGGACTGAAAAAAAGTCCTTGGAGTTTAACGGACCATAAAAAAGAGATACAGCAGCTTTTTGGTAAATCTTAGCAAAACAAAATGACTTTTTTTTTCTAATTCAGGAGCTTTTTCGTTACTGAAATATCCAAATTACTTACAACACTGCTAGTAAGGAATTTTCATCAGACTTGAAGGAATATTAGTTGATAGAAACGTCAACTTGACGGGCCTTGACTACACAGACGACGTAAACCTTCTTTCGTCGAATCCAACCCCAGCCTAAAATCTAATCATTTAGATTCGCTCATTTACTCAATCATCAATTATATCTACGGAACGGATCTTAAGATTGTCTTATATTGTTTACTAGAATAATATCAACAAAAAAAATTTTAAGAGCAGCTGTAGTATTACCTGCGTTACCACTTCTCGCTGCGTTTGCTGAAATTTGTTTTTCACAGCGGAAATATTCTGCCTCAGTGGAGCAAGACGGCATTCCACTGATTCAACTTCTTTTCTTTTTTCGTCCAACTGTTGCTTCAGCTGTAGAATAAATGTCACATCAATATAATAAATTTAGACAAAATTCAAGGTATATTTCATACACTGTTAACTCACACTTTAACATACATTTTACTAATATTGAAATTACTAATTATTTGGAATACATGGCAGGCTAAACTACTTCAACTTGTGTTTTTCTTTACCACAGCTCCTTATCTGATTAGAAAAGCTTTTCTAAGAACGTTCATTATAACTGACCAGCTTCAATGTTATAATCAAGATTATCCCAAAGGGATATGGAAAAGAAAAACGACCTAACCACATACTTATGTTTGGTGTATGTTTTATGTATTGGTGCGTGATAATTATGTTCATTTTAAAAAACCCTCAGGGATATAAATAGGGGAGGGACGCCTTAGGACTGTCTCCAAACCCCACTATTTTTAGTTATGTTCGCACAATTTTCAAGTAATTACCCTTTATTTGCTGATTTGACTAATTTTTCCCCCTCCTCCCCTCTCTCCAGATCAGTTTAAAAATATCTGCCTGTGGACATTAATCTAATGATCGACAAAGTCATTCAGATAGGATAAACAGTGTGACATAGTAAAAACTGAAAACTTTCAATCAAAGCCATATCCGGGGGGAGGAGGTTGGTTCCTTCTCCTTATAAAGCCAATAAGCCTAATTTTCAAGAGCCTCTTACTCACCAATATCTACGATTACCAAAATCGAATGATACTCGTAATATTGGGCGTCCAATACTAATATTGTCACTTATTTACGTCTTATTTTCATATTTTTTTAATTATTTACGTTTTATTTACCTATTTACATCTGTCACTTATTCGCATCAGTTATTTTGTTTGACTAACGGTATATCACACAATAACCAACACAAAAATATGGTTCGATCCCGCTTTTTAGGCTATAATGGATGAAAGATTAAGATGACTAGGCCCCGTTTTACGACCGAAGGATGATATATTGCCAAAATTTTGCTGTTTGGTCATCCATCCCTCCGCCAAACGAAAACCAGATCATTCCCGTGCGGGGTGGGAAGAATTCATAAGACAGGGCTTAAAAGCAATCCCACAGGAGGGAGTAAAGAGTTAAGTTTTAAATAGGATGGGGTGGAGGAGAAGCGTGCGAAGCTTTACTGGTCTTGCAACGAGCTGTTAGCCATAGCAGTAGTAGTAGCGTCCTGTATCGACCCTGTTAGTCTTCAATTTACAATAGCATAGTTATTAAGATTGACCTTCTTACCATCATGCGAGTGTTATGTTAAAACAGGGCTATCTTATGCCCAAATATAGTGTTGGTTTTGACCAGAACGTCGTACCAACCCAGTTTTAACCAAATTTTCCAAAGCGGGGATACCATCTATCCCTTTTTTTTGCCAACCTGGGTATAAAACCTGCCTATTGCGTAGATATCAAACCTCGAGTTCCAACCTCACCCGGGGCAACTTTTTGGTGTCGCTGGTTATTTGGTTTGGAACGGGGGTCAATGGTGAGACCCTGTTAGCTCAGCCAGAGTCGACCCAACTCTAAAGGGGTACCTGGAGAAATCTGGGGAAAAAATACGGGAAGCATCAGATGATTTGCCCCTAACCACGGATTGCACTCCCTGTCGAAGGCATTGAATCAGGAAATCAGTACCTGCGCAACGCAGACCATTGGTCAGCATGCGAAATTTTATTTTAAGTTTAATGCGTAGATATACAGCATTTTCATTATAAATATTAAATAGTGGTTTTACTACCTTAGAACAAACGTTCCTTTTTTCCTTTTTTCAAAAGGTTTTTTTTTTCTTTTTTTTATGGATAGAAAAGTAATGTCTACGTCCTGTGGCGGTGCAGCGGGTTTGCTCTTAGCTTGGTAATATTGGACAGAGTTTGACCTCCACTGCAACAATCCACTGCAAGGCTGACGCAAGGATAAATGAAAAGTAATAAATGAACTTATATAGCATGCATAAATGAAGTTATATATGATATACTTTCAAATCACACGGTGTTAAATTATGAATAATTACTTGGCCTCGATGCATAAATAACAATAAAAAAGTAAGAAGCCCATCCTACACCTGAAAAAAAGTGAAAGGATCATTATAATATAAGAATAGAAAGATTAAAAACAAAAATCAGATTGGTACATAATTACGCCATATAAAGCAAACGAGCAGGAAAGGTGCATATGCAACAATTGATTAATCATAATCATAGAAAAATCATAACAATTATGGGGAAAGAGTGGGCCCAGTGTAAGCTGTGGGGGCTTAATGGCGACAACTAACAATGTCCAAACTCAGCCATGAGACCCGTCTTCACCCTTATTAAGCCTCGAATGATGGAACTGAACCAAAGGAGAGAGATACCTTGACAAAATCTTGATAAATCCTAGCACCGTAATAAAATAAACAAGACAATACAAGTATAGAAAAACTAAGAGTTTATTAGCAAAGAAGAGAACTTTATTTAATTATTTTAAGTTATTTCATTATAATTGAAAATTCAACATTTACTATTCACAACTTCAGAAATATTGATCAAATCTTGTTCTTGTAATGGCTATAAGTGAAATTTCATTATTATTAAAGGAAAGCAGGCATTCTAACTAATATAGTAAGGCTAACATGTTCCTACTCGAAAGAATCCAATAATATTATTGAAGAATTGGGGTATACACCCCATTACTAGGATTCAACATAATACAAGTAAGAATTAGCAAGGAACATATTAGACTTACATTCTGTAAGCGTGCATCAAGCTTCAGAAAAGCTATAACCCCAACTGCCTTCCATTGCCATTGTGTCTCTACATAAAACATGTCTCCCGCTTATTTGCCAAACAAACCAAGCTAAATTCGATAGTTTTAAGAAAGATTGTACAGATGTTTACACGAAAGTTTATCGGGTTTAGTTACCCTTCGAGGGCCATTGGCTTGAACCGGATTTAACCAAATTCATAGCAAGTTCATAGTAATTCTAAATTGAAAGGACATTTCTTACACCAAATCTCTCATTCCTTTAGCGCTTGGTACAGGATACCTGCAACGAAAAGAAACAAAACTAGACTTACTAAGCTTGCTTTCTTTTTGGCATCCTTATACTCTACAATCTCCTTCTTCTTCTCTAAAACGTCTATATCTTCTTCAATTTGTTTGTACATCCTATAAGCACTAGCCTCTTTCCCAATCCTGGAATAAAAGAAAACTGTAATTTCAGAAACAAAACTAGCATCAAAAGAATCTATGGAATTACATTCATACGAACGAAAATATTGAGCACCAGTACCCTTTTTACGAAATAAAATAAATTTTGCGACAAACAGGTACCATGTTCGGTTATTTTGTCTCGAACATGGCCAGTCCGTTTACGAGAAAGTCGTCAGACGGACCTGATGGGGAGGTTTCCTCTAGTCATGAGAAAGTCGTCCGACAGACCTAAGGGGAGATTTCCTCAAGAAGAAATTCCTATGTACATGTCTGGCCTAAAAGAAGCTTGGGTTGATCACCAATTGGATATCTGTCATTTGAAAAATTCTAGACTATGTTCATAAGCCCATGTTCATAATAAACGTGAGTTATAAACTAGGACCCGAAACAGGAAAGGATTTCCGAAGGAAAGGAAAGGAAAGGAAACAGGAAAGGATTTCCGAAGGACCCGAAGGAAGGATTTCAAAAGGAGTAATAGTTAAAATAGAAAAATTAAAATAAAAAAAAGGAGTAATAGAACTAAAGATATTTGTCATGTTGCTACTTTCTAACAAAGTATGGGCAGTGATAGGAGTGATTTCAACTTGACACAAAACTACAACAAATGTTTAGGCCTCAATTTATCAATCCTTTGTGAAATTATTTGAAAAAAACTACGTTTTCTAAAGAGTTAAAGAGGCTGAGTTACAAGGTCGAACCTTAAAACGTACAGGGATTAGGAGGCACAGTTGGGGGGCTGCCGCCCCCCAAACACCCCGCTTTCGCAGCCTTTAAATAAAAAAAAAAAAAATTTTAACTGAAAGTAAGGCGCGACATTAAATCTTAAAACGAACAGAAATTATTCCGTATATGAAAGAGGCTGTGCCCTCCTCAACGCCTCGCTCTTTACGCTAAAGTTTGACTTTCTCACAACTCTTTTTTTAAACAATAAAAACTTTAGCGTAAAGAGCGAGGCGTTGAGGAGGGCACAGCCTCTTTCATATACGGAATAATTTCTGTTCGTTTTAAGATTTAATGTCGCTCCTTACTTTCAGTTTAAATTTTTTTTTTTTTTACCTCTAAATTTCAGCCCAATCGGACAACGTTAAAGGGGGGCTGTGGTGGGAGGGTCCAAACTTCCGGCCCAGTTTACCCCATGAAGATAAAGTCGGAGGAGGATGAAATTTTGCAAGTTTCTTAGTTTGAGCTTGGGCTACAAAATGCGATTACCGCCGTCTCTCTGCGACCTCTAGGACCTGAAATCGCTTAACATTGTAGTGGGTCGCCTCTTTATAGAGGCACAAGTGTGCCTCCTTGATCAGTAGATTTTTGTCGAAGTAGGAGAGGAGAGGGTGTCTGATTTTAGAAGGAAATTTTAATTTCTATTAGGCATATACGTGCTGGCTGCATTTTGATATCTCTTCTTACATTTTTCCCAGAGAACCCCCAGACTCTCAATATCCCTTTCGACAAGAATTTTAACAGAAGAAAAATAAATTTTCGCGGCGATAGCTTTCAACATATTGGACCCCCCCCCCCCCTTGCTGTAAGAAAACTCCCCATTGATTGCTTGACTCCAAAAATAATCTAAGATTAACTCCAACTAAACATCAAGCGCGACAAATAATAAAAGGGCATCATGTTCTAACTAGATGACACTTACCCTCCGTGGTACTTAGACTAGGTAACATATTTTTGGTTCTAGACCTTTACCCCCCCCCCCCCGTGAAAATTCCGTAGGGGGAAGTAATTTGGGTACTTGTGTATTATGCGCCCTTCACTCAAGTTTACGCTGTGTGAAACACAAGAACAAACCGGTTTCTTCGTTAGTTTTTTTTTCAGCTTAGCGCGAGACAAGACAAAGACCAGTAACAGAACATATGGGAAATATATAATTTGGGCTATATATCTGCACATTGGGAAAGGGGTAAAGTATTTGGACAGTTTGAATTCAGAAGACAATTCTTTCTAGGTATATGGCCACTAACAAATTACAGACTAGTCTCAATTATTTTGGAATTTGTGAATTTCAACCAATGAAGTTTTGCTTGAGAGTCGTCCAGTTACCGAGTGACAGGTTGCTTAAGACAGCTTATAAAAATTAACTCTCGCAGGGGAAAAAAAAGATCATGGTCACTAAAAATAAAAGACATTTTCGACAAAACAGGGTTTTCTTTCGTTATTATTAGGTTAATGTACTGTTTTATTTAAGTGTATTATGATGATCGCTGATCAAAGTTTATGTTGTTTCTGCCTTTCATTTATGTTATTTTACTGTGTTCATGGCCGTATATTTGGCTTTAAAACACACTTATCTATCTATCTAATATGCAGAATAATTTTACCTAACACATTTTGCATGCAGACCCGCTCTACTTTACCCCCCCCTAATGTGCAAATTTATAGCCCAAATCTGTACCCCCCCTCCCCCCTCCCACCGATTACCCCTCGCGGAAACCCACCCATGGAAAATAAGGCTTTCCAAATTTGAGAATTTGAAATAAAATTCTCAAATTTGGAAAGCCTTATTTTCCACGGGTGGGTATTTTCCGGGAGGAGGGGGTATTTTCCGGGAGGAGGGGGTATTTTCCAGGGGGGATATTTTCCGCTGCGGGGGGGGGTATTTTCCGCTGCGGGAGTGGGATATTTTCCGGGGGGTATTTTCCAGTGGAGGTATTTTCCGGGAGGGGGGAGTAAACGCCTAAAACCCTTCTAGCTATTGCAACACTTCCCTATCATGTCCAGATTTTCGCGAATTTTAGACAGATTTCAGATGTTTTTGGAAGGGTGTTGAATAACTAAATTATTTATTATTATCACAACGCGGAAAACTTTATCTTGTCGCACAAAATAACGCGCTAAGTAGCGCAAAATTATGCTCAGTGAATACCGCACTTCTTTTATTTAAGAATCGAGGGCGTTAGGTTTAGCCCGTCTGACTAATAGTTTGCTCAAGAAAAACGTTTTACGAAACGAAACGTTTAACAAAAATAGTTTATGAAAGTATAAAAACGTCAATTAATTGTATGGGAATTTACATCCCTTTTATCCGTAAACACTACACGCACAGATAGGTACGGGCAGGAGCACCAAACAGGGAATTAGAATATTTTTCAAGAAGAAGGGGACAGAGGCCTAATTTCGTCAAAATCCTGAGGAGGGGGGAAAGTTGTAATCAATTTTCCAAAATAATGTGAAAATGACAGTAAAAACTAAAAAAAAACATTCGGTACCATAAAGGCACTATTTAGTAGTATAAAAGTACTATAAAGTACCTTTACAATCAAGTGCTATAATGGTAAATATCATAGGCAGCGCATTTGCGCTACCTAAGTAAAGAACGATGTTAGCGCAATGTATTTTTTTTTCCTTACACCAGGGCACTTCGTATCGAAGGAGTTGTCGCAGAAACTTTGAAAAGGGCTCATTCGATTGGAAATTGGAATGGCTTGGAATGCCCTTTTTTAATAGTCGAAAGTGATTGGAAGGCAACTAACACCCCTTCCACGCCCACCATTTCCCCAAACAAATCCAATCAAAATTATGAGATTGCCATTTTGATCAAAGTAGTTGACTTCCAGATAGAGATTACGTTTTTCAAGAGGACACTTCCCCCAGCCGTCAAGGCAAGGGTTGTAAGTTATGCTCTGGGGGCATATAAGGTTTTTATAGAAAGTTTTGTCGTAGAAACTTCAACAAGGATTCATTCGATTGGAAATTCAAATGGCTAGTGCCCTTTTTAATAGTCGAATGTGATTGGAGGGCAACTAACCCCCCCTCTCACGCCCACCTTTCCCCAAACACATCCAATCAAAATTGTGAGATATCCATTTTCTTCAACGCAGTTGAAAGTTCTGGAAATTAGATCTTTCAGGGTGACAACCCCCCACCCCCCACAGCCCTCTGGGCAAGGGTTGTAAGTTATGCCCTGGGGGCATAAAAGGTTTCTATAGAAAGCGTTGTCGCAGAAACTTCAAAATGGGCTCATTCGATTCGAAATTGAAATGGCTAGTTCCCTTTTTAATTAGTCGAAAGTGATTGGAAGGCAGCTAATACTCTTCCCACGCCCACCATTTCCCCAAACACATAGAGTCAAAATTTTGAGATAGCCATTTTGTTCAACGCAGTTGCAAATTCTGGAAATTATATCTTTGAACAGGACACTCCCCTAAAGTCTTCAGGGCAAGGGTCATAAGTTATGTCCTGGGGGGCATATAAGGTTTTTATTGAAAGCTTTGTCGTAGAAACTTGAAAAGCGGCTCATTCGATTGGAAATTCAAAGGGCTAGTGCCCTTTTAATAGTCGAAAGTGATTTGAGGGCAACTAACCTTCCTCGCACCCACCTTTTCCCCAAACACATCCAATCAAAATGTTTAGATAGCCGTTTTGTTCAATGTAGTTGAAAGTTTTGGAAATTCGGTCTTTAAGGATGACACCCCCCCCTACACACACACAGCCCTCGGGGCAAGGGCTGTAAGTTATACCCTGGGGGCATATAAGGTTTTTATAGAAAGCGTTGTCGTAGAAACGTCAATAAGGGCTCATTCGATTTGAAATTGAAAGGGCTAGTGTGCTTTTTAATAGTCGAAAGCGATTGGAGAGCAGCTAAAACCCCTCTCAAACCCACCATTTCCCCAAACACATCCAATCAAAATTTTGAGATAGCTATTTTTTCAACGTAGTTGAAAGTTCAGGAAATTATGTCTTTGAGGTTGACAAACCCCCCAAACCCCTCAAAGCAAGGGTTGTAAGTTATAACCAGGGGGCATATAAGGTTTTTATAGAAAGAGTTGTCGCAGAAACTTCAAAAAGGGCTCATTCGATTGGAAATTCAGAGGGCTAGTGGCCTTTTTAATAGTCGAAAGTAATTGGAGGGCAACTAACCCCCCTCTCACACCCACCATTACCCCAAACACATGCAATCAAAATTGTCAGATAGCCATTTTGTTCAACATCGTTGAAAAATCTAGAAATTAGGTCTTTGAGGATGAAAACCCCCACAGAGCCGTTAGGGCAAAGGTTGTAAGTTACCCCTGGGGGCATATAAGGTATTTATACAAAGTGTTGTCGTAGAAACTTCAAAAAAAAAGCTCATTTGATTGGAAATTGAAAGGGCTAGTGCCCTATTTAACAGTCGAAAGTGATTGGAGAGCAACTAACCCCCCTCTCACGCCCACCATTTCCCCGAAACACATCTTATTAGAATTTTGAGGTGGGCATTTTCTTCAACCTAGTTGAAAGTTCTGAAAATTATGTCTTTGAGGATGACAAACTCCCCAAGCCCCTTACGGCAAGGGTTGTAAGTTATACCCTGGGGGCATATAAGGTTTTTATAGAATGTGTATTCGTAGAGACTTCAAAAAGGGCTCATTCAATTGGAAATTGAAAGGGCTGGTGCCCTTTTTAATAGTCGAAAGTGATTGGAGAGCAACTAACCCCCCTCTCACGCCCACCATTTCCCCGAAACACATCTTATTAGAATTTTGAGATAGCCATTTTGTTCAACGTAGATGAAAGTTCTGGAAATTGGGTTTTTGAGGATGACAACCCCCCCCCCAGCCTTTAAGGCAATGGTTGTAAGTTATGTCCTGGGGGTATATAAGATTTTTTAGAAAATGTTGTCGTAGAAACTTCAAAAAAGGCTCATTTAATTTGAAATTGAAAGGGCTAGTGCCCTTTTTAATAGGCTAGTCGAAACTGATTGGAGGGCAACTAACTCCCCTCTCACGCCCACCATTTCCCCAAACACATCCAATCGAACAAGTGCTTTCTAAAAGCCAGAATATAACTTGTTCTGTACTGAAAAAAAATCTTTTAAATGGTTTCACTTTTATAACTTTAAGAAATCAAAAATTAATTAAGATTTTAAGGAATAGATATCAGCATATGTATATTAAACTGAAAATGCACATTTTTTCAGTAAATTCATTTGAATTTTTTCAGTAAAGTACAAATTATATTCAGGCTTTTAGAAAGCATAGGGTTTAGAACCCTACTCAGGTTAATTTCTGCTCGTTTTGAGTTTGACCTATTTTAATTTCTATTTGTTTTGGGGTTCATGCGTTTATTGATACTGATTTGTGGTAGTTGTATGCTTGGTAGATTATTTGATTCTTTTTTTGTCCATTTTTGGTTTAATGGAGTTCTTTACTTTTTTTGAAAAACTTATTTTGTGCAAAAAGTTTTTTGGATTAATGTACTAAAAAAAACTGATCTTTTTCTGTTGATGCATGAATTATGTGGACTTATCTTAAAATTGACAAGATTTTGGAAGAAACTAAATTTCAGCTGGGGAGGGGTAGGTGAAAACTGAGGTCTGGGGGGAGGAGGGCAAACCGAGGTCTGGGATGGGCAGTTGCTCTCCCTCCTGCCCCATAGCAGGTTAACACACTAGGTTAACACACTACCCCCCTCCCTTGTGCGCTGCAACAGTACGTTACACAGTAGTAAAAATATTTTAAGATTTCGAAACCCACCGTAGACGCAGATTGTAACTAGATTTATGATAATCTTTTACCATAACGTGAGGGCGTGATGGTCTCACGGTAAGAGACTTGTCCTCTTTGACACGAAGTCTAAACATGATATTTGTTAGATCCAAGGTGCTGTGTCCTATGTTCTTCAAACGCAAGCAATAAACCATTTCTTCTCACTAAAAACGTCTATTCAGGTACAATGCTCAGGTGACCAATTTGGATTACATATCTTTCGAGATTTTTAACTATGGTAAACAAAATACTTATTTCAAAGTTTTACTTTCTAAAGCAAGGTTTGTCCAAGGCCACCAAAGGTCAGCGCCCTTTAGAGGAAGAAGAAGTGGAGGTTGATATATCAATAAATTTACCTTATATAAAAATCAGATACAAAAAGGGATAATATCATTTGATTTCCCATTCAATACTCTTACAAATATAAACTTTCATAATCAACTCTAGTATTTTCTTCGTTGCATTTTGTTAAATGCAGCAATTCAACTTCTATTTGGCAGTGACTGGCTTAGGTGGAAATAAAACTAACAGACTTATTACACACGTCTAGAAATTAGACGTTAAAAAAGCAATTTTTCCCACTGGATAGTTTTTTTTTTAATGAGCTTTTAAAATTTTGGTTACTATGGGCTTTTCTTGACCGCAGTTGTTGCTGCAGCCATGATACCGAAAAGAACCTTATATGCAATCTAGCACTGCAGATAATTTACTGGCTTTGCTATTGTTCATTTCTACCTAGTCTTTTTTTTTGCCTCCCCCCTTTCCTCCCTAGTATTCTCCCCCCCCCCTTTCGTCTAAAGGTTAAGTCATTTTGCTTGCCTTTCGGTTTGATTCTCTCTCTACTGATTAGCATTGCAGAAAAAAAAACGCAACAGAAATATAAAATATTTCCGAAATAGAAACGGAAAGCAGGTCGTCCGCGGTTGGGATGGGAGGATGCCATAAAGAAAGATTTAAGGGAAATAGGAACTTCCTGGGAAGAGGCACGTGCATAGCTGTGTTGACCTCAGGCAGCTTGGTGCTGCGGTGAGTTGTTAGTAGTAGTAGTAGCATACCTATCTCTAAAATCCTATACAAATCCCCTTAATGCCTCCAGAATGTAACCGTATGCACAAATGTCCATGCTGATCCTAGAATATAAGGACGGTCGTAGAAGTTGTTGTATCCCTGTATTGATTTTTTTTAAGGCACATTGAACAATTCAACACAAATCAAAAATCCAGACCTTGACCTATTTTATAAAAATAACAGGTGCTATTTTACGAAATAGCTATTTTATGAAAAATTATATTTTATAAAAGATAGCAGCAATAGTTCGGAAGCCAGATGCTTATACTAAACTCATTTATGGTCAGTTAAAGTCGATCTTATTTTAAACTCAAACTAGGCTGCACATTAAACAATTCTCAAAAAAGTTCCTTTAATTTGACCCTGACATGTTTTATTAAAAAAAATAGGTGTTATTTTACAAAATAGCTATTTTATAACAATGCTATTTTAGAGGAAAAAACAAGTCAGACGTTCATACCGAATTCATTTTATGGTCAGTTCAAGCTGATTTTATTTTAGATTATAAACCAAACTTGAATTTTAAAAGATGGAAATAGTTCTTCTTTCTTATTCTTAGGTTCATAAGAGGTCAATTTTTTTTTTATTTCTGGAATTAAATATTTACATAATGCAGTTTTGCCTTCTAGTTGTTTTTTTAATCAAAAATGCTTAGCATCCTCCCCCCCCCTCTAACATAGTTACGCTCCTAGTTGATTGAAAATGCGTTTTTTCTTCCTGTGGATGTTTTCTTAAGATTACAGAAAAGTTCGTTGAAAGGATTATACTAACCTTTCTATATCCGCTTTCAGACTTTGCAGCGTAGCATTACCATTTTTGAGGATGGTATCAAATGTCCTCAATTCTGTTTGGCTGCTAATTAAATAGTTTAAATCAGCTTCAAGGGAAAAATCACCTATAAATAAACGCGGTTTAATCACACAGTAAATCAGACAAATGAAAGCTTCTATAGAATTTCAATATACAACTTGACGTAATTTTGCCATTTTCACGCTTAAAGATAGTATCTTAATTTCTACACTTCTGAGATAAGTGTCAAATACCAATTGCACGACTGTTCTTAGACGAGGACCGACAGGGTAATAATACGTTCAATAAATCACACTCTTATCCTTCTGATAGAAATTCTATTACGACCTTTGAAAGGCGAACTTTCAAAGGTTTAATCGGTAAATAAATTTCTTGTATCAGTTATGGCGATCGAGTGCAACGAAAGTGAGCTGAAATCACAAGGTGCATAGCAATTTGATTGCGCTTCTAGGAGACAAAATTCGTTGTAAAACCACGAATTGCGTAATCGAAGTAGGCCTATCTCGTATACTTACCTTGATGACACATGTTGACACTTGAGTCAACATGAACTATCACTGTTGACAAGAGGCGAGATCCACGGATTGTGTCATTAAGTTAGGCCTAAATATCAGAAAATTTATGCTCTCAAAGAATAAAAATCTAAAAGCGAGAGTCCTAGAAAGAAATGTTACAGGGTATATGCATTAAAAGAGATGTCACGATAGAAAACTATATGGCTATAAAATTAATGAGTGTACAGGCCAGACCTTCTATTCCTGTTGCAAGGGAAATCAGGATTCCGAGACATTATGGATAATTGCTTATTGTTTGACTTTTATTCTGTCATTCCAGCTGTTTATTTCCAGCCTTGTCCACCATCTACCTTTTATCAACTGCTTTTTTAGCCATATATCTTTTTTCAACTGCCTATTCAACCATCTGCTTTTTCAGCCATATCTAGAGCAAATTTGGTTTCTAGGCGGTTCTAGGCGGGGGGGGGGGGTCAGCAACACCCCCCCCCCTTCCGTACGCCCATGAAGGCCACACTGACTCCAATGTTTTATTCTTTTTTTTCCAGAGGCACTTCATATAGAATGGGTCGTCGTATAAACTTCAGAGGGGGCTCATTCAATTGGAAATCGGAAGTTCTAGTGCCCTTTTTAAGAGTCAAAAGGGATCGAAGGGCACCTAGCCCCTCCCCCCCCCCGCATGCCCTTTTTTTCCCCAAATACATCCGACAAAAATTTTGCGATAGCAATTTTGGAAAAAATAGTTCAAAGAGCATATAATTAAAACTCCAGGGTCGAAACACCCCCCACCCCACCCCCCCTGGGGCCCAGGGTCAGTCATGTCCTGGGGGCATATATGGTTCTTATAGAAATAATGTTCGTATAAACTTCATAGAGGGCTCATTTGATTGGAAATTGAAAGTTCTAGTTCACTTTTTAAGAGTCAAAAGAGATCAGAGGGCAAATAGTCCCCGCCCACGCCCTTTTTCCCCAAATCCATCCGATAAAAATTTTGAGGTAGACATTTTGTTAAAAATAGTTAAAACATCAGATAATAAAAACTCCGGAGTCAACAAAACCCCCCAGGGCCAGGGGGTATGCGTTGTAAGTTATGCCCTGGGGTCAATATATAGTTCTTATAGAAAGGATGCTCGTATAAACTTCCGAAAGGCTCATTCGATTCGAAATTTAAAGTTCTAGCTCACTTTTTAAGAGTCAAAAGGAGATCAGACGACAACTAGACCCCCCCCCACGCCCTCTTTTTCTCAAACACGTCCCATAAAAATTTTTAGATAGCCATTTAGTTAAAAATAGTTCAAACATCTGATAATGAAAACTTCAGGGTCGACAAAAAACCCCAGGGCACTGAGGCAGGCGTTGTAAATTATGCCCTAAGGGCATATATGGTTCTTATGGAAGGGATACTCGTATAAACTTCAGAGGGCTCATTTGATTGAAAATTGAAAGTTCTAGTTCACTTTTTAAGAGTCAAAAGACATCAGAGGGCAACAAGCCCCCCCTCCCCCCACGCCCTTTTCCCCAAATACATCCGATAAAATTTTTAGATAGCAATTTTGGTAAAAATAGTTCTAAGATCATATAAGAAGGACTCGAGGGTCGACACAACCCCCCTCCCCTGGGCCCAGGTGCAGGCGTTGTAAATTATGCCCTGTGGGCATATATGATTCTTATAGAAGGGATGCTCGTATAAACTTCAGAGAGGGCTTTTTTGATTGGAAATTGAACCCCCCCCCCATACACACACCCTCTTTTCCACAAATTCACCCGATCAAAATTTTGAGATTGCCAGTTTGTTTGAAATAGTCCAGCAATCAGACCACAAAACTTCAGGGTCAACATCCCCCCCCCCCACTAGAGCCATGGGTAAGGGTCGTAACTTATACCCTGAGGGCATATAAAGTTTTTATGGAAGAAGTGGACATATAAACCTCGAAGAGGACTCAAATGGTTAAAAATTGAAATTCTTAATTCTTTTTTTAAGATTCAAAAGTGATCTGATTGCAACTAGCTCACCTCCCCCCCCCCCCGCCAACCGTCTTTTCCCCAAATGCGTCCGGTTGAATTTTTATATAGCAATTTTGTTCAAAATAGACCAAAGATCATATAACAAAGTCTCCAGGGATAACCTAGCCCACCGAAACCCGGGGCGAGTGTTGTAAATTATGCCCCGGGGGCATGAAAGGCTTTTATGGAAGGGATGGTAGTACAAACTTCGGGAGGGGGCTCATTCAATTGTAAATAGGAATTTCCAGTGCCCTTTTTAACAGTCAAAAGTGACCGGAGGGCAACTAGTCCCCCCCCCAGGCTCCTTTTCCCCAAATGCATCTGATCAAAATTTTGAGATAGCCATTTAGTTCAAAATAGTTTAAAGGTCAAATAACAAAAACTTAGGGGTCAACACAGCCCCCCCAAAGCCCAGGGGAAGTATTGCAAGTTATGCCCCGGGGATAGATAAGGCTTTTAGTAGAGGGTGGTCGTATAAACATCAGGGGTGACTCAGTTGATTGGAAATTGAAATTTCTACTTACTTTTTTAAGAGTCATTAAAAGTGATCGGCGGACATATACCTCCCCTCCCCCCCCCTCCAGCCTCTTTTTCCCAAATGCATCCGATCAAAATTTTGAGATAGCCATTTTGTTTGAAATATTCCAACGATCAGATGACAAGTAAAGCGCCAATGACGCAGTAGTATTTAGACTTTTACAGTGAGAAAAGGAGGCAAAACTCAAACTCTTGTTTGCAGTGATTTTTGTTCGTTTAAAGCTGTATTGGCATATTCAATTTAAGTTTCACTCGTTTAAAGATTTATTTATTCGTTTATATTAGTACCTATTGTATGTTTGTTAGCTATGATTGGTTTTATAATTTCTGTTCGTTTTGGGTTTCATTTATTCTTTAATAGTAGTTTCTTGTCGTTTCTAGTTTGAATTTTAACTGGTATTTGTATCTGCTGATCTGAAGTTTAATATAGCCTTTACTTTCTTTGAAGAACTTCTTTTCCGGAAAGTTGTTTTAAATTAATCAACCTAAAAACGTCATTTTCAAGTGTGCTTAGAATACAGGGTATAAAGTCAGGCTACCGAAGCTGGAGTCTGAGTAAATAATAAATATCGGCCTTTGGCCAACATGAAATTGAAAGGTTGGAAAAAAACTGATGAACTAACCGGTACAAATTTGTGTGCTCTTCAGTAGTTGCTGTGAAGACATTTTGGCAAAATCCTGGACCTTTTCCTGGGATTGAAATTGGCACAAATTATTCATTGTGATATTCAGATTCTTGAAAATCTCTTTCGCCTGCAAAAAAAGTAAATAGAAGAAAATGGGAAGGAAAGATATTGAGTGCCGGGTCTCTTTTGGTCGCTTCGCTTTAAGGCTTTTGCTTGGTCACCCACTGATTGGTGCTCTTTCTATCTTAGTCCCTTTCATGGGCTTAATATTCTCTAAGGCGAGGTAACCAATGGTTGAAATTGGTAGTTACATAGCAAAAACAATCATAAATCTAAAGCCAATTTAAATTCTAGCTTCCTATCTTCTCTCTCTTTCTCTATCTGTATCTATGTCCGCTCTCTCAAATAGATTATTTTAGTTAGTGAATGGACAATGCCAAAATCAGAGACCGATTTATATACTGATTCTGTTTCTTCGCAAATTGACTGTGTAATACAAATGACTGTGTCAATATATTTCATCTACACTTAGCATGACACTGTGGTTGAGATGGTTCCCTCCCTAACAAAGGCTAGTTTTTGTCAATTTGAGCTAAATCACTTTTTAATTTTTTTTTAAACTTAGGTTTTCTATTTAAATGGAATTTTGGTAATTATGTATTGCAGCGAAATCACTCAAGAAATACGCTGTCTAAAACTCGAGAAAAAACCGGTTTCATCTGTCTGTCTTTAAAGACAATTAGCTTACGCTCAGTGGAAAACGAGTGGCGAGTGACAGAATAATTGGACTTACATAATTAGGGCTATGTATTTGCACATTAGGGAAGGGGCGTAAAGTATTTGGACAGCATGAAGTTAGAAACCAATTCTTACTTCATAATTAGATTTTTTTTAAAAAACAAGTTTTTTTTACTGAAGGTAAGGAGCGACATTAAAACTTAAAACGAACAGAAACTATTCTGTATATGAAAGGGGCTGTTCCCTCCTCAACGTCTCGCTCTTTACGCTAAAGTTTTTTATTGTTAAAAAAAAACAGAGTTGCGAGAAAGACTCAAACTTTAACGTAAGAGCGAGACGTTGAGGAGGGGATAGCCCCTTTCATATACGGAATAGTTTCTGTTCGTTTTAAGTTTTAATGTCACTCCTTACTTTCAGTTAAAAAAACTTGATTTTTTCTTTAATTTTTGAACGTTTTTGAATTAATGCAGGTTTTGATTTTGGCTCACCGTACATGACTAATTAAAACAAAATTTGCATATTAATTTTAATTTTATTTGGTTAAATGGCTTTCTCGAAAGTTGTTTAATTTTACTTACGAACGTTTTTATTAGTAATAAATATACGTAAATTGCGAATTAAATTACGTAACGAACCTCTTTACGCTAAAGTTCAAAGTGTGTTCAAATTCTTTAAAAATGACCCCTTAATCACAAAGACCGTTAATTAGAATAAATTGCTCTATTGAAAGTACTAAAGAGAAAGATATTGACTAGGGGGCGAACCCAATCATATACGTAATAATTTCTGTTCGTTTTAAGTTTTGATGTTGCTCATTACTTTCAGTTGAAAAACTTTTTTTTCTGATCGTTTTTTAATAATGCTGAGAAATCCGGCGCCCCTTCATAGCAATGTCCCTTCCCCCATGGAAACTTCCTCCATGGAAAGATCCTCCTACATAAACAACGACCCCCCCCCCTACCAGAAAAAATCCTCCCTGAAAACGTCTGTATACTTCCCAATAACCAACACTATATGTAAACATTGGGTAAAGTACATAACTTTCAGCCCTGCCCCCGGGGACTTTGGGGGATTAAGTTATCCTAAAGGCATAGTTATTATATTTTCGACCATGCTGAACAAAATGGATATATCAAAATTTTGATCGGGTGACTTTGGGAAAAAATGAGCGTGGGAGGGGGCCTAGTTGCCCTCCATTCTTTTTGTCACTTAAAAGGGGCACTAGAACTTTTAAATTCCTTTAGAATGAGCCCTCCCACGATATTCTATGACACCTGGGTCGATACGATCACCCCTCAAAAAAAAAAAAAAAAAAATAAATAAACACGCATCCATGATCTTTCTTCTGGCAAAAAAATACAAAATTCCACATTTTTGCAGAAAGGAGCTTGAAACCTCTACAGTAGGGTTCTCTGATACGCTGAATCTGATGGTGTGATTTTCATTAAGGTTCTATAATTTTTAGGGGTTTTTCCCCCCTTTTTTCGAAAATCAGGCAAATTTTCTCAGGCACCTAACTTTTGATGGGTAGTAATAAACTTGATGAAACTTAAAAAAACAAACAAAAAAACAAATAAACACGCATCCATGATCTTTCTTCTGGCATAAAATACAAACTTCCACATTTTTGCAGATAGGAGCTTGAAACTTCTATAACAGAGTTCTCTGATACGCTGAATCTGATTGTGTGATTTTCATTAAAGTTCTATGACTTTTACGGGGTGTTTTCCTCTTTCTTCGAAAAAAAGGCAAATTTTCTCAGGCGCGTAACTTTTGATGGGCAAGACTAAAGTTGATGAAGCTTATATATTTGAAATCAGCGTAAAAATTTGATTTATTTGATGTATCTATTGGTATAAACATTCCGTTTTTTAGAGTTTCGGTTACTATTTTGCCGGGTCGCTCCTTACTTACAGTTCGTTACAACGAACTGTTTGATATTCAGCATAATTGTAGCTAACACATTTTGCATGCAGACCAACTATACTTTACCCCACTCCACTCCCACTCCCCTAATGAGCAAATATATAGCCCAAAATTGTTTCTAAAGTATTATATGTCCATCATAATTTGGTATTTTTCATTAGGATTAACCTAACGTTACTTCTTGAGCGTTGTCACTATAATAAATAAGTACCGGAATTTTTTCCATTATTACATCAAGAATTTTCTTGGGTATAACCCAAAATTTTTATTTTCTCCTCGTATTAGTTTTACTTTTGTGTCTTAATATTGAAATGCTTAAGATCATCTAAAACACTATTTATGAAGGTTTTGGAGGCAAAGATACAAATATCATCCATCAAATTAAATAAACCCAACAAATTTAAAATTAAACCAAGGGAGTACAATTACATAGACGGAGAGACAAAGAGAAAACAAGAAAATCGAAAGTGATCATCTCCTCAATATCTTCTTTTAAAGTTTGACTCTTTGTCCCAATTCTTTGAGAACGACTCCTGAAACACAAGGGCCGTTTAATTAGAATAAACTAGGTTAGGCAGCCCCCCCCCACGCACACCACTTACGGAATATTTTCTATTCGTTTAAATATTTATCCTTACTTTCAGTTGAAAAAACTTTTTTTATTTAATTCAGTTTATAGATCAATTTGTCTCGAACTAAAGTCTATAATAGTCTATATTCGACAAATATAACTTCCTAGTGGCTGTCTAGGTCTACTGGTCGAATTCGAAGCTTCAGCTTATTAACAAAGGTTCTTACGTTTGACACCCACCAACGGTGGGTGTTATTTCTAGTATTTTTATTTCCAGTATTTCTACTATATCTAGTATATCTAGTATTTCTAGTATATTTTAGTATTTTCGTTCTATTAATAAGTATAACAATTTATCCAACCCTGTGTCCAACAATTTTTGAGGAGGGTGGGGGAAAGAATATTCCGTTTAAAAAAAAAGAGAAAATACAGACAACTTATTTTGACAATTTTTTACGTTTTACGAGTAAAAAAAAAAGGCCTATGCTACCTTTGGTGTGTGACTTTTTGAAGCACTGGTCTAATTTACAGGATTTTCATAGTTAATGGAAAATAAAAAAAAATGTACAATTGGCTTGAAACAAGTTGGGGAAAAAAAAATATGGCTTAAAATCAATTGGTTGCGAAAGTGGGTAACTCAGTATTCTTTTTTTGCCACGATGTAAAAATCAAAGGATTTTTCTACGGGAAGGGGCAGCGGCTTTCTGGGATCAGCAGGGACCCTCAAAACTGTTTATAATCAGTTCAAAATTATTAGTACCACACATAAATTAAAAACTAAGTCTTGAATTTTACCATTTCTTGAGAGGGGCTTACTCTCCCAATCAACTATCGAGAAGTTGTAGAAACTACCCAAATACGCAGTTTGAAGCAGCAAATTGGTGAACTTTTTCAATATTACTCTCCCAAAAATTTCAAAATAGTTAAGTTAATTTACAAAAATATCAAAAACGTTCTGTACTATATTAAGCAACTTTTTCAACACGAAATCTCTGGGGGAAGGAGGTTTCAGTCCCCCGCCCTTTGAACACGTCCCTATTTATATATTTAAATACTAACATAGATGTATACATTAAGACAATTAGTTTTGAAGATAATTCATTTGTCAACTTTTTAGGGAACTGTCAAAAAAATACATTTTCCATAAAATTCTAGCTCTTTATCTATGAATGTGTTTCTACAGGATACGCACTTTTACGATATTTTTATACCCTAAGCATATGGCCAGTTCGTGAGGTAAAGTTTTCTTTGTTAATTATTTCCTGTAAATGAGTCACAACATCGCTGTGATTGCCAAG
This sequence comes from Artemia sinica, assembly GCA_027921565.1. Lineage (NCBI taxonomy): Eukaryota > Metazoa > Arthropoda > Branchiopoda > Anostraca > Artemiidae > Artemia > Artemia sinica. The sequence continues at coordinate 19,443,559 of CM051260.1, forward strand.
AAAATACTAATTTCTCTCGAAAAATCAAATAAACAAAGAAAACATATACTTATTTACAGATGTAAAATCCACGGTTTTGTTGCATTTTAAAATCTCAAACTCTAAATCAAGTGTCTTTTTCAGAGACAAAAATCAGAATGGCGTACCACTCCACTCTTTGTGCTCTCGGGATACTGTAGGGTAACGGGCCGAAATTGCGATGTACCCATTTAAATTGGAATTCCAAACAATCCTTACAAATTGGCGCCATAGTGCGATATGACGTGTACCAGCCCATGGATAAAAGTGCCAAATTATGCAGATAATTATTTGAAAACTAAGATCTCAGAAGGAAAGCCTGTGTATTATAATACCTCGAAATCAGTGTCATGTCAGGACTAGTCACCTTTATATTTCAAGGGTTGAAGGGGGGCTATATGATAAGGTCCCATAAACCCTGTCCGTACATACATGTTACATGTCCAGGATTGATTCGGATCAACGACACAACGCTATTGTGGTATTTATGTTTTTACTGAACGTGTGCTTCTTTTATCAAATATTACTGTTTTATTTTACTATAATATTTTACTATTTTAATATTTTACTATTTTAATATTTTAATATTTTACAAACATTTTACTATTTTATCAAATATTACTATTAAATGATTCTACAAGTTTGTATGTACCGGTAGTTGTTGATTTCTATGCCTTTAATTTTTTTTACCTCATAGGATTTAAAGGTCATAAGATTTAGGTATCTCCAGCTCAAAGAACTCCAGCCTAATTTTGTGCATATACATCAAGAATGAAGCAAGATTATTCAGCAGAATATACTTTATTTTATATATTTTTCTTATTTGAATCCTTGAACAAAATCCAGCTTTCGCAGATGACCGTAACTTATTTTTCCTTTCCAGTAAGTCTGAATGTCCTAGATACAGGATTTTATTTTGGCTGCAGCAATACTTCCTACTGCATTATCAAAACGATATGGGTAAAATCTTATTTTAGTAACAGAATATCTTGGAATAAAGATTATTGGACATCTTTTCCCTACAAACCCTTTTTTTAATTTTAGACTTAGAACTTTAGAGCTTTTATCTAAAGGTTTTTAAATGGGTAGCACTAATCGTTAAGGACGATTTGTTAATAATTCCTGACTACAAGGCCGTATCCAGGGGTAACCCCCCCCCCGAAATTTTTGACCGAGTCGAAAATTAGTAAAATCTTAGTAAAAATTAGTAAAATTAGTCGAAAACCGAGTCGAAAATTAGTAACACCCCCCCCCCGAACAAAAATTCTGGATCCGCTCTTGCCTGACTGATTATAAATCGAATCAGGAAAACGCTCCTTCGACCCCCTTCAACAAGAAAAATCACATTTTTACATGGAGAGCACTGATGTGTCCTCTTTTTCTTTTCTTTTCTTTGTTTTTTTTTTGTAAATTGTGTTTTATTAGACTTTAATTTTTATTTTTTTAATTTTTATTTTTAGACTTTAATTTTAATTTTTATATTAGACTTTAATTTTTTGTAAATTTTTTATAAATGCATAGTGGTTGGTTAATTTTCGGTTGTTGTTGATAAATAACTGATTTTAGTGAAATATTTTTCTGATATCTGTTGAACGGTGAAGTCATTTGTTCGTTTTTTAATTTATAATACAAGAATTACTCTGAAAACCTGTTTATGACAACATTTGAAGCAGCCCAGTGAAAAACGAGCTGCCCATAGTAACTGAAGATTTTAAAAACGCGTTTTGAAAAAAAAAACTATTAAGTGAGGAAGAATCACCATTTGGAGCAGATTCAGGAATTATAACCGTTTTTTTTCCATTAATCTTAATAGTAAAACTTTATTGTGAAAACAAACTAATAAGAATTTCGAAAAATAGCCTGAAACACCTCAAAGATGATGTAGGATTGAAATGAAAACTGCGTCACTGTATCACCACAGCCAAAAACCCCATACAGAAGAATTACAGTCCTAATTCTGAACAATTTCCGCAAGGGAAAGTAGTCTATTTGATTTTGTCGGGGAGGTCGTAGTGAACCAGTGGTCGTAGAATGTTGGGAGAGGGCTCATTTGAAAATAAATCGCCATATCTAGTGCCTTTTGTAAGTAATGAGAGATGATATTAAATTAAATACAATCTTTGGGAAAAACTGCACCCTCATATGATATAACACACACATCTCTTGACAAGAGATGATGTAACACACCTACATTTCGAAAAGTTGTTTTTACTTTTAAACGGCTTAGGAAAAGCTGATCGCAGCAAAATAAGATACAATTTTTGGCAGAAAGTGCACTTTTTGGTAGCACAACAATTATTGACAATGTAGTTCGTTCTTTACTTGGTTCCAGCTAAGAAAAAGTCAAAGGCTTTTTCCTTTGTGTTATATTATTCGAAAAAAAAAAACAGACAAATTTTGGGGAAAACATATAAAATAATGTCATGCTCATGGATGGAACAACTTTATAATGAACAACAGGAAATAGAAAGATCAAGATCCTATGATATTTAACAGAAAAGACCCTATGCATTACTTTATTTTTTTTTTAGCCCACAACTTCGTATAAAAGATAGAAGGTGTGGTCGCAGAAAATTAGAAGAGGGATCATTCGACTTATAGTAAAGAGTGATGTAGCATTTATGTACCTAACCAAGCAGGTAAATAAACAAAGGAGTATGAGAACGAAGTAACACTGGAAGAAAGGAACAAAAGAATTTGTATCATGGACCCAGCGTCAGATGCGACCTAGTAAAGAGCAAACCCTAGCCCGTAGTAACCGAAAATGTAGAAACGTGTTTCGAAAATTATTTACAAAACGCATTAGATGTGGCAAGTTCCTTTCAAATGAGCCCTCTCAGAACATACTACGACCACTGCTTCAGTACAACCACCCTTAGTGAAAGGAGACATATATTTTATTCTCATGTGAAAGTGGTTTTCCTTGTTGTTCAAGGTAAGGGGTTGTAATTCTCATGTATGGAGTTTTCATCCGTAGTTATTCAAATAGTCTACTTCTCATTCTAATCCAAACGCATTTTCGAGGGGCCACAGGCTTCTTTTGAAAATCCCAACAAATTTGTATTTATAATAAAGTTTTGCCATTAAAACTAAGGTAAAAAATAATTATCATTCATGAATTAGCTTCAAATGGAGATTCTTCCTCACTTGACAGTTTTTTTTTGTTTTGTTTTTTTCAAATGTTTCAAATGTCCGCCTTCGCGCATGCGTGATTCTGATGTATACATCACGGTATGTTTATGGGAAAACCTCTTTTTTGCCAGGCAGCAACTGAACTAAACTTTTGACGTATTTGCTCAGACCCTATACGCGTCGTATGAAATGTGTATCATATCTGGAAAAAGAAGATGCTACAGTATACAGGGCTGCAACCTAGTAAAGAACGAAGTTCAGTCCGTAATAGCCGAAAATTTAATAACTTAAAAAGCTTGTTTGACACGAATGCGTTTTAAGCCCTTTTCTGCATTCTTTGTTATGACTGTTCTAGTGCCAGTGAAGTAAATTGAAAGCCATGACTGGTCCTCTGGAAAATATTTCTTTGCGCCCCACTACTCCCCAGATTTTGTAAGAAATAAAGCTTGAAAGATATATTCTTGCATATGAAAAGGGGAAAAAATGTCACACTAAGTCCCTTTGAGGCAAGGCCTTGGGGTTTTCACCCCTACTCACCCCCTCCTCCCGGCTCTGTGGCAGCATTTACGATTCCCTTCTATTAAATGACACCTTTTCATCAAACTAAAGTAATAAACAAATATCTTTCTGTAACCAAAACACGCCAAGTCTAAGTCTTTTGTTGTTACTTTTTTTAGTAATTCTGTAAATAACTTTCTATGAAATTTTTTAGGACTTGAACTCAGTTTTTAATTTTATTATCTTCATTTTGAATTACCACTCCAAGAGCTATGTAGACAAAGACCAAGAGCTAGGCAAACAACCCACGAAGTTGGCTCTTTTGCCTAGTATATATTAAATTCTATATTTTTGAATGTCATAAAACGGCACGATAATTTTTTTTTTCTGAAAATTGGCACAGTAACATTTTCTGGTGTAAGAAAGCGATCGAGATAATTCACAAATTTGAAAAAATTATGTTTTTTCCTCCCAGAGCCCTTAATATATTTTTCTTAAATCGTCTTAAATCGTTTTTTTCGAATAATATAACACAAAGGAAAAAGAACTTAGAAGACCCAAGAACCGGAAAAACAACAACCGTAAAACTGATGGTTGACAGTTATACAAGGGTGAATGAATATCAATCACGTTATTACTATTCTCAAAGGTTCCAACCTGGGTTAAATTTCTCCTATTTGTATCAAACCTGCATAAATCGATTGTTTACATAATTAGCCGCCGTGCAGGTTGGCAGAACAGGTCAACTGAACTTTGAGTGATCTTAGCCAGACATTCAAATCAAAATAGTGTTATTTAGGATTGGGTTTTTAGTAAGTAGTTTAATAAGTTCGATTCTCTTTATATATTTCAGGGGTACAAATTCGCAAATTGACTAGGCAAGAAACTAAAATGAAGGTTAATACAACTAAGTCTAGAAAAATTACAAAAAGAGTTTTTTTCTTGAGAGAATCAGGTTATGGGGTAATTGCAAGTCCATAGGAAGAGGAGGGGGATTTTCCGTGGGAGGGAGAATATACCACCGTTTTTATGTCTAAAATTTGCTTCATTAAATAAAGTTCAGTCCCCTGGTATTTTTTGTAAACTTGGCTTTGTAAATTAAATTAGTTTTTTTTTTTTTTTTTTTGTAACCAAAGTAAAAAGTAAAAGAAATTCTAACCCAAATGACGAAACTCATTGGCAAATAGAGGCCAAAATTTTCACAGCTTGCCAGACCTCATATTCTCATAAGCCTTATCGGACCTTACGCAAAATGGTTTTGGGGGATGTCTTCGGTTTGGATAGCTGATAGCTACCAAACTCATCATTAGAAATATAGTTAGTTAGACTAAAAACACAAAAAAATTTAAACCAATTAACAGTGCCTCCTGTCTATTAATGAGACCAGGAACTTGTATAATGATTACACACAGCAAAAAGCCTCAGGCTTTTTCTTAGCTCGATATAGTAAAGAACGAGCCCCAATCGCAACTTCCGTCATAACATGCTATAACGCCATTTATGGTTGAAACCTATGATTAAGGACGTCATTCATCATCTTGTGTGTGAAGATGCAGCTTTTTGTCATTTTTTTTAATATTGTCTTTTTAATTACAAAGTAAATAGATGTAGCAATTTCCTTTAAAATCAGCCCCTTAAACAGCTCTCTATGATGTTCCACTGCCCTGCAAGCAGTGGAAATAAAACGAAAACAAAAACGACACATCAGTTCTACCCAAGTAAAAAAGTGGTTTTCCTTATTGTTCAAGCCAGGGGACTGTAAGATTCCTGTATAAGATTTTCGGCTATGGTGATTCCAATGGAGTACCTTCTGTTTTGGTCCAACGCCATTTTGTAGGGAATTCAGGCTATTTTTCGAAATTACCTCTAACTTATTTTCCAAATAGCATTTTACTATTAGGACTAAATCAGATAATGGTTAGCGTTTCTGAATCAGCCGGAAACAGAAATTTTTCTCACTTGCCAGTTTTTTTTTTATTTTTGGTTACTATGGGCCGGTTTGTCCTTTACTGGGTTACAGCTGCCGCTGGAACCATGATCTTCACCCAAATAAATAGGAAAAAGGTATGTCAATATTTCAAGAGCCTTTGAATTCACTTAAACAGTTACACCAACCTCATTTTTATTCCTCCTCACACCATTGATGACCCACTGTGGGGATTTTCCTCTTATAATCTCTAACCGGACGATAACATCCGTGCCGTTATCATTGTCTGATAAGTTTATTTCTACAACAGCACGATTTTGATGATGTCGGATGAACTCATCCACCTGAAAAACAAATTACTATGATTATCAATAAAACTAATATTAAAATAAAGGTTTGATTACAGAAATTGGTGGCATTTAAAAAAAATTAAAATATTTTGAGGGATCAAAGAATTTAGACACGGTAAGCAAAGAAAGATGTACCAGGTTCGGGAAGAAGGGAACAAGGGGAGAATTTATTATTCTGAGGGGTTGATTTAAAAGGTTTGTTTCAGCCTGGGTTCCCACTGATGCGATTTCACGCAAAAATGGTCGTTTTTGCGTGATCCGTCAAATTTTCTCCAATTTTTTCGTGCAAGTTATTTTGAATTAAAAGTTTTGTAGAACCATGAATTGCAAGTAACCTGTAAACTAAACCTTTTTATCAAAAGTTTTCCATTAATATTTGACTAACAACATGAGGGTCGTATCCTTTAAATACAAGATTTTAATAGGCGAGTCCTGGGGGGATATTTCCAGGGAAATGAACCTAGAAAATAAGACTTATATTTTTCATTAGGCACAGTTAGCCTAGGCTAATACAGGTTAGCCCTTTGAGTATTTTTCTTGGCTTCTAGAACCTGATTTAGCCTATTCCTATGTATATGCTTTTTAAATATCTCATAATATATTTTACACTTCAACGGTTGTAGTGAACCGTTTCTGTGTGAACATTTTGCGATTTTCCTGCATCAGCTATCCGTGAGCCGTTTTGCGTAAAAAAAAAATCGCACCAGTGGGAACAAAAGGTTAAGGTGGGCTACTCAAATGAGGGTCCACGATGGAGCCCGAAGAAGGAGACTTTGAGACAATCTACTATTTTAAAAGCTCTTCCAAAACGTATATTTTAAGGTAGGCTTCTGAAGCAAGAAGTGATTATTTGCCTCTTAGCGAAAGAAGAAAGTACATAATTAATGTTACGAAAAACGAGGGTCCATATTGATGTCAAAGATGTGATGTCCGAGTGGGAAGCATTGAAAGATTTAAATAAAAGTACCTTCGAATGTGTGACATAGGATGAAGAGTGGTCGTTTACTGTGACGAGAATGAAAGTTATGATGCTATGGGACGTCTGGGAAGATTTCTGTGAGTAAGTATGAAGCATGTTGAAAATTGTAGCGTATTATAGACTGCTTTTTTTGTAATTTGTTGAGGTTGTTGAAATGTTCAGTTATATGTTAATTGTTGTTATTATTTTCTTTGTTGCCATTGCCCTGTGGAGTCTCTGCAATTACTATCATATCATATTCAACTGCTTTTCGGCCATATACGAGATCATCATGTAATACTAAGCAGCTATATGATACGTTCCCGTTTCTATCAGTGTATATTTTGCAGAAACAATCGAATTGAAAATTTAAGGCATGAATAAAACGAAGAGGCTTAAATATGCTCACGACCTCCATCAAATAAACCATCAAATTTGCCATCAAATAAACTTCTCCTTCTCAACGGATACCAAAGTATAAACAAATACTGACCAAGTACTGACAAAACTCTCCAAAAGTGACCCCGCGTACCTCAGCGCCTCTAGAGGGTAAATGTTGTACTACTTAATCGTTCCGAGCCAATAAAGACGCGGACAAAGGGTCACTTTTTTTTGTGTGGAGAGGATAGGTTTTGTCAGTACTTGTGGTACGTGTTTATTCTTTGGTATATACATTTCTTTAGTGTATCAGGCATGCTTCAGTTCAATTGTGTCCCTAATTGGCTCCCCACGCTCTAAAGGGATTGATACCTATTTGAATCTCAGAGTAAATAAGGCAAGAAAAAGATTTTTTTTCAACTGAAAATAAGCAACGAGACTAAAAATTAAAACAAATAGAAACTATTTTGTACACGAAAGGGGCTACTCTCTCCTCAATGTCTCGCTCTTTACGCTAAAATCTGACTCTTTGTCATATAAAGTAATAAAAAAAAACATCAGCGTAGAGAGCGAGGTGTTGAGGAGGGGACAGCCCTTTTCATTTATGGAATAATTTTTGTTCGTTTTAATTTTTAATGTCGCTCCTTACTTTCAGTTGAAAAACTTGATATTTTATTTATTTCTGATGGTTTTCGAAATAACGCTGGGAATTTCATGACACACAAATGGTGAACACGTTTTTTGAAGGCTGCGTGGCAAAATTTAATCCATCAAGAAGTAATAAATAAAATTATTTTTCAATATGTTGATATTGCAAATTAGAATTATGTTCTTCAATTTCCCAATTTCCTATGTGCTTCTGGTTATTTTTCTTCCTTTTTTTACAGTCAAGGACTGTAATATTCTATTATGTGATATATTTTTCATTATATGCTGATTGCTCGATTACACAGACTGCATTTTAAATATTCAAACATGACTAGGTTCATGTTCTGAAGCTGGCGCCATAACATAACTAAAAATTGGTCAAGGTTAGACCAACTAAATAAATTTTGAGGGAAAAGTTAAGCTTTAGACTAACAAAATAATTTTTTGGGAGAAAACTTTAACTTCCACTGTACTTTATCCCCATCCCCCTAACAGAAAAAGACCCATAAAATATATATAAATCGGATTATATATTCTTAGACAAAGGAGGAAAGGGGTTAAAGTATAGAAAAAGTACCATAAAAATCTGTTAAAAACATTTTTTTTTTAGATATTATAAGGTAAGCATTATTTTCTTAACATGTCTCCTTCTACTGCAAAATAATGCCAATCCAGAAAGAAAGAAAATATAAATATATAACCTTAGGCATTAGCATATCTGGCCTATTAACGAATTTCCAGGGAAGTGAAAATTATTTTTTGAAATAGTGCAGAATCAGAAATCAAATAATAGCCTATGCATGTTATTAATAGGATGTATATTAGATACAAATTAAAGAAATATATCATTTGATTCCCAACTTAATATTCCTTTCAAACAAAATAGACCTTATCACTGCAGTTGCTAGCCCGACCTATGTATATTTATTATTTTTTAGACTATATTAAGGCGGTTGACCCCTCCTCAATACCCCACTCTACATGCTAATGTTCTTTTGTACTTTTAAAAGATATTCTTATTCAAATTAAAGAGACCTATGCTTCAGAAGTCGTTCTGAAGGACTCGGGACGAAAAGTCAAACTTTAGTCAAAAAACAACTTTTTTAAATTTAATTTCTGAACATTTTTCAAATAATACCAAGAAATCAAGCTTCCCTTCATCACAGAAAATTGTTCAAAGTAGCCCTCTTCTGAGGTAAAATACCCTTCATCCACCCGGAGAATACCCCTCAGACAATCTTATCCTTGCTGAAAATCCTCTAAGGAAATGACGTTTTACTATCATATCATAAATCCTCCTCCTTAAAAATTTTCTCCCGGAAATGACACCACCCCAGTATATTATTTTATATCCAAATTCAAGTCATACCTCTTCATTTTTTCGGGGAAAAAATATACAAAACAACCGGTTTTTGAACCTCTCGATTTCGAGACTAACGCTCTACCACAAGGTTATATGAGCAATATTAGCGAATTTCACAACTTACAGCCCTTTCCCCAGGGGCTGTGGTGGGTCACGTTATCCTCAAAGGTATATTTATTGGACCAAACAGCTATTATGATTTGTCTATTTCAAATTTTGATCGAACGACTTTGGGGAAATGGGGCTAGCTGCCCTCCAGCCTTTTTGGTGACTTAAAAAGGACGCTAGAACTTTTAACTTCCGTTAGAATGAACCTCTGCCGATATTCAATGACCATTGGTTCGAAACAATTCCCATTATATCACTCTTATTGCGTAACAGCCCTTTCCCCATGGACTATCGAGGGTCATATCATCAAAAACAGTTTTTGGACCTTTGAACTATGCTAAAAAAAAATGGTTATCTCAAAATTTTGTTCGGACGACTTTGGGAGGAAGGGGATCAGAGGGGAGGGATGCTAGCTGCCCCCAATCTTTTTGGTCACTTAAAAGGGACACTATAACTTTTGATTTCCGTTTGAATAAGCCCTGTGTTAATCTTCTAGGACCAGTTGTCCGATACGGTCACCCCTGTGGAAAAAAAAATAATAAAAACGAATACACGCATCTGTGATCTACAAAGTACTAAATTCCAGATTTTTGTAGTTAGAAGCTTGAAACTAAAGTACGATTCTCTGATACGCTGAATTTTATGGTTTGATTTTCATTAAGGCTTCTTGACTTTTAGGGAGTGAAACCCCCCTGTTTCAAAAATAAGGCAAATTTTCTCAGGTTCGTATCTTTTGATGGGTAGCATTAATCTTAGTGAATCTTACATATCTGGAATTAGCATAATAAGCTGATTCTTTTTATGTATCTATTGACATAAAAATTCCGTTTTATAGATTCGCTTACTTCTGGGCCGCGTCGTTCCTTACTAAAGTTCGTTACCACGAACTATTTGAAAATAACGACTTTGCATTAACCTGTCCACGAAACCACAGCCTGATTTCCAAAACTAGTGAATTGATAATGAGGGTAATATTCGCCCATTCAACTCACCTTTCCCCAGATTGGTCAGCGTCCGACTGGCCCGCGAGAGAGGTAACTTTACCTATTTTGTGTTTAGATGTTTTATAGTTAGTTCGCGTTGGCAATAAGTCCAGGATAAGTTTTAGTCGAGAGTCAAGTCAAGTTTTTTGGTCGACAATTCAGTGAATAAAAGTGAGTGATATTTTCTAAGCACGCTTTTGGTTTTCTCCTATGCGTTAAGGGTGGGAAAGGGAGTTTCAGGAAGGTTTTTAGCATATGTTGAGAAGCGGCACCCAAATTTACCTATTTTGATAAATATCCTCCACTATTCCCATCAATATTTTGTGAAGAAATAAAACCCGTGTTTTTCAAGATTAGGACCAGTTTTTGCCTATAAAAGGGATGATAGCCTTAAAAACTCTACAAAAAAGAAAAAGCACCCGCAAACTTAAAACTGTTTTTGGTTCTGGATATTTTTGGCAAGGCCACTATTCGGTATAAATATATGACCATTCCAGTACATAAGGAGACATGTTAAGAAAACAATTCTTACTTCATAATATGCAAAATAATCCTAGTTAACATATTTTCCAGGGGAACAACCTTTACCATCACTTCTTTTACTGTTGTATAATTTTAACAGATTTGTTGTATAAAAATAAACAGATTTGACTGCATGTATCCGTTTTCAAATAGTCTATATATGAAAGTTAAACACCATCACTGCGATCTACCAAAAAGATATATAGAGGCAAATATTGATAAATTTAGGTTAAGTTAGGTTAGATTAGCTAGATGGCTCTTGGGTCTTGGTTTTGTAAACGATTTTCAAGACTTGGAGAATAGACATCAATAGCGAAAAATATGATTGAAAACTGGAAAAACAAGGAAAATAGTGATGATAAAGGTTCTCCCCCTGGAAAATATGCTAACTAGGATTATTTTGCATATTATGAAGTAAGAATTGTTTTCTTAACATGTCTCCTTATGCACTGGAACGGTCATACATTTATACCCACTATTCAAACAATTACACTAGAGACAATTCGTGGATTAGACCCTACATACATAATTTGTAGCTGAAATACTGACAAAGATACGGAATCAGGGCAGGGCTTTAAAATTACACATCATTGATTTTAGTTTGAAGGGCGATCAAAAATTTCAGAGACTCGCTGAATTTAATACCTTGCATTAAACGGTGATACAGTTGACTCTCGATAACTCGAAATTCTCGATATCTCGAATTATTTTCAATTCCCTCGGAAAAAATCAATCTAGGTCGAAGAAAAAAACATGCATAGATCAAAATAATTTGATCTGCGGTTATATTTTATCTCTGTAAGACGAAGTAATCCGAAAATTACTACTGTAACTCGAAATTCCGTAGATAAATAGTCATTTAATTTTCACTTTACCGCCATAAGTCAAACTTCACCTCCGTATCTCGGATTTTTTCAAGACCTCTGTTAGTCGATACCCTGATATGCAGGTTGCACCGTGTCTGATAAACATATTTTTGTATCGGATTTTGTTAATGTTCAGGTGTCTATTTCCTAGCAAACTAAATTTAGTATTGACATTTAAAAGTCAAGTCTTGACATTTGAAAGTCAAGTCAATAATACACTAATAAAGCTATTCCTAACTTTGTAGTGGCTGTAGGAAGTAAATTTGGCGACTTTGTACCTCTGTAACTCGAATTTTCATTTGGCTTATCTCTATAACTCGTTACCTTTATAAGTCGAATTTTATGTAGAATGACCTCTATAATTCGAACTATACGTAGCTCGAAGAAAAATCGTGGTCCCGTGAATTTCGAGTTAGCGAGAGTCGACCACACTATGAAGCATATTAACGAAAATGGCTTACATTTGAACCAGAGAGAGAAAAGTAGAACCTCGCTGCATGGAGGTGAAAACTGAAGGGTTGTAAGAGAGCAAAAAAGATGGCAAAATTCAAATTTAGTGGAGTTGTCAAGTTGTTAATTGGAATTAGTAGACTATTTCATATAATATATAGGATCGGATATTACAAGATTATTACAATTGATACGGGAATTGGCGAGAATTTTTCCGTGAGTTTCTTTGGAAGATAAGATAAGCCTGTTCTTTTTTATGTAATCTGCCCACACGGAAATTGCATTGCAGCAAATTAGGAGAATTTGCTGTGTTGAGTAACCAATATTATTTTCGTTGAAGGCCAAATTCGAAACCGCGTTTATTCTCTGGATTTACCCGTGACAATAGTTCTAAGATCTTAATTTCACGTGTTTGATGCGTTTTTAAAGTGTCTTTTGCGCCCCCCCCCAAACAAAACCTATGGCTACGGCTCTGGGAATTATATATCAATTTTTACCTCCCCTCCCCTTGTCTCTTCCTTATAAATAATTCTGTGTATATATGATGACTGAGAGCTGGGATATCTTGGTATTGAAATGTACCCTTTGAGGTATCTACCTCCCTCCCTAGCTACAAAACAATCAGAAAACCCCAGAAGTGCATTTTAAAATTTTATAATTTGTCCATTGCTTACAGATGGTATTTGTTGTGGGGAAAAATATGGGCATTTTTCGCATGGGAGTTTTATACATGGGGGATTGTCTGGGGGATTTTTCAGCGGGAACAATTTTGGGAATTATTTCTTTCCAGCGGGGATCAAATCGTCTGGCAAGATTTTTCCGTGGAAAATGTGAGAAATATATCGACAAGAATACTACAAGGTGACACCTCCCTTTTTATTGCAAAAAAAAAAACGTTTATAGAGTTTATTTTAATCATTTATTTAACTAAAGTGGTTTACTTCATAATGCAGTGGTCTATTATTAAGGAGGAGTGGTAAATCTTTGTGTAGGGAGGGGGTAAGTACCAAAAGGAGTAGATTTCAATTGCCTAATTTTCTAGGCGTTACTGAGCTTTCGGATGAAAACTAAAGGATTTTTTGGGGCTTATTGTATAGTTTTTCTTAGTTCTCACGTATATTTTCAGTCTACGTCTTTATCATTGGTGCTGAGGCGATGGGGAGGGGAAATAGTAGTGCCCTAGTAAGGACCAAGTTGATTGGGGTTACGTTTAATGAAATTGTGGACAGTGAGGTACAATTTGGTGTAAATACAATTATGTTTAACAAAGATAAAGGGGGGATTAGAGGAACACTAAAAATACGTAAACAAGTAAAATGAACAATTTTTCTAGAACAATCCTTCTAAGAAATTGAATTATATTTGAAGAATATACGGGGGACGGGGTAACTATCCAAAACTATACATAAATTAACGATCAAATAAAAGGGAATTTGGGTAATTTTGGATAAACATTTGACATGGGTATTAGCTTAACGTAAATAGGAAAATTTGAATTCAAAAGACAGCTAAGAAACAAATATTTTTAAGCAGTTCATAATAATAACATGCGGGAGCCAGCGACAGTAGTAACCGTACAATTACTTGAAAACCTACCCGCAAACCTACGCCTGAGGCACGGGTATGTGTGTAGGTTTTCAAGTAATTGTACGGTTACCAGGGTCATTAGCAAAGAGGTATCATTTCTATAGAAGGTATGGTAATTTGAAATATCGTATGGAATTTGCTTGAAGGTATATACTTTGCGTACGTGCCCGTACCAAACAGGTTGGTTATAATCTGTTCTGCTTCAAGTTTTTTCTGGCACAATTAACTGAATTTCTATTTCATGATAAACAAGTTTTTTTTTAGGTTACATCCGTGTTGGAAAAACCGGTGGATCTTTTTTAGAAGCTAATTATTTTTTGTATATATTCAAGTTTCAAATTAGATACCTCAACAGTTTGGAATAGTTTATTGAACATAACACAACTGACATTTTTTGTAAGCATTTACATAGAAAATGGATAATTCAAACCAATTTCTGGTGAGTAAAAATATTCTCATTATTATATTAAAAAGAATCGATCGGTAATTTGGGGCTAGAATAAAATGTTGATTTTTTTTTTTAATGTATTAATTGTTACAAAAGCTTCCTTTTTTTGAGTTTCGGTTTTTTTCCTTACTTATAGCTCGTTATCATGTACTGCTGGAAAATGTATTTCAGTGATATTTTAGATCATAGTAGGCTAATGATGCTTTTTAGGGAGGAGCAGTTTATAAAAGGTCCTCCATCTCACTATCAAAACCCCTGATTTTGAAATCAAGATGTTTTTTACACTACTTTAGATGTCTAACATAAACTGAATTATTTTCCAAAAACCCAAAATGCATTTTTGCTACATGCTAAATTTTTGTCTTTTTTTTTTTAAAGGAAGAAGAGACGTGCGATAATCCCCCTTCTGAGAAGAAAGCGAGATATGGCGAACCTTCATTAATACAGGCCACAAGAGCGTCTGTTATCAAATTCGCTAGAAAAGTTACACGTGATTTGGACCATGCATCGAGCACTCAACTTATAGTGACAGAACCCTCTGACTCCCGCGTTGGCTCCATGGCAAACCCCCCTCAAGTATTACAAAGGAGTTCAGATATAGAAGTCCAATTAGAATTTGTAAGCATATACATAATTTTTTTCTATCCCTATTTTCAAAAAATAAGACAAAATTTTCTCAGACGCATAGCTTTTTAAAAACTTAAAATTTGTTTTTAAGCTATTTAATTTTCTTTCATTAACCAAATTAGCGATATATAAAGGAGTGCTTATCATGCATTTCTAAATATAAAAAAAAAACTTACCAAGATCCCATCGCTTTTAATCTACTTTGAATTCTAAATGCCTTAAACAGGTATAATTGCACTAAAACCATTTTCGCTTTATCAAAGATCCCATCGCTTTTAATCTACTTTGAATTCTAAATGTCTTAAACAGGTATAATTGCACTAAAACCATTTTCGCTTTATCAAAGATCCCATCGCTTTTAATCTACTTTGAATTCTAAATGCCTTAAACATGCAAAAGAAAATTTTATTATTTTTGAAACAACTCAGGCAAATAATTGTCTTTTTGAAAGGTTCAAGAAAAAGAATTTGAGACTGTTCTATTTGAAGTGTTGTGAAGGCCGATACCTCCTCCAACTCGGAAAGGGTATCGATCCTCCTACCTCGAAGGAAGCCCCCGGTTCCCAAGGGTTCTCCCTGGGAGGGGTTTGGGGGGGGGGGGTAACTTTTAAGTAAAAAAAAAAAAAAAAAAAAAAAACAATTCAAAATAGAACTAGATCTTAACTAACAATTGTTAGTGGTAGTGTTACAATTGTTACCATGTAGAACTACAGAATGATTTAAAACTGTATTAAAAGTTCAGAAACACATCTATACTATTTGCTAACAAACAGGGGTTCAGTTACATGGGGTCGGTGGTCATTATAATACAAAAGTTCTATTTGAATAGTGTTGTGAAGGCTGATACCCCCTCCAACTCGGAAAGGCTATCGATCCTCCTACCTCAAAGGAAGCCCCCGGTTCCCAAGGGTTCTCCCTGGGAGGGGTTTGGGAGGGGGGGGGGGATCTAAAAAGGACCATCCAACATTTTTAATTGTTGATATGGATGGAGAAAAAAGTTCTTCTCTCTTACAAGTATTTATTTAGCCCAGGTCGAAAAAATCCGTTGGTAAAAGACAGAGGAAAATACGGATTATTGAGAAGGTAGCACCACCAAGCTCCGACATATGGAGTTCGTTTCCTTTAACTGAAGCCGAGGAGCAAGTGTTCGTACAACATACTGCATCAGTCGAACAATGGTCAAATTTCATTAACAGTTATAATGAAGAGGCTCAAAGAATCGAATTGGACTCATATTTTGCGTTTTTATTTAAAAAAAAAATTTGGAATAAAACCATTAATTTTTTCTATCATTCTCTTGTTCGAACTTACCCTTCTAATAAGAATAAGACTACATTTTCCCGACAAAAAAAAAAAAAAAATATTTTTTTTTAACATGTTCAGTTGACATTATGAAAGACATAAGGCAATGTAACTTTTTTCTTCTTCTTTTAATTGTTCAGGTGGTGGGACAATGACTATGAGAAACTGACAAAAGTTTATTAACTATAAAAAAATTTACATAAAAAATAAAACTTTTTTTTTTCTACAGATTAAAAATATAGCACCACCACCAGCGACACCATTGAGTGATGAAGCAACTATATTTACAGGACCAATTCTGTCACCACCAGCAGAGTTCAGGGATGAAGCTACATTGGTCCTAGAGAATATGGAGTGGGAAAGTGGCTTCCTTAACGATGTTTTTGGGGAAATGGCCAGCCTGGAGGACTTAACTTGTGATATTGACATGGTTGAGGATCCGGTGTGGACAGATAGTTTCATGCGCGAATATTTAGATGATGATGCTACATGTAAATCTGAACTGGGTCCTCATAATGAAATTCCATCAGAGGACAATACAGGCTGGCTTGACCAATTGTCCCCAAACACCTTGGAATACGTACTAGGGGACCTCATGCCACATCCCCCCAATGTGATTGAACAGACTGGGAGTGGTGTTATTGACAATTCTCTGTCACCCGCCACCACTCCACTTAATGCTATAGATAGAAGTAATAGTAATACAACAGCAACAGTATCCCCTCTTCCGGATTTTTTTCTCTCCAACTCTGCCTTGCATCACACATTAGTCTACAGCGCCAAATTCGGTGACCCTTTCAACTCTCTAGTGTCGGGGGATATAATAACAGATCCCCTGGCCATTACACATTCATATACTGATAAGATTCGAGCCATTCTTGAAGAACAAATGGGGGTGTGGGGAGTGGGGGTCAGTTTAAAAGCATCAATAGCACTAAAAATATTTTTTTTAAATGAAAGTGCGGGTGAGATGTATTCGAAATACTTGCATACAGAGATGTTGGCAATACACCCGCATTTATCAAATTATGGGGAGGTTTTTCTAAATTGGGTTAATAGTATTCAAAGTAAGTGGGAAAATTATAACGAGGGGGGTAGTGGATCTGTGGTTTTATTTATAGAAAGTTTAAATGTTAACATTTGTAGGTTTAAAAAGGATTTTATTGTAAGAGGTGGGCATGGGGGAGGGTGGGCAATTGAATTAAAATATCATTCAGATTTAGAGGGGTGTAGGGGGATACAACGAATCTGTTTCGATACGAGGCTGCAGTGTTTCAAGTATGCGTTTTTAATTGCGGCATACAGACCACTTCGAATAGATGCCACTAAGAAAAAGTTGGATAAAATGGCAGTTAATGGTAGGGAGGGTTCAAAGTTCCCCAAAGTAGATTTTAATTGTTTAAATGGTCAATATCCCGTGACACTAAAAGGAATAGATATTTTTGAGCGGGCTAATGCACATTTAAAGATTGGTGTCACGGTGCTACAGTATGAAACAGAATTTGAAGAGGGTCAGCGTTCCGATAAGAAGGGTGTATTATTTCCAGTGCGGGCTCCTTCAATTGAATCAGTAGAACATTGGGTGTGGCTTCTATACACCCCACCCACAGACTCCGATTCAATTGGTCATTTCAATCCGATTACGGATATTAGTAGAGTTCTAAGTGAGGGTAAAAAGGGGCGTGGGGTGCATGCTATTACTGTCCAACATGCCTCTCAAGATTTCGCTCTGATTTAAAGTTAAAGCATCACATGAAACACTGTAAACGTCATGGATACCAGGCTGTGGAGACGGTAAGCGGAGATAGAGCGATCTTACGTTTTAAAAATTTTCAAAACACGCTCCTGCAGAGCAATAAGATCGCTTTGGACTGCGAGGCTAAGCTGACAGACGTGTGCGATCCGTCAAATTCAAATCATGTTAAAATACATGAAGCCATAGGGGTCTCTTACGCTCACGCGCAACGAGATTCCAATAATACCATGCAAGTGCTGGAGGTAGTTGAGATGTTGAGTGACGGTGAAGACTGCATGCGCTCGGCATTGGTCAGTCTAGTCAAAACAGCGAACGGTGCAATTTCGCGCCTTCGTTATACAAACTATCCTATGGTCCTATCACCAGATGACATAGTGGCCATTAAAAATCGTAAAATGTGTTGGGTTTGCAAGGGAGAATTTGATGATGGTGTTGGGAATGGGGGGAGGAGGAAGGTGATCGACCATGATCATTTGTGGCAGGAAATTACATCGGGAGGGAGTAACTTTAGAGGGGTAGCACACCAGTCATGCAATTTAAACGTTAGACAACAATATTTCGTACCTGTTTTTATACACAATTCCAATTACGACTTAAAGTTTGTTCTTCCGGCGTTGGCCCGCATTGCCAAGGGGGGAGTTGTAGATGACGCATGGATAGATGGTTCTTTTTCATATAATATCATACCCAAATCATCGGAGAAGCTACTGCTGCTAGAATTCATGTGGAAAACAGTTGACAA
The DNA here is from genome assembly GCA_027921565.1 of Artemia sinica. Taxonomy (NCBI): domain Eukaryota; kingdom Metazoa; phylum Arthropoda; class Branchiopoda; order Anostraca; family Artemiidae; genus Artemia; species Artemia sinica. The sequence continues at coordinate 19,462,221 of CM051260.1, forward strand.
GGGTAACACGTGCCTGAATAAAATCCGTTTTTTAGACTCTTTCAGCTTCTTCCCCAAATCTTTAAGTCAATTGATTCAGGTGCAGAAAAGTGACAATTTTGATAGCTTCCCCCTCCTCAAACAGCGCTTCCCCGATGATGAAATGTATGATTTATTAACGTGTAAGGTATATATCCATATGATTATTACAACTCTGGCTCGAGGCTAGATGAGGTGTCACTACCGCCCATTGAAGCTTTTTACAATTCTCTTACTGAGAGTGAGTGCACCACTAGCGACTACGAATTTGCTAAGAGGGTTTGGGCAAAGGGCGGATGTAAAAATGGGTGGGATTATTGTAAACTTTACTTGGCCAGTGACGTACTCACTCTTCTGGATATTGTGTGCAAAAATACGGATAAAATCTATGGGGAATTCGGGTTGGATTTAGGTTATTATTTTTCCACTCCCCATTTGGTGATGGACTTGATACTTAAAATCAGCAAAGAAGAAATAGGTCTGATCGCCGATGTGGATCAGCATCTGTTTGTAGAGAGATCAATGAGGGGTGGGTATGTTTTTTCATGGGGATCGTATCATGAAAACTGATCCGAGTGGACAGCACACCGATGAAAAGTCGGACGCAGTTTTTTTGGATATGAATTCTCTTTACCCATCGGCAATGTCTCACTACTGTTTGCCGTGTGGCAATTATAAATGGCTTGACAATCCCTGTGCTTCGAATTTCCCCAACATTGCCAGTGTTGAGGAGAATGGGGCACAGGGATGGTTTTTTGAAATTGACGGTGAAATACCCATGGAAATCCATGACTCGGTAAAAGACTTTGTTTTTCCGTGCATAAATAGACCGGTGGGTAGGGACTCTCTGAGCCCCTACAATTTATCTTTAGTAGAGGACGGGAGTATGCACTGGGTACCTTCAAAACAAAAACTAATTGCCGATCTCAACCCGAAACAGAATATCGTTGTTCATCACGTGCTATTGAAATGGATGGTGTCCAATGGTTTCAAGGTCACAAAGATTCATAGAGCCCTCCAATTTGATCAAAAGCCTTACATGAAAACGTTTATTGACACCTTTGTCAGTAAGCGTTCACAAGCGAAAACGAAAGTTGAAAAAGAAGTCTATAAACTCATTTTGAACTCAGCTTTCGGTAAAATGTGCGAGAGCGTACGACACAGAAGTCGATGTGACATTGTAACCAACCCCAAAGATTGTGCTCGAATCATTGCGGATCCAAACTTCACATCGTTCACAATCATAGACTCCAATATGGTTCTCCTACATCGCAAGAAAAGAAACATTGTATTAAATAAAAATATTGCAGGCGGAAGTGCAATAACTGAAATATCCAAGAAACTCATGTTGTCATTTTATTATAATGTATGCAAGGTACAGTGGCCGATTGAGGGACAAGTTCAAGTGTACTACGGGGACACTGATTCACTCCTGTTAAAAGTCAAAACTGAAAATCTATTGAATGATTTGGAAAATGGCGAGTACATTAGCTCACGAATGGACTACACTAACTGGGACGAATCCCTCTACCCAGAGCTAGTGAAACGCCAGGCCCCAAATCAATTGTTAATGTTAAAATCTGAAACGGGTAGCGATCTGATATCCAGTGGTGTGTTTCCTGGACCGAAGGTATACTGTGTGGAAACGCACGGCAAGGATATCAAACAAGTTTGCAAGGGGGTACCTACACACTTTGTAAAAAATAATTTCGACATGAGTGTGTATAGAAACTGTGTGGAACGTAGTTTAGTGCCAAGGGCGAAAGTCATGGCGATTCGCTCTTTACAATTTAAAAACTACACAGTTAGAGTTGAGAAAAACGCCATGTCTGCCATATCGGACAAAGTCTATGTACTTGAGGATGGTGTGAAGGTATTGCCACACGGTCATTATTTAATTTCAGACCGAGTTGAATGTACAGAGTACAGAAAACAACTCGGTCTAAAAAATTAACTTAAATTCACTAAAAAAAGTATAAATTGGATGGGAGGGTTTTTTTGGGTAATTAGGTTTTTTTTTTTTTATTCTTTTTTTTCTCTATCACAATCAATTTTCAATGTGTGTGTGTGTGTGTGTGTGTGTGTGTGTGTGTTTGCAAGGCAGATCAATTTCCAGTATTTAATGCCGGCCCCGGCCCGGGCCCGCCGCAGCGGGCCCCCCGGCGCCCGGCGCTTCCCGCCCCGGCCGCCGCAGCGGCCGCTCCCCGGGGGGGGGGGGGGAGGGGGGGGGGGACCCCAAAATTTAAAATGTTGTAAGTAAAAGTGTATGATATTTCAAGTGCACATTAGTCCAATAAATGTTGTATTTTTTTTTTATAAATAAATAAACAGAAAAAAAGTGTATTTATTTAAGTGTTTTTTTTTTCTAGTGGTTATGTAAATGTTGTATTTTTTTTTATTATAAATAAATTTAAAAAAAAGTGTATTTTTTTTTTATTCATGTTTAATGTGCCTTTTTCAATGTAGTTTTTTTTTTTTAAAGTATTGTCACCTTTTTTATGTATATAATAAAAGAAAATATTATTCTTTATTCTTCTTCTTCTTCTCGTTATTATTCTTGAACGGAGTAGTAGTAATAGGGAAATTATTTAGTCATTAGACAGCCATAGTCTACAGTTAGTTGTCCAGGTGAACTGTTGAGGGGAACATGTATCAATTTAAAACACCATTCAGATCGTTTCTGTGTGGACCGTCAATGTCGGGCAAAACAACACTCTTAACTAAAATAATTAAAAATTGTGATAAAATGTTTGTGGAAAAGCCGAAAAAAATCTACTATTGCTATAGTATTTGGCAGGAGTCATATGATAAAATAAAAGCAATTGCTGCCACGACAGGGTTGGTGCAGATACAATTCATACAGGGACTTGATGTTTTCAGCATTATTGAACAAAACTCCTGGTTGATCATTGACGATCTGGCTGAATCTATTGAACAATGGTCCCAGGAAATGCTACAACTGTTCACTGTTCGCTCTCATCATGAACAGATTTCCGTTACTCTGGTTCTACACAATCTCTTTCATCAGAGCAAGTGTATGCGAACACTTGCATTGAACTGTACCTACTATATCATCTACAGAGTTGTTCGTGATTCTAGCTCGCTAATAACTCTCAATAAACAAATCTATCCGGGAGCCCCCAAATTTCTGCTCTCAGCATACAATCAGGCAACTAATAAACCCTACGGCTACATCCTATTGGATCTTAATCAAAATACACCCGAGGATCTACGTGTAGTCACAGATATTTTTGACAATGAAATTACAGTATATCTCCCCGTGAACACTAAAAAGACCTATTAGTTGCTATCATGACACTGAAGAAACTACATGAAAATAGACATTTGTTTTCAGTTCTAAGCACTTCAAAACCTCCGCTTAGGAAAGCAATACTCAAACACGGTATTGACAACGATTTCATTAATCTAATATCCGAACTTTGTTTAAATTTGATCGAGGGTAATGTTCAAGTGCCAGAAGTAGTTAAGCAACAGGCAAAGCAACATCGTTCCATTGTACGTACATTGGCCTCTAAAAAGAAAGGAAAGAATTTCAAAAGGAAACGACTTCTTCAGGCGGGCGGTAGCTTTTTCACACTTTTACTGCCAATAATTGCAGAACTTGTAAACAGTTTTCTCTAAAAGAGAGAGAGAGAATGGCAAAACCCTATAAATTGACTCCAATAGAACTCGCTCTCTCACCTGTCGAACACTTTGAGAACAATCTGAGTAAATTCCTTGACAATGAAAATATTGAGGATGATAAAAAACTGCTTTTACTTCAAGATGCACTTCGTCGAGTGGACAAACACAAGTCCTATCGCTCGAAGCCCACTGCTGCTGACCCCAAAAAAGAATCATCTCCTCAGCATTCTGCTGGTGCTGCTGGAACACAATTGAAGAAGGAGGAATTGGATTCGATTGTATTGAAAATTGGAAATCTAATGCCCCACTCATATCGTGAACAAAGTAAACGACTCCTAGCCTATCTCTTGGAAAGTGATCACATTCAAGTTGAGAGCAATGGGCCAGGGATTATAATTCAGGGCAAGAGCTATAATCTACTTGATTTAATCTATGATATGGTTACAAATCGTAAAGGACTATTATCATTTGACACTCATCTATACAACTTTCTAAATACATTAAACTTCCCCAAAAGTCTTATTGGCAATAGACAAATTCTAAAAAAATTAAATGAACATGCATCATCGTCATCATCATCATCAACAACAACATTGACACCATTAAAAAATGAACTTGAAGAAGAAGATTTTAAATCAATTTTGGAAAATACTAGCACACCGCTGATAGCTAGACAAAAGCGAAGACGTATCAGGTCATCATCACCACCACCACCACCAACGGCCAGTATACAAAAGGGTAGCGGACGTTACACAACATGTTTACGTTCAAAATGGTTGAAGTTCTGAAAGGTGTTTATGAAAATATTGGTGAGGTGGGGAGTTTAAGTTCCCCCACAACTCTTTCCAAAGTCACTGGTGTTCCCACTAAAAATGTACAAGACTATCTACAAAATGAATCAAGTTACACTCTGCATAGAAATCATAGACTTCGTGCCAATCAATATCGAAAAACTAAAGCCTTTTACCCATTGCATATAATGCAAGCAGATCTCCTGACTCTAGATGAGCTTCAACGGCGTCACAATACACCGTACAAGTACATTCTACTTGCAATCAGTGTTTATAGTCGTTATGCATATGCAATTCCATTGCGATCAAAGAGAGGTGTTGAAGTTGCTCTTGCCATTGAAAGTATTCTCCAACAGGATTCATATAAAAAAATTCAAACGGATCGTGGTAGTGAATTTGTTAATCCTCATGTTGCAAAAGTACTAGAAAAATATAGTACACTGCTCTATCATAGTCACAGTCCTATAAAGGCTGCATTGGCCGAACGATTGATAAGAACTATTCGACTTTTAATTTCAAGATATTGTACATTGAAAAATACATCGGCTTTTATTCGTGATCTTGATAAAATCATGTTGATTTATAATCAACGACCTCATCGATCATTGTCCAACTCTACGCCAACGGAAGTTCATCATTCGGATCATGATACAATTGACACCTTTCTTAAACAGTATTCCAATGAATCGTCGGCTGTCAAGAAGAAGAAAAATAAATTCAATGTTGGTGATACGGTTCGAATTAATAGAACAACTAATGTTTTTGAAAAGGGGAATTACTTGTGGTCCACTGAACTTTTTAAAGTGGCAAAAATCCTAGACACTAAACCCATAACTTATCGTTTGCGTGATACCAAAGATGAGGAGATTCTCGGCGGTTTTTATGACTATGAACTACAAAAAGTTAAAAATGCCAGTGAAATCTATCAAATTGAAAAGATATTAAAGACACGTACTCGCGGGGGTAAGAAACAGTTACTTGTTCGATGGCTAGGATACAACTCTGATTTTGATTCTTGGATCGGTGTTGAAGATATTGACAATGCCCAATGATTTCTATGTAACTTTCATGTCCAACGTTTCCGATCCTCTCTACAATGACTTGAATACGACAAGTGATTTTTGGACAAAACTCTCCCCCGCCATCAAATTTGACGGTGCATATGAAGTGGCTCTTGTCGACTGTATTCTCAAAAATACCTATGACATCCTGAGAAAGGATCGTAAATATGAAATAAAAATACGACCGTTTGAATTCGGTGATGAAGGTGCAATGGCAACTTTTGACTCTAATCAGTACCCTATTGCTAACATCCCTTACAGGGAATACAATAACATGCATGAACTGTGTCGAGTTATCAACAAAAAAATTGCAAGTCGAAAAAAAGGTGGTTTCACTTTCAATTACTCGACGGAACAAAGGAGAATTTATATTACCAATCCATTTGAGAATGAAAGAATTTTCCTCAATGAGAATTTACGTGAGGTTCTTGGTTTTAAAAACCGTATTATTAAGACAGAAAATTTCAGTGGTAGTGACCATGTTATCTATGCAGACTATGCACCCAGCTTCTCCACGGACACTTGTATATTTCTCTACGCTTCATTTGTGGAAACATCTCGGGTTGGTAATTCAAATGTTCCCCTCCTACGAGTTCTTGAACGAAAAACCAATCAAGAACATGTTCACCACTATAATATAAAGCATCTTCAGTATATTCCCGTAAACACTTCCTATTTGGAACTCTGTCAGTTAACACTAAGAACTGAATTAGGTGATCCAATAGCAATTTCAAAAGGCTTAGCAGTGATTACATGTCATTTTCGACCCATTGTCAACGACAACGACGGTACAATAACCTAAAAAATGAACAATAGAAGAATTCCATTTGTCTGTCCCGATATTGACTGTTATGTTGGTGCTTTGAGTCCACGTCAAATAGGCAATGGATTGGACTACTACAAGGGGCGTACTACAATGTCTGGCTATGGTCTTGGTAGCTGGTTTGCTAGGCTATTTCGTTCTGCACTACCCCTTGCCAGAAAATATCTTGTACCTGCTGCATCAAATTTTGCTGCCTCCACACTACAGGACTGGGGGTCGGGCAAGAATTTCAAGGAGAGTGTTAAGGAAAATATTAGATCTTCAGCAAGAGCCGTTGGTGAACAATTAAAATCTAGACAAAATGGGGAGGGATTGAAAAGGATGCGTTCGCGTCATTCACTCATCAGTCTCCACCCAGGCAGGAAGCAAAGGACATCAACAAGGACTTTGAGGAATAAAACAACGAAGTCCAATAAGCAACAGAAGAAGAAGAAAAAGAAAAAGATTGTTAGATCAAAGAAGGATTTCTTCTCTTAAGATGACTTATCTCCCCCACAAGGAATCATATCCATCAATCAGTTCCTCATTGAATCTATTCAATGCTGAAAATGTTGATGTCAGCGTCAAGTATGGCTACTATGAACAATTTCACCCTCAACAACCCCTCTCGGAAAATATACACTTTCAAATATTTTCCAATGAAGACTATTTCATTGATTTGTCGTCAACATTTATTGATTTAAATGTTGTGGTGAAGAAAAAGTCAGATAATACAACTCCAAATGCCGGCGATGGTCTCTCCTATGAAAACTGTATTCTACACAACCTATTCAAACAAATTAATGTATTTATTAATGGAACATTGGTGAGCACTAGCAATAATTTATCCAACTATGCAAGCTACATACAATTTATGATGATGACGCCAAAGGCATACAAGGAGATGAGAGGACAATCGCTGGGCTATGAATATCGAACAGGTGTTGATACTGACGGTGAGTTGACTACTGCAGTGACCCAGGAGTATCATCTAGTTGGAAAATTAAATCATGAGATATTCAATATATCCCAATGGCTACCCCCCAATGTCAAGATTGACATAAAGTTACAGATGGCACCATCGAATTTTATTTTGAGAAAAACACTTCCTGCAGCACCCGATGCAAATGTCATTATCACATCGGCAATTCTCCACGTCCGAAAACAACAGGTTATGAGCTCTGTTGCATTGGCAGTGGAAAAGCTAAGAGCCAATGGCAATAACATTAAACTTCTTGTCCCCCATACAATCACCAATCAACGTCACATTGCCACCGGCTCTCGTAGCTATAGCGATTCATCATTTATCAATGGAGAAATCCCATCAAAATTGGCTTTGGCCTTTGTGAAGAGTGGGAGTGCCGTTGGATCCTGGACTGAATCCCCCCATGATTTTAATTTTTTCGGTCTATCTAGCCTTGTGTGCAAAGTGAATGGTATTCCACTGTACACTCTATCATTTGACAAAAAATCCTATAGAACTCTGTACGAGTTGACCATGCAATCCCTAGATCATGACTCTCAACTATTTGAAAATGGAATAACCGATTCAATGTTTTCAAAAAATCATGGGGTTATTGTTTTGGATTTGTCAGGCACACAGGATATGAGCATAGTACGAACAGGGAATGTACGTTTAGAGTGTACATTTGCCAATGCTCTGACTGAGAGTATCACGCTAATATCACTGAGTCAATTTGAAACCTATTGGGAAATCACGCCCGACGGCAGTGTTCTACTAGACCTAGCACCATGAACACAAACCAAATAATCAACGTATTTAGTATGGATCCATACATGTCCCAGTACAAGTCCTATTGCATACCTTCGGACTTCATTGAAAAAATTCCAAGTGTTAACAATACCCTGATCATTGTTAATAGCAGTCCGTCGACTTTGAAGACCGGTCATTGGCTAAGCATCTTTCAAACAGCGAAGAATATTGAATTTTTTGATCCTCTTGGCCTATCGTATAAATTCTACGCTCCATACATCAGCAACTTTATTGAAAGCAGTGGGAAAACCATTATTCAAAATCAACGAAGAGTACAGGATTTAGCGACTAAGACATGTGGCTTTCATGCACTACTCTTTTTCATGTTCAGATGTCGTGGCTACACCTACAAGCAGTTTCTCAACATCTACGTTGACTTACCTCAATTGAACGACTTTCTAGTGGAGAATATACTTACAAGTGTATTTAATATTGATTTTAGTGCCCTAAGAATAAAATGTTCTAAAGATGTATGTGAAATTGTTTATTAATAAAAAAAAAAATTATATACATGATAAAAAACGACTTTTCTACTCTTTAGATTTCATCCACTACTAGGTATTTGTCGACAACAACTAGTGCAGGTAGATTATCTGAATTCACAGTGTACTGATCCTGATGTAGTGCAATGTCAGGGTCACATTTTCTACAGTAGAGCGTGACTTCACTCTTGTCATATCTCTTTGTATAGTCAATGATACTATTCTCATTCATTCTATAGAATTCACATGTTTCAATTTGCCTATTTGAAGCAATTTCACAAACAGTGTCCTCAAGTGTCGAATCACATTCCGTCACAGCCAAATAAAAATCAGTGGGCTTATAATCATAACACCCAGTGTCTTCACAACGATGACGTAGAAACCATATTCTTTTGTTGTTCCAACAGTTGAATCGTTGACCCGGTTCCTCCTCCCAGAACAATCTAAAACCACGACGATACCAATCTCGTAGCAATAAACTAAAATCACGGTTAGGATTCTTTCCAATCATACCGGGATATGTACTCTCCCACTGCTTGCACTTATCATAATGACAATTGGAACATAGGTGACCTCTAGGATGAGAGTCACACACCTCTTCAAGACAGGAATTACAACCTTTAATTTGTACAGCATATCCTCTGTGCAATTTACACGGGTTGCATAATCTACACTTTTCATCATACTCCTCAATCATTGTGCAATTCTCACATGATGACCAGCTGCCCTGTGTGTACATACATAACGGACATGTATGGAACATTTTGTCATGTGTTAACGCTCTCACTGCCACAATGAAACTGAGCTAGCAACAAAAAAAAAGTCTGAGAGATAGAGAGAGGAGTAAATCATCCTTGAGCACCATCTTTCTTATGAAAAAAAGTCCTAAATTTCTAAACTAATGTTTAAAAGCATATCCACAATATCATTTTGTCGTGTCGTGATCAATATATCAATAAATTGTGTAAATGCATTTGGACCACGATGTAGAAGCTTCATACAATAGTCTAATGATGGAGAATCAGTTTTCATTATATCGACAAGCATTCCTCGAGAAAATATCTTCCTTTGAATAGACAACTCTAGAAAATCATCATCTAGAATTAAATGTTTTTCCATATGAACTAGATTCCTCATGATTCGCTCTTTCTCGAATCTATCCATTTTTTTTTTTTTTTTTTTACTCCTAACTCTCTCACAACCAACTTCAGACTAATCAGAATTTCTTTTTTCTACTCTATGAAATATACGCCTGTCTACTATAGAAAGAAAAAAAAAAAAATACCATTGATTTAGAAACATTTTTATTGAACATAATTACAATAATAATATTCACTGATGCATTTTGTTCTCATCAATATATTTCGATAGAACATCTAATGCTGACCGAAGTTTATTTATATGGAGAATATTCACTTTTCCAGCAAAACATAGTTGCTCCTCCCGCTTAAATTTGCTTAATGATATCACGTATCTTGCATACATAATGTCCCATTCAAGACATAGTCTACACCCAGCGGTTATTTCCACAGCTACATTAGGTACTCGTATATCGTTGCTGCTGCTGCTGTCGGTTCCATCATTAATCTCCAATAGTGTAAATGCACCACTCATTTTTTCTCCACTAATATCCTCTCAAATAAACTATTCTCTTTGAATTCAATTCTCTTACTAATATGAAATACAATGAAAATTACTCCTTATATCCGAATCCAACTACTAATCAAGTAGTTAGTGTGACCGTCGCTCTCTCTCTCTCTGGTTGTCCTCCAAAAATGGGTGTCATAATAGAAAACATGTCTATCAACCCATGTAGAGTTCATTGTAATAGGCAAATGGCCCTGGTAACCGTACAATTACTTGAAAACCTACACACATACCCGTGCCTCAGGCGTAGGTTTGCGGGTAGGTTTTCAAGTAATTGTACGGTTACTACTAGCGTATCCCCCTTCCTGGATAAATCCCACTAATATCCCCCCCCGAAAAATTCCAGATGTTCATTAGATGGGAAATTGAAAATTATTTGTTGCTGATACCAACCATCCCCAAGAATTTCCTAACAAGGCTCATGAGACCCTGCCTCCTCTTTTTCCCTTCTTTGCCGGTAGAAACGTGAATACAACATTTACACAGGTTCTGCAATTATACCTTTGGAAATACCCCCCCCCACAGTCCTCAGGGCAAGGACCGTACGTTAGGCAATTCGTCCATTGTTTACAAACTTTTCAAAAAAACGAAGGGCATTCTAATGACTCTTTCAGAGAATGTTGAGGAGAGGTTTAGGCTAAATACAAACACGGTATGTGTTTTACGGGTTGTCAAAAGGGCGTAACTCAGGAAATTTTCAGCATATTAATTTGGAACTTTCACGAAATGATAAAGATGGTTAATTGTTTGAAAATTTTGACTAGATAATCTAATCTCGTCCAGAATTTTACTTACAATCCATCTCAAACAGAAAACTAAAAAAGATATTCTAATGAATATCTGGAATTATCCAGGGGGAATATTGGTGGGAATTTTCGGCAAGGTTCAAAACACTAGGGAGAATACGCCTGGACCCACAACTCATATATGTATAAATTCATTAATTTTCACCCTTAGAGACTTTCCAATGTATGGAGTGTATGAACACTCCACATGCAATGCAAGTTGTATATAACGCTGCTATATATTTTCTTTAAAGACTAGCAAGCAGTTTTATCTATCCGTTGATTTGTTTACAAATGGCTCTCATATTGCCTTATTAAGTGATCCTATTTCGTTCCCAGATTACGGTAATAAAACTCCCATATAAACATTTTCATCTTACCCCACATGAAACTTGAAACAGAGCTCGAACACAAGAAATCATCCAACCCCAAACGAATAATTATCTTTTTCATTTGCCACTTTGACCCTTACCTCCATGGCTAAGTTCCTAGACCTTGTATCCAGAGGACGATGGGAGGATTAAGAGACAAAACAATACTTATTGTATGAGGACCAAAAATTTATCCCAGGAAGGAATTACCAAGATATTATGTCCATCTATAGGGGGGGGGGGGGCTTAAAGACTTCGTACCATGAAAATTCTGACAAATCAACGTTTTCCGAAGTTTTCAATCTCTTTTTTCATTGGCTTCAGTTTTTGAAATGTAACTCCTGTTATTTCGGCAGAAGTTAAAGTCATATCAAGGATTTTTCCAAGGAACAAATTTATAGACCTTCAAAGCCTCACAAATTGGTATCAAACAGTTCGTGGTAACGAACTGTAAGTAAAAGGCGACCCAGCTCAATAGTAACCGAAACTCTAAAAAACGGAATGTTTATACCAAAAGATACATCAAAAGAATCAAATTGTGGAAAATGTGAGAAATATATCGACAAGAATACTACAAGGTGACACCTCCCTTTTTATTGCAAAAAAAAAAACGTTTATAGAGTTTATTTTAATCATTTATTTAACTAAAGTGGTTTACTTCATAATGCAGTGGTCTATTATTAAGGAGGAGTGGTAAATCTTTGTGTAGGGAGGGGGTAAGTACAAAAAGGAGTAGATTTCAATTGCCTAGTTTTCTAGGCGTTACTGAGCTTTCGGATGAAAACTAAAGGATTTTTTGGGGCTTATTGTATAATTTTTCTTAGTTCTCACGTATATTTTCAGTCTACGTCTTTATCATTGGTGCTGAGGCGGTGGGGAGGGGAAATAGTAGTGCCCTAGTAAGGACCAAGTTGATTGGGGTTACGTTTAATGAAATTGTGTACAGTGAGGTACAATTTGGTGTAAATACAATTATGTTTAACAAAGATAAAGGGGGATTAGAGGAACACTAAAAATACGTAAACAAGTAAAATGAACAATTTTTCTAGAACAATCCTTCTAAGAAATTGAATTATATTTGAAGAATATACGGGGGACGGGGTAACTATCCAAAACTATACATAAACTAACGATCAAAATAAAAGGGAATTTGGGTAATTTTGGATAAACATTTGACATGGGTATTAGCTTAACGTAAATAGGAAAATTTGAATTCAAAAGACAGCTAAGAAACAAATATTTTTAAGCAGTTCATAATAATAACATGCGGGAGCCAGCGTATCCCCCTTCCTGGATAAATCCCACCAATATCCCCCCCCCCGAAAAATTCCAGATGTTCATTAGATGGGAAATTGAAAATTATTTGTTGCTGATACCAACCATCCCCAAGAATTTCCTGACAAGGCTCATGAGACCCTGCCTCCTCTTTTTCCCTTCTTTGCCGGTAGAAACGTGAATACAACATTTACACAGGTTCTGCAATTACACCTTTGGAAATACCCCCCCCCCCACAGTCCTCAGGGCAAGGACCGTACGTTAGGCAATTCGTCCATTGTTTACAAACTTTTCAAAAAAACGAAGGGCATTCGAATGACTTTCAGAGAATGTTGAGGAGAGTTTTAGGCTAAATACAAACACGGTATGTGTATACGGGTTGTCAAAAGGGCGTAACTCAGGAAATTTTCAGCATATTAATTTGGAACTTTCACGAAATGATAAAGATGGTTAATTGTTTGAAAATTTTGACTAGATAATCTAATCTCGTCCAGAATTTTACTTACAATCCATCTCAAACAGAAAACTAAAAAAGATATTCTAATGAATATCTGGAATTATCCAGGGGGAATATTGGTGGGAATTTTCGGCAAGGTTCAAAACACTAGGGAGAATACGCCTGGACCCACAACTCATATATGTATAAATTCATTAATTTTCACCCTTAGAGACTTTCCAATGTATGGAGTGTATGAACACTCCACATGCAATGCAAGTTGTATATAACGCTGCTATATATTTTCTTTAAAGACTAGCAAGCAGTTTTATCTATCCGTTGATTTGTTTACAAATGGCTCTCATATTGCCTTATTAAGTGATCCTATTTCGTTCCCAGATTACGGTAATAAAACTCCCATATAAACATTTTCATCTTACCCCACATGAAACTTGAAACAGAGCTCGAACACAAGAAATCATCCAACCCCAAACGAATAGTTTATCTTTTCATTTGCCACTTTGACCCTTACCTCCATGGCTAAGTTCCTAGACCTTGTATCCAGAGGACGATGGGAGGATTAAGAGACAAAACAATACTTATTGTATGAGGACCAAAAATTTATCCCAGGAAGGAATTACCAAGATATTATGTCCATCTATAGGGGGGGGGGGCTTAAAGACTTCGTACCATGAAAATTCTGACAAATCAACGTTTTTCCGAAGTTTTCAATCTCTTTTTTCATTGGCTTCAGTTTTTGAAATGTAACTCCTGTTATTTCGGCAGAAATTAAAGTCATATCAAGGATTTTTCCAAGGAACAAATTTATAGACCTTCAAAGCCTCACAAATTGGTATCAAACAGTTCGTGGTAACGAACTGTAAGTAAAAGGCGACCCAGCTCAATAGTAACCGAAACTCTAAAAAACGGAATGTTTATACCAATAGATACATCAAAAGAATCAAATTTTTACGCTGATTTCAAATATATAAGCTTCATCTAGTTTAGTTCTACCAATCAAAAATTACAAGCCTGAGAAAATTTGCCTTATTAGGAAGAAAAGGGGAAACACCCCCTAAAAGTCATAGAACTTTAATGAAAATCACACAACCAGATTCAGCGTATCAGAGAACTCTGTTATAGAAGTTTCAAGCTCCTATCTGCAAAAATGTGGAATTTTGTATTTTTTGCCAGAAGAAAAATCACGGATGCGTGTTTATTTGTTGTTGTTTTTTTCAGGGGTGATCGTATCGACCCAGTGGTCCTAGAACACAGCGGGAGGGCTCATTCGAACGGAAATTAAAATTTCTAGTGCCCTTTTTAAGTGACCCAAAAAGAATGGAGGGTAACTAGGCCCAAGCATTATTAAAAAAAAAAAAATCAGAAATTAAATAAAAAAAAACAATTTTTCAACTGAAAGAAGGAGCAACATCAAAATTTGAAACGAACAGCAATTATTACATATATGATCGGGTCGCCCCCTAGTCATTACCTCGCTCTTTACGCTAAAGTATTTTTTGTACTTTCATCAGAGCTATTTATTCTAATTAACTGCCTTTGTGATTAAGGGGTTATTCCTAAAGAATTGGAACAAAATTTGAACTTTAGCGTAAAGAGAACTTTACGCTAGCCCCTTAAGAAAACTTTGACGTAATAAAATAAAACTTTAACGTAATAAAAATATATGAATATAGAAGTTCGTTACGTAAGTTACGTCAGATCAAAATTTCAAGAGAGCCATTTAGTCCAAAAAAAAGTAAAATTAATATGCAAGTTTCGTTTTAATTATTCATGTACGGTGAGTGAAAATCAAAGCAGCATTGATTCAAAAACGTTAAGAAATTAAATAAAAAAAGTTTTTTTTTTTAACTGAAAGTAAGGAGCGACATTAAAACTTAAAACGAACAGAAATTATACCGTATATGAAAGGGGCTGTCCCCTTCTCAACGCCTCGCTCTTTACGCTAAAGTTAGACTGTATCTCACAATTTTTTTTTTTTAACAATAAAAAAACTTTAGCGTAAAGAGCGAGGCGTTGAGGAGCGGACAGCCCCTTTCATATACGGAATAATTTCTGTTCGTTTTAAGTTTAATGTTGTTCCTTACTTTCAGTTAAAAGAACTTGTTTTTTTTTTATTTAATTGAGCAAAGAACGAATTTGCTTTTGTCTCGCTTGAGCAGAGCATATATTTCGTTAGCTTTCATTTTTGCAACACAAAGATTTTTACAGATCATCAAAGTTCAGTACCCTCTGGAAGGAGAAGGGGCTGAGGAAATTGCTTCAAAATATCTTCTCGTAAGATAATTAAGGCTCTGGATGCATGCCCGATAGTTTCATTCACTTAGCTCAACTACTTTCCAAAATATAAAAAGCTCATAAAATAGAATTTTACTTCTACTAGTGAGGCAAGCCATTTTTTAAATTTAAAGTAAATCCAAGTTTAAACCTGGCTATTTAATTTATAACTTTAAGCCGATTTTTCGATGTTGAATTTACAATATCATGAGCAGATACAAATAGGAGTTTGATTGTCATCTAATCCGACCAAACTCCTTATTCAACACCTTTTTTTTGCCCGTTGATAACCCGAAAGTTAGACTATAAACTTTCTTGTGCCGGATGACCTTCGTTACGTAATTCTTGATGAGACATGGAATATCAACAAGCCAGTGGGAAGGCCTTGGCTCCATGCAATCCAGGTTTCTCCCTGATGTTATGAATTTAAGTCCAAAGAAATCATCACTCAGTAGATGCAGCATGTTCAGCTTGTTTCTCACTCCTTAGACTTGGTGCACAAGGGCACAATATCACAAGAACGTGTCTTTCACCGAAGTTGTAACTTACTAAGCAAAACAAAAAATAGACAAAAACATATAGACGACGTCTAACTATGACCTAACTTTGGCCTAATTGCTTCTATTAGATGCTGAAAGGTAGTTACCTTTTCTCGGCTAGTCTGTCACTCAAGGCGGGTGACAGTACATGAATTCCCAAAGCGGCAAGATCAGTCCATTGATAATTCCTTTGAACTGACTTTCATTATTTTTTGAGCAGGTAGGCTAAAATATTTTTAGGGACTGACCTTTTCTGCACTTAAATTAGACAATTCTGGTCCAATTAATAGAAAAAACAGAATTCATACTTCCTGGTGATGTCTCATCAAAACTGAATATCTCTATATCAGGCCCAAATTGAAATATGAAGAACAATTGGAATGCTGACTGTATTTGAGCATTCATATGTAAATGTTTATTACTAAGTTTTCCATTACTGTGCTACAACAAAAAGTTTTAACCAAATAGAAGAGTCATAATAATGAGCCTTGCTAAACTCTGGATCAGATGCAAAATTACACAATGTCAACGCTTCTTACTTAACACTGTTAATGCTCTTACACAAAACTTCTCGATTTTTGACAAAGTTGCTTAAAATATCGTCAGAATCCAACAGAGCATTTGAAATTATAGAGATATGTACGAGCTCATTCAATCTCACTTCGTCTGGCCGACTCTGGGGGTATGATTTCATCCACGTTAAGCTGCTCAAAGCCTCCCTGAGATTCTAAAAGTTCTGCTCGGAAGGTCTAAAAATCCTACTACAGACTATGTTTCAACCAATTTAGGGGATGGTCACTAACATTGTTGCCACAAAACTGAAAAAGAATCTGTGGCATTTTTCTGATGAAGTCTTAATCAGCACTGATTTTAGTATGAAAGGCGCCCTCGTGTAGTTAAAATAAACTAGTCTTTTAACCATCCTCGGTAATAAAAAAAAATCGTCTCTTTCAAAGATTAAGACAAGCTTATTCGTTATTCCAGTATTTCTTAATTTTGGCAAAGTTACCAAAAAGACAATAATAAAGTGTGAATCTTTAAGAAAATGAAAAATTCCAGATAATATGAATACTATCCATGTTAAAATTAATAGGCGATGGTAATGAAAGTACTCAGTTTGATTATACTATACAAATTTATATACAGTGGGTAAGACCAACCACATTTTCTTTGAATTTATCAAGTAAATAAGGCAGAGTCGCAGGGTGAGAGCTTGTGGATCTGTCCACTCCAAAAAAAGCCAAATGATTACAAATCTTCCCATATTTCCTTGTAACTTTCGCATTGGTAACATGTTTTTCATAATTTTGAGAAAATCTCTTTGGAGATGGATTACGAAACCGTAAGCTATAAACCAAGCTTCGAACTTAACTTTAGGGGAGAGGGACTCCCCTTTGCCCCAATGGGAGAGAGGGACTCTAGGGGAGAGGGACTCCCCAACCTAGTGGAGGAGCATGGAGAGTCACTTTGTGCACCAAAACACTTCCTTCAGTTGCAAGTACACCAAAGACTTGCTTGCACTTCCAAAACAAGGCTAAAAATTTGGAAGCATACAAATGTTTATAGTTGATTACAATAGCTAATAAATGCGCAAAAAGTTACTCACAAATCTATGCAAAAAATAAGAAGAAAATGGTATTAATGTTTGAACCGCCCAACTTTTTTCGATAGTTTAGAATAGACTCTAGTGAAAAATTCTAACACATTTCTTTCTTCGGTCCCATATTTGCTTTAATTTCACAATCATAAAACTGGAGCCTGTTTGAAAAAATTAAATTAATTAATTTGTGTAATTTTTGAACCCTTCTGGAGCTTTTCTGGTCCTCCAATTATTGTTTTTGCTTCCTCATATAGTAAATAATCTGAAGTAACCTAAAAAAAATTGTAGATATTTACATCAATAAATGTAGTAACCATACAACAATTTCCTCAAAATCCATTGTGATTGTTGTCAAAATGTCTTTTTTTGGTTGATTTCAATAGAATGATCCTACATTTTTTTTAACTTACGCTTTTTGCTCTTCCAATTGATGATGTATCTCCGCCTAATCCGATACACATTGCACATAAAAGGCTTGACTTTCCAGTTCCATTAGGACCAACAATGACGTTCAGGTTTGGACCAGGGAATAATTCTATCTCCCTATAGGTCCTAAAATAGAAAAAAAACAAATTTTATTTTAATGTTTGCTGTTAAAATAAACTATGTTATTGTATCTAGAGCCATAAATAATTCCATAAATACTAGCCAACTATACAAAAATAAAATAAAAAAGGAAAAAGTCAAAGCATGCAATAAGCCATAACACAAAGTATTTTTCCCTGTAGATTGGAGAAAAATAAGGCTAGTCACCATCAAAAAATTTATGAGAACCACAACTTTTATAGAGAGGGTGGACAAGCTAAATCAACATATCTTAATCAATTTCATCACTAAAAAGTTAAATAAAACTAGACCAGTTATCTATATTAGGTTAAAAGGAAACTAGACTAGAAATAAGAATGAAATATTTGACCATAATTCATTAGATAACAGACAGGAATTTATTTAAGACCAAATTGTTGAAAAGAAAATCCGAAAGCTTTCTTGAGATACGTGTCTTCCAGAAAACTATCCAAACGCCTCGTACCAAAGCTCGGCTAGCAAATGGGGCCTTAATAACAGTTCCAACCGAAAAAGCAAACGAGCTAAACAAACTTGTCTCAACATACTTCTGTGAGGAGGACTCCAATGGGGAACTGCCGAACCGGCTGTCAAATCATATCTCTACCCCCTTGCCCAAAATGACATTCACTACTGCAGAAATCCATAAACTAACTGCAACAAAACAGGAGTATTTGTTGCTGTTAGTTTATGGACTAATAGAATCCATCCATGGCTTTTGAAAGAAGAACAGATAGATAAACAGATAGAATTTCTATTAACTAGCACCTTTCAGGCATCATGAATATCAGTACAGTTCCCAATGATTGGCAGACTGCTAACATGCTACACATTTCAAGAAACAGAAGCATACAGATGCCAAAAGTTTTAGACCTATCAATCTGACCTCTGTTCCCTCAAAAATCGATGGAAGGCATGGTAAATAATGTCATCACACAACATTTGACAGCCAATAACCTCTTGTCTAAAAGTCAACACCGTTTTAGGAAAGGCAGGTCAATAGACTCAATCTGTAAACTGTAAACGAAGATTCTAAAAGTACAAAAAATAGAGATTTCATATTTTTGTTTGTTCTCTTCGTTCACCCTGAAAACAGTTGATTGTAGGCCTGTTTATTAAGAAATCATCCCTCACCTGTCTGATCTGGTCAACGTCTATTTTGAATGATCTATTTTATATGTCTTTTTGACTATATGAATGTACAAAATGTGTTCTGATATAGTCTAACTATCCCTCAGCAATCCCTTAAATTTTCACCTTGTTTTTATATTTACCTTGCCTACAATGACATTAAACCTTTAAATTTTACCTTGCCTACTATGACAATTACTCAGCTTATAGATAAAAAGGATCATAGTTGAATTTTCCTCCTTGACCAGGCAGAGGCATTTGAGAAAGTTAAATGAAGATATCATGTATTCGGTCATGGCCTTCCTGAGGGACAGAATGCAAGTTGCAGTTGTTTATACCTCACATATCTTACTAGTTCATTCCAACCCTCAATCAGTAAAGGATAAAGCATTTCAGGGCACTTCATTTGGTCCTACTCAGTTCAATATTTATATTAGGTTACAAAAAACATTTTATGCTGCCGGCTCTAAGGTTAAAGGTGCAGCCAATACTGCTGAAGCAAGAGCCTCCCTATAGAGACCTGGATAGACCAAAGCAGGCCTGTGGTTTCTTAAAACAAAAACATAATTAATGGGAAATGAGGACTTCCTCTGAAAACAGTGAGTGAAATAAAACCCTTGGCTAAGTAACAAAAAAAAAACACAAAGCAATCAATAAAAATCTCGCTCACAATTGAAAAGCTTACTGATAAAAAAAAAAAACACATTGCTCTTGCTTGTTGTGAAAAGAGAACATCAGCAATATCTAAGGAACAGATGATGGTATTAGGTTGAAATTTCCAATGTATGTTGAAGAAAAATTGAAGAGAGAATGGAGGGCAACCAGCCCCCCTTCCCTTTCCCTTTTAGATGCTCCCCTTTACGCTGATAAAATCATAAAAAATACATTTAATTCAAAATGGTCACAAGGTCTAAAAGCTATGCCTCCAGGGATGTCATGGCTCCACCTCCCCTTAGGAAGGATTGTATATTATGCAATTTTCCCATTCTTAAAGAGTAGGATTTATTATTGGTATACTCCCTCCCCCTCCCCCCTCCCCGGCACCTATAATAAAGGTATAGACCAAAATTATACATAGGAACAAAGAAAGATTAGAAAACAAGTCCCAAAAGCCCATTCAATTTTTAACTCAAGGCTCAATGAGGCTTAGAAAGCTAATCCATTGAAACAAACTCCTTTTTGCATCTTACCCCTCCCCCCAACACAAAGACCTACCACCTCTCCTTAATAATACATCACTGTATTATGAATCAAATCGCTTCAGTAAAATAAAGCCAGAAATATTTGTGCGCAATCAGAAGGGAGGTGTCACCCTGCAGCACCCATGTGGACATTACCCATATTTTTACAGGGACGTTCTGCGTGACAATTTTATCTCCGCTGATAATTTCCCCTGTATCATTCTCTCCATTTGTAAAATTGTGCATCCCAAGTAGAGGAAGACATAAAAAGAATTCAGTAGATGAATGCAGGGAAATTCTTTCCAAAAAACTTCCTCCCCACTAAAAATTCTCCCCTGGGACCCCCCCCCCCGCAGAAAATTCCCTGGTAAAAAAATATTCGTGAGTTTTCCAATAACAAATACTATCTGTAAACAATGGGCAAAACACAAAACTTACAGCTCTTTCCCTAGAGGCTGTGGGGGGGGGGGGGGGTCGTGTTATCCCCAGAGTAGTACTGTAATTTCATTAAATTCTAGAAGGGACAAAGTTGGAGCCAATCTTCCCAAATCAAGTGAAAATGACAGTGAAAACTAAAAAACGGTCCATATATTACCACAAAGGCAAAGATATCATAGGCAGCGCGCTAGCGCACCCTAAGTAAAGAGGGCACTAAGCGGGCACAATGTGTTTTTTTTTTTTCTCCATACTTGGGCACTTCGTATCAAAGGAGTTGTCGTAGAAACTTCGAAAAGGGCTCATTCGATTGGAAATTGGAGTGGCTAGTGCCCTTTATAACATTCGAAAGTGATTGAAGGGCAATTAGCCCTCCCCCCACGCCCATTATTCCCCCAAACACATCCAATCAAAATTTTGAGATAGCCATTTTGTTCAGCGTAGTTGATTTCCAGATAGAAAATATATTTTTGAGGAGGACACTCCCTGAAAACCCTCGGGGCAAGGGTTTTAAGTTATGCCTGAGGGCATATAAGAACAATGTACTATTTATTATTTTTTCCTTTAGAGCAGGGTACTTCATATGGAAGGGGTCGTCGTAGAAACTTCAAAAGGGGCTCATTCGATTGGAAATTGTGAGTTCTAGTGCCCTTTTTAATAGTCGAAAGTGATTGAAGGGCAACTAGCCACCCCCCACGCCTATCATTCCCCCAAACACGTCCAATCAAAATTTTTAGATAGCCATTTTGTTCAGCGTAGTTGATTTCCAGATAGAAACTATGTTTTTGAGGAGGACACTCCCCCACAACCCTCAGGGCAAGGGTTTTGAGTTATGCCCTGGGGGCATATAAGGTTTTATAGAAGGCGTTGTCGTAAAAACTTCAAAAAAGGCTCATTCGATTGGAAATTCAAAGGGCTAGTGCCCTTTTTAATAGTCGAAAGTTATTGGAGGGCAACTAGCCCCCCCCCCCCCACGCCCATCCTTCCCCCAAACACATCCAATCAGAATTTTGAGATAGCCATTTTGTTCAGCATAGTTGATTTCCAGATAGAAAATATGTTTTTGAGGAGGACATCCCCTACAACCCCGGGGCAAGGGTTTTAAATTATGCCCTGGGGGCATATAAGATTTTTATAGAAGGCGTTGTTGTAGAAACTTCAAAAAAGGCTCATTCGACTGGAAATTCAAAGGGCTAGTGCCCTTTTTATAGTCGAAAGTGATTGGAGGGCAACTCACTCCCACCCTCCCACGCCAACCCTCCCATTTCTGCTATTAAAATTTAACCAAATCAAAATAGCGTAAGTGTATCCAAGCTGTCAAAAAAGTACAAATGAATGTGCATTGTCAGTTTAATATACATATACTGATATTTAGTAATCAAAATGTTAATATTATTTGATTTATTAAAGTTATAAAAGTAAAAACATTTATATTTTTTCAGTAAAGTGCAAATTTTGTTCTGGCCTTGGAAAGGCATAGGGGTTTTGCGCCCAACTTATGTTAATTTCTGCTCGTTTGAGTTTGACTCGGTTAATTATTGTAATTTCTGTTCGAGTTTCATTTATTTATCGATGCTGATTTGTGGTAGTTTCACGCTTGGTAGATTATTTGATTTTATTTTTTGCTCATTTTTTGTTTAATGGAGTTCTTTACTGTTCTTTGAAAAACTTATTTTATGGAAAAAGTTTTTTTTAATTAACACCAAAGAAAACTGACCTGTTTCTCAGGATACTTGAATTATGAAGGCTTATCTTAGTTTTGACAAGTTTTTTTTTATGGAAACTAAATTTCAACTGGGTAGGGAGGGGGAAAACTAAGGTCGGAGGGGGGGGGGGGACAAACCTGAATCTAGAGAGGGCTGTTGCTCCCCCTGCCCCAGAGGCTTATTTATTGGACCTTTCAATTATGATGAACCAAATAGTTATATCAAAGTTTCATTGAGGAAAAAAAGAGGCATAGGAAGGTGGCTAACTGCTCTCCATTCTGTTTGGTCACTTGAACTTTAAATTTTTGTTCAAACTAGCACTCTCCTGATCTCCTAGGATTCTTGATTTGATATGACCCTCCCTAGGGAAAAAACAACAAACAATACACATTCATGATCTTTAAATAGCAATGAAGACCACACTACCCTTCCTTCATAAAGACAACAAACTTGGGGATGTTTTAAATTTGAAATTTTACTTTCAAGATCTCATTTTATTGAAAGTTTTATTCCATTTATATATGTAGTTTGCCAAGGATGGCTCTTGGATATAGAGCCAAAATATTCTCAAGGTTTAAACAAATTTCACTGTCTTTGGTAAATTCTCTGTTGTTTTACTTGTTGTTACTTTTATCCATGATCATTCTTTGGCAAAAAATACAAAATTCTAAGTATTTGTAGATGAGAGCTTGAAACCTCTACAATACGGTCCCCTCATTGTTTTGTAGTCACGGAGGGGGGCAGACGCCACA
The DNA here is from genome assembly GCA_027921565.1 of Artemia sinica. NCBI lineage: Eukaryota > Metazoa > Arthropoda > Branchiopoda > Anostraca > Artemiidae > Artemia > Artemia sinica. The sequence goes on from CM051260.1 coordinate 19,485,511, forward strand.
AAAGGTTTATTTTAATGCTAAAAACATCCTAACTCTCATTGACTCTTCATAAATTATAATCCCTCTTGATTTCCAAGAACATTTCGGGTCTACACTGTTATTATGAAAGTAAAGAGTACCATTAACCCCCAAAAGCAGAACTTATTCCTTATAGAAGGGGGCTGCCCCTTCCCCCTTCCTCATCCATAGCCTCCCCCTCATGTTCAAAGAAGCTTCAGATGCTGCTCATATGATCGGAAATTGAGAGTTCCAGTGTTGTTGTTTTTTTAAGTCAAAAATGATTGGAGACTAACCAGCCCCTGTCCTAGAACTGTTATTTATATCTGGTCCTTTTATTACTCCTTAGGACATCTGATCAACATTTTGAGGTAGCTATTTGTATTTTATCTGCCGCTGCTCAATGTTACGTGAGGGTGAATTTTCCACGAGGAGGAGGGGTTTTCCAGGGGAAACACTAGCTCGTGGTCCTATTATTCTAGGTTGTTTTTACAAGTCCCACCTTAAGAAGTCTGGAGGATTCACTTTCAGCTACACGCTGGTCTATCAATAATGTTGCTTGAAACTAATTACAGTTGGAAGCTTGTTTCAACTCTGATTAAGTGGAATGAGAAATATGGCCGCAAAACCAATGTGATAATGAAGTCTTTCCTATACGGTCAAAAAGAGAACTCACTATTTCAGTTGGTGACATTCCCTACAAGATGTTGGGAAAGACAGAATCCTTCAGTGCTTCATATATTTTCAGTAGATGATCTGGAGCGTCTCATTGAAATGGAATTGCAACCCCCATTCAGTAATAGTGATCAGATCACATTGCAATAATTGCCACTTGAACTGCAACTAGAGATATCAAAAATACAAGACATGGGTACACAAATTACAGTCAAATTCAGTACAAACTTAGTCAGAATGACTGGTCATCAGAGGCAACGCTATAGCACTGCCTATAGTAAAGGCCATACGGCTCCTATGTTTTATTATTTATTTATTGATTTTTTTTCCCCAGAGACACTTTATATGGAAGGGATCGTCGTACAACCTTCAAAGGGGGCTCATTCGATTGGAAATCGAGAGTTCTAGTGCCCTTTTTAAGGGTCAAAAGTGATTGGAAGGCAACAAACACCCCTTCCATGCCCACCATTTCCCCAAACACATCCAATCAAAATCTTGAGACCGCCAATTTGTTCTACGTAGTTGATTTCCAGATAGAAATTATGTTTTTGAGGAGGACACCCCCCCCCACAGCCCTCAGGACCAAGGGTTGTAAGTTATGCCCTGAGGGCATATAAGCTTTTTATAGAAAGCTTCGTTGTAGAACTTCAAAAGGGCTCATTTGATTGGAAATTTAAAGGGCTAGTGCCTTTTTTTAATAGTTGGAAGTGATCGGAGGGCAACTAACCCCCTTCTCACGCCCATCTTTTCCCAAAACACATCCAATCAAAATTTTGAGATAGCCATTTTGTTCAATGTAGTTGAAAATTCTGGAAATTAGGTCTTTGAGGATGACAACCCCCTACAGCCCTCAGGCAAGGGTTGTATGTGATACCCCGGGGGCATATAACGTTTTTATAGAAAACGTTGTCATAGAAACTTCAAAAAGGCTCATTTGATTGGAAATTTAAATGGCTAGTGTCCTTTTTAATAGTCGAAAGCGATTGAAAAGCAACTAACACCCCTTCCACGCCCATCATTTCCCCAAATACATACAATCAAAATTTTGAAATAGCCATTTCGTTCAACGTAGTTTGAAAGCTCTGGAAATTATATCTTTGAGCAGGACACCCCCCACCCCCCACAGTCTTAAGGGCAAGTGTTATAGCTATGCCCTGGGGACATATATAGTTCTTATCGAAGGTATGCTCGTACAAACTTCAGAGAGGGCTCATTTGATTGGAAATTGAACGTTCTAGTTGACTTTTTAAGCTTCAAAAGATATCGGAGGGTATCAGCCCCCCCCAGGCCCTTTTCCCAAATGCATCTGATGAAAATTTTGAGATAGCTATTTTGTCAAAAATAGTTCATAGATCATATAACAAAAACTCCGGTGTCGACACAACCCCCAGGGCCCGGGGGCAGGCATTGTAAGTTATGCCCTGGGGACATATATGGTTCTTATGGAAGGGATGCTCGTAAAAACTTCAAAGAGGACTCATTTGATTGGAAATTGAAAGTTCTAGTTCCCTTCTTAAGAGTCAAAAGAGATTGGAGGGCACCTAGCCCCCCCCCCCCATCCACACCCTTTTTTCTCAAACTCATCTGATAAGAACTTTGAAATAACCATTTTTTTAAATTGTTCATAGACCATATAACGAAAGCTCCAGGGTCAACACAGCCCCCAGGGCCCGAGGGCAGGCGCTGTAAGTTATGCCCTGGGGGAATATATAGTTCTTATGGAAGGGATACATGTAAAAACTTCAGAGAGGGCTCATTTTAAAAGTCTAAAACCTACTGCGTCATTGGCGCTTTACTGAAAATCAATTTTATTACAAATATCGTCTTTTGTACTTAATATTGAAAATAAACATTAAAATTATAGTAAAATTTTGAACTGATCTGCTTTCAGCAATTAATATCATTGTACATCAAATATTCAGTTTAATTTATTAGTTCTTTCTAAAGTTGTTTAAGACGAATATAGTTTCACTAAAAACAAGTGTTTGGGTACTGCCTCCTTCCTTAGCTGTAAATAAAAACCAAAAGCCTACTGCATCATTGGCGCTTCACTGAAAACGAATTGTATTACAAATATTTTCTTTTGTACTTAATATTGAAAATAAACATTAAAATTACAGTAAAATTTTGAACTGATGAGCTTTCAGCAATTAATATCATTATACATCAGATATTCAGTTTAATTTGTCAGTTCTTTCTATAATTGTTCAAGACCCCTAAAATTGTCCCATTCCTCAACTTTAAAAACCTAAAGCCTACTGCATCATTGGCGCTTCACTGAAAACGAATTGTATTACAAATATTTTCTTTTGTACTTAGTATTGAAAATAAACATTAAAATTACAGTAAAATTTTGAACTGATGAGCTTTCAGCAATTAATATCATTATACATCAGATATTCAGTTTAATTTATTAGTTCTTTCTATAATTGTTCAAGACCCCTAAAATTGTCCCATTCCTCAACTTTAAAAACCTAAAGACTACTGCATCATTGGCGCTTCACTAAAAACGAATTATGTTCCAGATATTTTCTTTTCCAGTTCTTACAGCATTGAAAATGAAAATAAAATTACAGTGTAATATAATTTTGAACGGATTGATCTTTAAACAATTAATATATTATATATCAAATATTCAATTTGATTTTGTTTATACTTTCCAAGACTGTTCAAGACACGTATAGTTTTAAGCAAAGCGCCAATGACGCAGTAGGTTTTAGACGTTTACAGTAAGAGAAGGAGGCGATACCCAAACTCTTGTTTATAGTGATTTTTGTTTGTTTCAAGCTTGATTTGCATATTCAATTTAAGTTTCACTCGTTTAAAGATTCATTTATTCATTTGCATTAATATCTATTGTATGTTTGTTAGCATTGATTGTTTATTTAATTTCTGTTCGTTTTAAGTTTCATTTATACTTCAATAGCAAAATATTTTTTTTCGTTTTAAGCTTGATTTTATATTCAATCTAAGCATTACTCGCATTAAGATCTATGGATTCATTTATATTATTACTTGTTGCATGTTTTTTGCTATGACTGTTTGTTTAATTTCTGTTCGTTTTGGGTTTCATTTATTCTTTAATAGTAATTTCTGGTTGTTTTCAGTTTGAATTTTAACAGGTATTTATATCTGCTGAGCTTAAGTTTAAAATGGCCTTTACTTTTCTTTGAAAAACTTACTTTTTGGAGAGTTTTTTTTTAATCAATTTGTTAAAATGATGAAGGTTAAAAGTATGTGAGAGAAAATGAAAAAATCTGCTGCTTAACACTGTCAACAGAAAAGCAACTATTATATGGAGGTGACTCTTCCTTTTATGACCAAACAAATGAAAACTTTAAGGAACAAGAAGAATAACTGTCAAGGCTCAAGGAAAAAAAAAAACCTACAGAACTGACAACCTAATGGAATTTAAGGCTGTAGGGAACAAATTTTGGGCCCTAGAGAAGTGACAGAGAAACATGAGGAGGTTTTGCCAGCAAACTAAAAAACAAACCCTAAGAAGTTCTGGAAACATGCCTCAGCACACAAACTGGTAGATACACGGTCACAGGGCTGGTTTATAATAGAATCCAATCAAACAACTCCCTCCCCCCAAAAAAAAAAAATTGTGGCCATCTTGAACCACCAATTTACCTCAGTATTCACACCTCCTTCCAAATTAACCACATTTCTCAAATGCCTCATGTAGTAGACAAGGCTGAACTTTAATCCATACTTAAAACTCTATTTAAATAAGTCTATTGGGCCTGAGGGCAAACAGTACACAAATAACTTTCAAAGGATGCAGTTGCCTTCATACATCTGATCACAAATAGCCTCCAGTCAAAACAACAACAATGATTCAGACCAGCCAGATTGATTGAAACAAATCTGATTAACAAACTAAGTTTTACAATTACATAGCCATACTCTTTGATCAAGGCCTCCCAGTGGATGCGGTCCTGCTTGACTATGCTACAGTGTTTGATATAGCCTACCATCAAACGCTTCATTTATAACTGAAAACAATAGGAGTTGAAGAAAGTGTTATAAACTGGATTATATTATTCTTGATGAGAAGAAAGCAGTCAGTCAGAGTCTTAAGTGAGGGTGATATGACTTACTGCTCTGAAACAGCAAAGGTCTTTAGTGAGGTGCCTCAAGCAGTGCCAGGCTTATTCCCCCTAGTGAAAAATTCCCTTCACATGCAAAATTGAATAGCCACAGAGAACGTATGGCAAATAAAAATAATGAAAAACAGAAGGTATATTGAAATGCTCTATCAATATTTCAAAATATAGGCAGAATATGTGGTGCAGAATGTCCTACAACATTTAGTTTCACATTTATATCTTTACTATGTTAGTTATCACATTGAGTTTGTCATGAGTTATCCTATTAGGGTAAGATAAAGTTTAACACTGGGGCTGTGGGGGTGATATCAATGCCAAAGGCAAAATTATTAGACATTTTGAAATTTTTGAACAGATATCTGAAAGTTTGATTGTATATCATAGCAGAAAAAAAAATTGAGCCAAAAACAACTTAAAAATAACTATCTGCTTGGATAGCAGAAAAAGAACTGAGAGAAGAGGCTGATTAACCTCCAGTAGCATTTGACTTTTAAAAAGGACACAAGAACTTTCAACTTTCAATCAAATGATTCCCCTTCGAAGTTACTAAAATAGCCCCTTACATTTGAAGTGGGTGGGAAAAATTTTGTGACCCTATTTTGGGCTACATCTTGAAGGGAAGAAGTTTTTATTTTTCGTCTGCCTTGTGGCCACCTTTAGCTGAGAGGTTCAGGCCAACAGGAAAAACTTGGGACTTTTTTAAGCGACCTTTGTTAGATGAGGGACCAATTTGAAAGGGATCAATTTTCGATTAATTTTTTTGTACATTAGTCCCATTCGCCCACGGACTTATGGCTGTAAGTTTCAAATGGATCAGGAAAAAAGTTTTGTAGCTCATTTCTGGGCTGATAACCCCTCCCCATCCCCACAGCAAGACGTTGATCCAAGACGAGACCAAGAAAATAATCCCTGAAGTTTCACACCCCTAGAGTTCCAATATCAAACATGCCCCCTCTTTTCCATTATAAAAATACATCTGTAAAGAAATGACAATGAGCATACTTTGCGGCCTCTACTCCAGGAGCTTTGGGGTTTATGTCATCCTTGGATGCAAACTTATTGATATTTTCAACTATTTTGAACAAAATGGGCTACAAAGGACCCAATATCAGAATAGCTTCTAGGACAGGGGCTGGTTGCTCTCCAATCACTTTTGACTTTTAAAAAGGCATTAGAACTCTCATTTCCAATTGAATGAGCATCCTCCAAAGTTTGTATAACCAAAGGCCGAGAGCATGAAGAGGGAACAGTCTCCTCCTATACAGAATAAATATTCCTTGTTTTAGAGTTGAATGTTACTGTTTGCTTTCATAATAAAGGTATAGATGAGATCCTGGAAATCAAGCAGGATTTAGCTATCAATTTCTACCTCTCCTCCCCCTTCCCTAAAACTAACATATTTATCTGAAGGCTTAACGAGAGTTAGGATGTTTTGACATTAATATACACTATTTGAGGAATTTGCACCCCCCCCCCTATTTACAAAATGGTCCACAGACCCTCCTTCATAATAGCTGATGTGCACAGACACATCATTGCATATAAGTTTATGGGATATCAAGCAAATTAGTTTAGTTAAGTAAAGTTTTAAAATAAATGTAAAAACTATTTTTTGGTAATAAAAAGGGAGGTATCACCCTGCAGCATCCTTATTCAGGCTTAGTCTAAATGAAGGGCAATGAGGTATTAATTCAAAGTAAAGTAAAAAATGAGGGATTAATTCCCCCCTCCATATCCCTTCCTATATTTAGCTTAAGCTCAATGGAGATTTAGACAATTTGGGCAGAGAAACATACTCTTTTAAGAATCTGACATCCCATCCCCCTGCCTGCACAATGACCCACAGTCCCTCCTTCATAATAGCTGATAAACAATTATACTGCTTTGATTGTGTTCTTTCTATTCTCTTTATTTCCTCTTGGCTGCTCAATTTTATGTTTGGTGAGAATTTTTTCAGGGGGGAGGGGGTGAATTTCCCATAGCAGAATAAGCTAGACCCTGCCTCAAGGCACTGTTTTGGGGGGCTTCCCTTTTCAATATACACATTAACAAAACAGCAAGAAACATTATAAGCAAACTTAGCCTGCACATTGATGACTAAAAACTCATTAGTCCTGTTGACACTTAGTAAAGTGCAGCTTCAAATGATCAGATTTTGACAACCTTGGTGAATGTTCCAAGACATAGAGCCCCAGCTTTACATTAAAAAGTGTAAGGTTCACCATTTTGGAAGAAGTAACTCACAATGGCAGTACTCAATGCCAACAAGTGTTGGTTAAAGACAGCTTATTTTCAACAGGTACCTTGGCAAGAAGTTTGAGAGCTATTATAGATGAAGACATTAAAAACCTACCACCCCATACAATGTGCTGTAGTGAGGGAAAACCAAATGCTTGGTATCACCAAATGCACGATCATAAGCAGATCCCCTTATCGCAATAACTAAAATCTAGAAGAGCCTGATGAGACCATCATAGGAGTTTAGAATTTATGTTATTATGCTGATTAACAAATAGACTTGATGACCCTTCAATCTGTCCAAAGACAAACAACAAAACGCATAAAAAGGCTGTAAAAAAAGAATATGTATGCCAACTGCAGAGTCTTAGGCCACCTACTTTGACATACAGTCAACAAAGAGGAGAAGTGACAACAACCTGTAAGTTGCTCAGTGGTGACAACAAAGGGTTATTTCAGCTTGCTTAGTTATCAAAACCAAAGGTCATTCAGTGAAGCTGTTCTCTGGGCATGTAAACACAGGGAAAATTGACCATTTCTTCTCCAACTGCATCATAAGCTTCTGGAACAGTATAAGCATGACAACTGTGAGTTCACCAACCATTGACAGCTTGAAGGCCAATCTGGACAAAGAGAGGGTGACTAAACTGTTGCTCATACAATGGGAGGCAGCAAATCTCCTCCAGCATTTATTATCAGTGAGTGGCATGCACTGGACTTGTCTTTATTGCTAGCAAGTGTGATTCAAGGTAATTATGTGAAGCCAATAATAATATATCTCAGTTCTATTAGTGAAAAAAAGGAACAAGGTGTCATTTTAAGGGCTAAAACTGGAATTACAATGACAGTAATTAGCATAAAAAGCTGTACGGGCTGTGTTATCACTTTTACCTAGGAAAGTAAGATAAACTAATTTTTAAAAAAAAAAGACAGACAATTTACCAGACAAAATTCTAGAAGAGAGCCTTTTTTCTATCTAGGAAAGTAGTTGAGTTAGGTTAATAAAATTTTAAGGGATATTTCTAGAACATAAACTATACCTGGTCAGGGTATTTTGAAGTATCTACCTGTACCATTTCTTGCTCTAAAGGGTATTCAGTATAATTCTATAATATGGCCTATTGAAAAGGAAACATGTTAAGATAACAATTCTTACTTTATAATATGTATAAAATTTGTAGTTAACTAAATTTGAAAGTAATTCCACTATACTTTCCACCAAGCCCTCAATTGTGCAAATACATAGCCCAAACTGTAGCCTATATTTCCCATGTGTTTTCTGTTTCTGAATTTCATCAGGATTGATTTGTTTTATGGGTAAATGGGTTAAACAAAGAGTGATAAATGGCAAAATGCCAGGGAAACATATAATTTCGGCAATATATTTGCATATTATGGAGGGTTGGGGGTAAAGTATAGTGGAATTACTTTCAAACTTTGTTAAGTGCAATTTTTCTGCACACTGCAAAATAAGAATTGTTTTCTTAACATGTTTCCTTTTCATTAGCCCTATTTCTAGGCTTATACAAAGTAATGGTTGTTGGTAAGGTATCACAAAGACTGGAGTTAATAAAAAGGACAATCTCCTCCAGAGCACAGACTATGCTTAAGCTATACTGACCTCTAGTCTGGCCTGTTATAGAGTATGGAATGACTGTTGCATCCCCTGTTAATAAGGATGATGTAGCTGCCCTAGAGCATATTCAAAGAAAGGACACACAATGTATACAAGAGTGCAAAGGTCTTGATTATCCTGCATAATTGAGAAAATTTAAACTACCTTTGCTAGTTTATAAAAGACAAAGGGGATGTATGATTCTGATTATGAAGCTATATATCTCTAACCAGACACCATGCAGAAGACTAGAGGCCATTCATTGAATCTCTTTCAGTAGAAAACCCAGATACATACAGCCAACTACTCCTTCTCCAATAGAATAGCATCCTACTGGAATTCATTGACTAATGAAATGGTAACAGCCCCTACCACCAATGCCTTCAAGTCTGGAGTTGATTGTGACTGGCAGGTGCAACCATGGAATACAGTGTGTATTCCCCTGGCTGGTTGGTCTAAAATCACTTTTGACTTCTAAAAAAAGGACTAGAACTCTCACTTTCTGATTGAATGAACGCCCTCCAGTTTCTACAACCATTAGGTGGAGCTGGGGATGAGGAAGCAGAAGTCTCCTTCTTATGCAGAATAAATTCTGCTCATGTTGGAGTTTAATGTTACTCCTTACTTTCATAATAACAGCATAAACCTGAAATATTCCCAGAAATCAAGAGGGATTATTTTTCCATTTCACATTATTGATGTATCTTCTTTTTGTACCCCCTCCCAAAAAAAAGTCCTAGATACAGCCATGGGGATTATATATTGATTGCTACCTTTACCTTCCCCTTGTCTCTCCCTTAGAACTAATTCTGTATTTATCTGAAAGTTCAATAAGAGTTGTGATGTTTTGGTATTAAAATGCATCCTTTGAGGCATCTCCCTCTCTCCTAACTATAAACAATCATAGAAACCCATTGTAGAGATACACAGCCCTTATATGGAAGTTTTTCAAATTGTAAAACAACAGAGGATTTATCTAAGACAGTGCAATTTGTTTAGACCTTAAAAATATTTTGACTAGTTAGGGAGGCAGATGCCTGAAAGGGTGTATTTTAATGCCAAAACAGTACTTGTATGATATAGCCCCAACCTAATATTCCTCATCTAAGTAGAATCTGTTTCTCTGATGCTCAATCTTAATGAAACAATCATAAGTATGATAAAAATATAATTCTTTAGAAACAAACTTAGGCTATATATTTGCACATTGGGGTGGGGTAAAGCATAGCAGGTATGCATGCCTAATGTGTCAGGTACAATTATTCTGCATATTATGAAGTAATAATTGTTTTCTAACTTCACACTGTCCAAATACTTTACCTATCCCCCAACCCCCTAATGTGCAAATATATAGCCTAGATTATATATTTCCCATCTATTCTGTCAATTCTCCCTGTCTTGTCTCATGCTAAGCTGAAAGAAACTAACAAAAAAAATGTTCTTCAATGCATCAATGGATGAACAGCCTGAGTGGTCAGGGCTATATCATACAAGTACTGCCAAACATTTCAACTCTCATTAAGCCTTAAGATAAATACAAAATTAGTTCTAAGAAAGAGACAAGGGCACAGTGGAGGTAAAAATGTATTTATAATTTCCAGGGGACTCTTATTCAGGAGGGACTCAATATTCAGGACTCTTGTTTGTTTTGTTGTTTTTTTTGGGAGGGGGGGGGGGCAAAAACCTCATGATTTCTGTGAATAATTTCTGGTCTATACTGTTATCGTGAAAGTAAAGAGTAACATTAAACCCCAAAATGAGCAAAATTTTATCCATACAGGAGAGGGCTGCCCCTTCCTCATCCTCACCTTTCTCTCATGGTTAGAAACTTCAGAGGATGCTCATTTTATCAGAAATTGTGAATTCTAGTCCTTTTTTATAAGTCAAAGTGATTTGAAACCAACCAGCTGCAGGAGGTATTTCCTAATGGGTTATTAGACCCAATTTCAAGATGAACTTGGACAAACTTTGAAGTATAAGGCCAATACTTCAAGGTGAAACTTTCACATTGTGATCAGCAGCATATATAAGGCCCAATGGTAAGTATTTTGAACCTTATAACTTTGATAAATTTGTCTAAATAATTGTTTAAATGAGGGTTGAAGTTTTAAAAAAAATCCTAATAACACTTAAAATTCAACTCAAATAAGTACACTTGTCTTTAAGAACTCAAAAGGTATAAACATTTCAAAAGGAGAATTGAATTCAAAGTTCAATCTTAAAAAGGAGTTCTAAGACCTTATCCTAATATGGCCTAAGCTATAGCCTAGTGGGATTTTCTAAACCTAGAGTCAGGGAAGATTAGACTCAAACTAAAACTAAGGGAAGTCATAACCTAGAAACACCACCAGCAAAATTTTCTAATGAAGGTTTAAAACCACTTTATCTCACTGTACATCATGTGTTTTAAGGCAATTTAAGGAAAAACAAATTTTAATTTAAGCTTAGCCTAAGATGCTCAAGATGCCTTATGTTCTATGTTATGAAATTTTCTAGACTTTATAAATAGGAAAGTAGCAGGGATAGGGGGTTCAAAAAGCCTTTTCCAGGTTAAAATTTGGGTAAAATTCTACTTTAACTACTTTTGGCTATCTTGGAAAGGGGTTAGGTTAGGCAAATGAAATTTTTAGGAATGAATCTATAGGCTAAAGTATGTCCCAGGAAGGTATTTTGAAGTAGCCTACCTACCTCCACTCTTTTTCTCTCTAGAGGGTCCTGACCTTTGATGACCTTTAAAAATCTGAGTGTTATAAAAGTAAAACCTTGCAAAATAGATCTTCTGCTTAAATGAACTACAACAAAATTATTTTTCTTTTTGGGAAAGACCACTTTTCTTTGGCATTCCAGAAAAATAGCACTGGGTTTTTGGACCACCCCTATTTTACTACAGCATGATGCAATGTGAGGGCAGTAACAAGAACTTTGCCTTCTTGGTCATATTTTCACCAATAATTTGTCAGCATAAATTAAAAATGTGGTCTCTGTTTTGACAAGCAATTGAAAAGAAAAAATTATATTTAATATTTGTGATTTATAGAATAGCAATCAAGCAATAAAAGTCACATTTTTAGAATCAGAAGAAAATCAGCTTTCTGTCCATATGTGAATAAAACTAAAACACTAAAAGGATATATACATCAAAATAGAACAGTTTGTATTTCCAAAAAGAGGTCCTTGTTGGTAAGTCAATACACTAATAATTTCAAGTGTGTTTGATCTTAAATTATTTTAATAAAAACCATATTAATATATAGCTTAGATTATTAGCTTTTCTCTGATATATACAATTCTTCTCAATTCCTCTTTGGTAACAAAATGTAAGGGTTTTAGTCTTACATAATTTTACTCAATTGGATACTGGTTTTTTACCCTACAAGGTTTTAAAAATATGCAAATACACTTCCTAAATATTGAAAAAAAGATTAATATGGTTTAAAATTCAATTCAAATAGCAGGAATTGCATTTTTCAGAACTAAAGCCAGAGAAAAAGAAACTGATAACTGAAAATTAAGTTCTTTTGTCAAAATCTCAATAGGTATAGACCTGTCATGTAGGCAAATTTCAGGACCCTCTAGAGGGAGAAGGAGTGGAGGCATGTACTTTGCAATGCCTTCCAGAACATACTTTGGCCTGTAGACCCATCCCTGAAAGTTTCATTTTTCTAACCTAACCCCTTTCCAAGATAACCAAAAGAAGCTACAGTAGAATTATACCAAAATTTGGGTGCAAATTCATTCCCAAAAGTTTTGCTGCTTATAGGCATAGCACAACCAGGAGCCTAGGCCTATTTTATTTAGCAAAAGTTCCTGGTCTAGAATTTGAACTCCAAATCTTTCAAATGAGCAGCTATGGCTTACATTAATCTGTATATTTATACCTTAATATATGCTAGCCTTGGCTAATTCCCATTTTTTCAACTAGCCTAGGCTGATCTGAAGCAAAAATAGCAATCTTACATAAAATCTTTTATATATATCCTTTTAATAGCACCGTTTTGGAATCTTCTCTTAGTGAAGAAGTTATCAATACGTGGCTTTTTGGACACCTTTTTGACTGAGTGTTTCTCAATGATGATTTCATTAGAAAGCTGCCTTTCTTTCATTTTGAAATTTATGAATGAAATAGTAACACTGCCAAATAAAACATCATCGAATGTTCGGCTTTTAATCCGGCGCTTTACGATAAACCGTTGATTAGCCCCGTTTTCATTCGGCTGCTTTTGAGGACGTTTTATGGAAAATAACAATTAAAAAATATGCAAAATTTAAAAAAGAATAAAAAATGACTTATCCATTAAACCAAATTAGTTCATAATCCATGAATACAAATCATCAGACAAAAGTGGTAACTCCACCGAACTCAGAAATCAACTCTGAACTCCCACTTGTCAGAACACTTAAAATAACCCGGCAAGAAGACCAAATAAATACTGCATCACAGATATAAAGAAAAAAAAAACATCAAGAAAGACCCAAAAAAGAAGCCAAAAGGCCATTTGGGTGTTGGATCATCACTAAATACGAACAATTCTTTAGGCGAAGAGGATTGCCAGTCCCCAGCCCACGAGGAGCTAAACTCAACAAGTAAGCTAGACAACCATGTTGAGCTCACCTTGACTTAATGCTCCAAATGGTGGTCCAGCATAGGGAGGGAAGTGAATCTTTGCCTCCAATCAAAGCGGTCTTGTGTAAGTGTGAAAGCTTCTTATAGATAAGTGCCGATCATTGAGAGGTACTGGGTAGGGCTGTCCCTCCATCTTTTTTGTTTTAAATGAACACCTTTCAAATAGTAATCTTGCACAAGATAACTAGCATACTTATAAATAGTTTTCTCTTAGCAACATGAAACTTGAGGTGATGATAGCATTTATTTCTAAACATGAGGTAGATATAATAAGCACAAGGAAACTAACCTTTATAAAGCCACCTGAAAGAGAGGAGGGAGTAGCGGTTTTAAGCCTCATAATTTTTTTCTTCCTGGGGGGGGGGAGGTTCATCATAGGAGTGTAAAAAGGTGAAATAAAATGTAATTAATGTCTAAATACTGGGGAGGAAGCCCCCCCCCCATGTCTAGGCCCAAAACCGCCACTGCCCGGAGGCTGTGTAGCTTTGATGATAAGAAAAGGGATTTTAAACTCCTTGGTGGCCCCAAAAGATTGCTCTGATAAGGTGGATACGATTGCTTTGGAAATTCTAGACACTATGGAAAACTGATTAAAGTAGTTCAATTTTGAAACCCGGGCGGAAGGAATAATATATTCTAAGTTTTAAAGGAAGTTTTCAGGATTATAAAACCACAATCCTGGGAGACTTTAAAAGCCACAGGTATCAATGGGAAGATATTAATCAATAAAACATGGCAATAAAAGCGCAGGGGACGCAATTCTAGATCCTGATTTGATGAGTATTACACTATTTGTTCTAAAAACACATTACTTAGCCTGGTACCCTGATTTGATGGTTTATATAGACTATATATACACTATATAGTCTAAAAACACATAACAACCCAAAAGAAGAAAGGGTGGAACAAAAAAAAATTAAACAGCCCTACCTGAATTTTAGATAAAAACAAAAATTATGCTTATCTTAGAGTTTAAAACAGACTACTGTCCCATCCTCGCCTCTATTCAAGAAGTTTCATATGCCCCAATCCCTGCAACATGTAAAATCTGACACCGCAAAACCGACTAGACAGTTTGTCAACTTCATTAAAATTGAAAAGTCTTTCCTGTGCATTTTTTTGCTCAATATCTGTTCTTTAAGGCTACGTTTCTTAACTCAACTACTTGCCAAGATAGTCAAATCCCTCATCACTAATATTACTCTAAGACGCCTTTGAACCACCACTCTAATAAAAATGTTTACCCATGTTAAGTCTATGAAATAGTTAATTACTTTTAGCCGTTGCACATACTTTTTTAGGTATTTTAGAATGAAGGGTAGGGTACCCAAAATGTTTCACCAGTAATAGCTTTTAATATCCTTGACCTACCACGATTTTTTTAGATTATCTTTGTCCTTTTTGTATAGACCAAATTTTGATTTTAAAAACAATTTTGAAAAATATAGAATAATACTCAAGCATGATTCACAGAAATGACTTTAATCCTAAAAATTTGAAAAATTCGGATCTGAATTGACCAACTCCATTTGAAACTGTAGAGTGTTCTGATAAATATTTGTAATACTAGGCTAGTCTGACATGGCTGTTCCATAATATTATCTACTTAAAGCAAGAAAGTAAAACTATCTTGGATTTTCACCTAAATTAGACACATTTAAAACATTCCGCCCATGAGAAACAGGGTTCCGTTCTTATGGACCTTATATAAACCACTCTAACAGACATATTTAGCATAAATCCACTGTACGGCTGTCTTTTGTCAAAGCTCAAAGTCTGTATTATTTTAGTGCAAGTAAATATAGAAAATTAGCGATTTTTTCCATTCTTAGAACAGAAAAAATAGATGAAGACACTTTAGAAATTGGACTTTATGCCAGATTAATTAAAGAAACTTTCCGAAAAGGAGGTTTTTCAAAGAAAAGTAAAGGCCATATTAAATTTAAGATTAGCAGATATAAAAACTTAGAATAACTCAAACTCAAAACCACCAGAAATTACTATTAAAGAATAAATTAAACCCAAAACGAACAGAAATTAAACAAACAAAGATACAACAGGTGCTAATATAAGTTAATGAATAAATCTTAAAACGAGTAAAATTTTAATTGAATATACAAATCAAGCTTAAAACGAACACAAATCACCACAAACAACAGTTTGGCCACTGCCCTCTTCCTTAACAGTAAAAGAATAAAGCCTACTGCATTATTAGCACTTCACTGAAAACGAATTATATTACAAATATTTTGTTTTGTACTTATTACAACATTGAAAACAAAATGAAAATTACAGTAAAACAATATCTTGAACTGATGAGCTTTCAGAAATTAAAAGTATTATATATCAAAAGTTTAGTTTAATTTTGTTAGTTCTTTCCAAGATTGTTAAATACACATATAATTTTCACTACAAACGATAGTTTGACTACTGCCCTTGTCCTTAACTTAAAAGTCTAAAGCCTACTGCGCAATTGGTGCTTTACTAAAAACGAATTGTATTACAAATATTTTCTTTTGTCCTTGTTACAAAATTGAAAATTATATGAAAACTTGCATTGAAAAAAATTTTTAAACTGATGAGATTTAGGCAATTAATATCATTATATATCAAATATTCAGTTTAATTTTGCTAGTTGTTTTCAAGACTGTTCAAGACACAGTAGACTATATGCTTCTTTACCACCAATGACACAGTAGGCTTTATACTTCTATAGCTAGGGAAGAGAGCACTGGCCAAACTCTTGTAGTGCTTGTTGTTCGTTTTAAGCCTGATTCGTGTATTCAATTGAAGTTTTACTCGTTTTAAGATTTATTTATTCACATGTATTAGTACCTGTTGTTAGTTATAATTGTTTATTTAATTTATTTTCGTTTTGGGTTTCATTTATTATTTAATAGTAATTTCTGGTTGTTTTGAGCTTAAATTATTATAGGTTCTTATTTTTGCTCATCTTAAGTTTAATATGAACTTTACTTTCGTTGAAAAACTCTACTTCGTTAGAAAGCACTTGGACTCCATCATTCGGTGTCCTTCTGGCTTCAAAGTTGGTTGATTCTCCTTCATAGCATAGAATTTATATTATTCCAAGGGAGAGGGGGGGGGGGGATAGAAAACTAATTTGGCTTTTTCATAGGGCCCAAACAAGGGAAGCATAGGGTCCTGCTACATTTCCACTGCAATTTAAGAGTAAACTCGGCAGTTACCCCTACGGCTCTTGTGACAAGGACCCTCCCCTTCTTCTACTTGTCGACCCTTCTTCTTACAATTTACACAACTTCTTTTATGAAATACCGATACTTTGGAAGAAGTAAATGATCCTCTTGAAGATCCATCTCTCTTCCTGGGCTGGGAGGTCTGCTTTTAGCAACAGCTTAATATTTTTCTGCAATCCCAACTTCTTGGGTGTTCTTTCAGCTCAGAGGAGATTGATGCTGACTTTGGGCATTCAAATAGGAGTTGCTGCATAGTTTCTATTGTTGATGCGCATTGGCGACAGAAAGGGCTTGGGTGTTTGCTTCAAAATGGATTTTCTTGATAATTTATAGGGATGATTGGGAGTCTAAGAATACAACTGCCTTATTCCTTGGAGGAGGATTTGCATGGACCACATTCAGAGCCCTGTATATTGCAGCTACTTCAGCCCTGAGGACAGAGGAGCCGTCGGAGAGCAGTTTTGAGATGTTGAGATTTAGCTGGAGGACGACTGTCGCAGCAGCTGCTTCACCTGCTTGTACGGAGCCATCTGTATAAATTTCCAAGAACTCGTGAAAGTTTGTCACTCTAATTTTCTTGAAATTCCGCTTGAGTTATTACTGGAGGGATATTCTGCTTCTTTTCTGGAATTAGCCGGAGGCAAACATTAACAGGAGTTATCCTCCATGCTGGAGGAAAAGGCAAACAAAGGAAAGATATAAGGTCATTTTGCCAGATCGGGCATTTGGAAATAAAAGTATCCCATGCCCCAATTTTCCCTGAAGATTGAGTACTCATTTTTTGAAATGTTAACGGGTACACTGGGTGGTCTAAGCAATATGCCTGAGTCCTTTAGACCTCACTGACAGCTTTTAATTCCTTTCAACTATCGAAGAAAATCCAGCTATTTGGCAAACTTTTGCTCCCTCTGAATAGTTGAGAAGCCCTAAAGCAGTTCTAAGAGATATATTTTGAAGGGTCTCTAGCTTTGCCATGGTTGTTTTACTGCAATTAATACATACTATCAGCAGGGGCGTTCGGAGGAGGGGGGGGGGGGTAGGGGCTCCCCCCCCCAACTTTTTTGACATTCGGTAAAATTTTCGCCGGAGGCGAAAGTTTCGGCAGAAATTTTGCAAAATCGGCCAAAATTTAGCAAAAGTCTGGCATAAATCAGGTAACAATTCGGTAAAATTTACGAAGATCGCCCCCTGAATAAAACGAGCCTCGGGACGCCTCTGACTGTCAGTCCATAATCAATTTTGGATCTGACCTCTTATAAGAATCCAGCAGAACTTTGGGAGAATTTTCCCAGGAGAAGGAAGTAAGTCGTCTAAGGATTGATATTCTTTTCTCGCAAGGCCGCTTCACAGCTTCGAGTTGAGAATTCCATATGAGCCTTTGATCCAAAGTTAATACTAAAATAACAGGGTTAGCTTTAAGCTGAACTAATGAAACTTTCATGTAAAAATGTGGTGCTCGGACGTTTCGTTTACTATGGAAAATTGCTGCTTTCGTTTTAATGGCTGATATTGGAAAGGATATTGTTTCTGAGAAAGCTTTTAGTTCAGGTATGGCATTTTATAAATTAATCTCCAATTCTTTAATTGAGCGTCCGCTTTCAGAGGCAACGCTATAGCGTTGCTTGTAGTAAAGGCCATACGGCTCCAATGTCTTATTATTATTATTTTTTTCCCCAGAGGCACCTCATATGGAAGAGGTCGTCTATAAACTTCAAAGGGGGCTCATTCTATTGGAAATCGAAAGTTCTAGTGCCCTTTTTAAGAGTCAAAAGTGATCGGAGGGCAACTAGCCACCCCCACACCCTTTTTTTCCCAAATGCATCCGATAAAAATTTTGAGATAGCCATTTTGTTAAAAATAGTTCATTGATCACATAACAAAAACTTCGGTGTCAACACAACCCCCAAGGGCCCGGGGGCTGGCGTTGTAAGTTGTTCCCTGGGGGCATATATGGTTCTTATGGAAGGAATGCTCGTATGTACTTCAGAGAGGGCTCATTTGATTGGAAATTAAAAGTTTTTGTTTACTTTTTAAGAGTCAAAAGATATCGGTGCTAAAAATAGTTCATTGATCACATAACAAAAACTTAGGTGTCAACACAACCCCCAAGGGCCCGGGGGCTGGCGTTGTAAGTTGTTCCCTGGGGACATATATGGCTCTTATGGAAGGAATGCTCGTATGTACTTCAGAGAGGGCTCATTTGATTGGAAATTAAAAGTTTTTCTTTACTTTTTAAGAGTCAGAAGATATCGGTGGGTAACCAGCCCCCCCACGCCCTCTTCTCCCAAATGCATCCGATAAAAATTTTGAGATAACCGTTTTGTTAAAAAGAGTTCAAAGATCCTATAAAAAACTCCAGTGTCGACACAACAACATAGCTCAAAATTTCGATCTGATGCATTTGGGGAAAAAAGGACGTGGAACGAGGGGGATAGTTGCCCACCGTTCACTTTTGACTCTTAAAAAGGAACTAGAACTTTAAATTTCCAATCAAATAGGCTTCATCCAAGTTTATACGACCACTACTTCCATAAAAATCTGATATATCCCTAAGGCGTAACTTACAGCCCGTGTCCCCAGGCCGGGCGGAGAGAGGGAGGTAGTGTATCAACCCTTGAGGCTTTTAACAAAACTGTTTTGAACGAAATGGCTATCTAAAATGTTAGATCGGATACATTTGCGAAAAAAAGGGCATGGGGGGGGGCTCTTTGCCCTCTGATCACTTCTGACTCTGTAAAAGGCAAATAGAAATTTCAATTTCCAATCAAATGAGCCTTCTCCAAAGTTTGTACGGCCATTCTTTCCATAAATACCATCCTTGTCCCCGGAATGGTCAAACTTGGAGGCATTGTTATAAGATGTCTGGGCCATTTTGAACTAAATGACTATCTAAAAATTCGATAAGATATATTTGGGGGGAAAGGCATGGGGTGGGGGGGGGACTAGTTGCACCACTATTACTTTTGACTTTTAAAAAAGACACTAAACTTTCAATTTCTACTCAAATGAGCCTCCTCCAATGTTTATATGACTAACCCTTCGATAAAAAACCTTATACGTCCCCAGGACATAACTTACAATCTCTACCCCTGGGATCAGAGAATTGTGTCAACCTTGGAGGCATTGTTATATGATCTCTGGACTATTTTGAATAGAATAAATATCTCAAAATTTTGATCGGAAGCATTTGGGAAAAAGAGGGCATGGGAGGGGGCTAAACACCATCTGGTCACTATGGGCTCTTAAAAATGGGAACTAGAACTGACAATTTATAATCATTTGAGCCCCCTCCATAGTTTTTACGACCACTCCTTCCATAGGAACCTTTTAAGCTCCCAGGGCATAACTTATACAATTTTCCCCCGGAGGGTTGTGTCAGCCCTGAAGTGTTCTTATCTGATCTTTTGACCATTTTTGAAAAAATGGCTGTCTCAATATTTTGATGGGATATATTTGGGGGAAAATAGCGTGAGAAGAGGTCTATTAGCCTTCCGATTACTTTTGACTTTAGAAAGGTAACTAAAGTATTTAATGTCCAATCAAAAGAGCCCACTCTGAAGTTTATACGACCATTCCTTCCATTAAAACCTTATATGTCCCCGGGGCATAGCTTACAACATTTGCTCGAGGGTTCTGGGGGGCTATGTTGACCACAGAGTTTTTTTTTATCTAATCTTTGAACTATTTGGAACAAAATGGCTATCTCGAAATTTTGATCAGATGTATTTCGGGAAAAGAGGGCGTGGAGGGCTAGTTGCCCTCAGATCACTTTTGATTCTTTAAAAAGATACTAGCAGTTTCGTTTTCCAACTAAATGAGCCCTATCCTAACTTTATACGGCACCCCCCCCCCCTTCCATATAAATTGCCTCTGGGCAAGACTGGGGGGGGGGTGGGGATTTGACCCCCTCCCCCCCTAAATGTTTTTTTGACTCATAAAAACGTAACAAAAATGGATATAAACAGATTTTGTATGCGTTTTTGGAGTTTTTTTTTGCGTAACCACCCCCCCCCCCCCCCTCCCGAAAAAAATCTTTGAGTAAAACGTCCTCCGAAAAATATCCTGGGCACGGCCTTGCCTCTGGGGAAAAAAAAAAACTTTGAAGCCTTATGGCCCTTGTTATGGCCTTGACTATAGGCAGCATTACACAGCGTTGCCTCTGATGCATTTGAATATGAGGCATCTATTATATTTAATATGAATAAAACTCTAGATGTCAGATTCCGTCATAAACACTACCAAAACGGCCAGAAAACAAAATCAAAAATGGACTTTCCGAAGAAGATACCTAGACGACCAATTCAGGTTGCACAAGCCTGGTAGGTTTTTAGATTTGTCACTTCAGTTTCTTAAATCTCCTATTAAAATTTTGAAACCATGCTTAAAGTAGGCCTACTATCTGGAAAAATTGATGCAGCTCTTCAGGATAAACCTAGGCTAGGCGACCTTGTCTCTCTTCAGTTAGATAAGATAGGGCCTAATTATACAATGATGATTCTCTAGGGAAACATGGAGCAGTCCATATTTCTGACCTATGGAAAAGTGAACATGCCACTTCATGCCTTTTTTATGTGCTTTCTGAATATTAATGAAATTTTTTCTACAAAACAAGTTTTTCAAACAAATGTTAAGAGTTCCATTAAACCAAAAATGAACAGAAATAAATTCAAATAAACTTCCTAGCATAAAACTATCACAAATCACCCCCAATAGGCCTAAATAAATAAAACCAAAATAAACAGAAATTACAATAAATAACTAGGCCTAGCCTAAGGCAAACTCAAAATAAAACAAAATTAACATGCTTAGGCTGACAACCCCTATATCTTCTCAAGACCAAAATGTAATGGTAAAAATTTAGAATTGTGGCTCCTGATAAGGAGACATGTTAAGAAAACAATTCTTACTTTAAAATATGTATAATGATCCTAGTTAACATATTATCCAAGGGGAGAACATTTATCATCAAATCTTTCCTCTAAAAATCCTTCTTTTTCCAGCTTGAAAGAAAAAGTTTCCTAAAACAACCATGCTGAGATTCAATGCTTAAGTCTTTTGAAATTGCTGCCAAATAAGTTGTTTTATAGATAGCATTCATGCTGGTCTTTGTAATTCTGTTTTTTTAATGAGCACTGGTGCAAATTCAAAATATTAATAGTGGTGGCAAAAATCAAAATATTGCTATAAATATACATATACATACAGAGTATATACCCCCACCCCCCTAATGTGCAAATATATAAAAAAATTGCATTCTGAACCTAAATATTACCAAATGAACTGTACCCCAACCCCTAAATATATCCAAATCAGGGTATATATTTGCACATCAGGGGGGTGGGGGCAAAATTTATTTGTGATATAAATGAAGGTTATATTTAGAATTGGAATGCAATTTTGGTTGTATATTTGCACATTAGGAGGGTGGGGGTATAATTTTTTATTTTTTTTTAATGATAGAAAATGGTGTGGCAAAAATAAAAGTTAAACAACTATTTACATGTTACATATAACTATTTACATGTTTACATCACATTAGGGGGGTGGGGGTATATACTCTGTATGTATATGTATATTTACAGCAATATTTTGATTTTTGCCACTGCTATTAATATTTTGTATTTGTGCCACTGCTCATTAAAAAAATACAGAATTACAAAGACCAGCATGAATGCTATCTATAAAACAACTTATTTGGCAACTCATAGTGGCAATTTCAATAGACTTAAGCATTGAATCTCAGCATGGTGGTTTTTGGAAACTTTTTCTTTTAAGCTAGAAAAAGAAGGATTTTTAGAGGAAAGACTTGATGATAAAGGTTCTCCCCTTGGATAATATGTTAACTAGGGTAAAAGACCTCTTTTTGGGAAAGAACACTTTTCTTTGGCATTTCGGAAAAATAGCAATGGGTTTTTGGACCACCCCTTTTTACTACAACATGAAGCAATGTGAGGGCAGTAACAAGAACCCCGCCTTCTTGGTCAAATTTTCACCAATGATTTGTCAGCATAAATTGAAAACATGGTCTCTGTTTTGAAAAGCAATTGAAAAGAAAAATTATATTTAAATATTTGTGATTTATAGAATAAATATCAAGCAACAAAAGCTACATTTCTAGAATCAGAAGAAAATCAGCTTTCTGTTAATATATGAATAAAACTGAAACACTAAAAGGATATATACATCAAAATAGGATAATTGGTATTTCCAAAAATAGGTCCCTGCAGGTAAGTCAATAAACTAAGAATTTCAAGTCTCTGATCTTAAATAATCTGAATAATAACCATATTGATGCATAGCTTAGACTTTTAGCTATTCATTAATATACCCAATCCTTCTCAATTCCTCTTTGGTAACAAGATGTGAGGGTTTTAGTTTTACATAATTTTGCTCAATTGGATACTGGTTTTTTACCCTAGGATCATTATACATATTTTAAAGTAAGAATTGTTTTCTTAACATGTCTCCTTATCAGGGGCCACAATTCTAAATTTTTACCAATGTAATTTGCACTTCACTAAAAAAAAAAAAAAAAAAAAAAAAAAAAAAAAAAAAAAAAAAAAAAAAAAAAAAAAAAAAAAAAAGACCAATGTAATATACATGTACTAATATTTATTCCTTAACATTTTTTCATTTATTTAAGTAAAATATTTAAAATATATTTTGTTTTCAGTGAAGTGCAAATTATGTTCTGGTCTTACAAAGGCATGGGGTTGTCAGCCCTAGCCTAGCCTACTCATGTTAGGGTAAATTTTTACCAAATCATATTATTGACTTGCAAATAAAGTGAATATACTGCTTGTTGCCTTTTTTTAAGCTTTTTCCAAATATAACAATCATTTTTGTTGGAAATGAATTTTACCCCCACCCCTATATACATATTCAGGGTATATATTTACACATTAGGGGGTGGGAGTAAATTTTAAACTTACCTTCTATTTACATCAGAAATAAAATTTGCTGCTCCCCCCCCCCAATGTGCAAATATATACCCTGAATTGGTATATATAGGGGTGGGGATAAAATTCATTTCCAACAAAACTGATTATTATATTTGGAAAGAGCATAAAAAAAGGCATCAACAGGTATATTCACTTTATTTGTAAGTCAATAATATGATTTGGTAAAAATTTACCCATGTAAGTTTTGGTAAATTTTTTGTTGTTCATATTATTGACTTACAAATAAAGTAAACAGACCACTTGGTGCCTTTTTTATGTTCTTTCCAAATATTATAATTATTTTATTGGAAATAAATTTTACCACCACCCCTATATAAACCAATTCAGGGTATATATTTGCACATTAGGGGTGGTGGTGGTGGTAGTAACTTTTATTTCTGATGTAAATGAGAGGTAAGTTTAAACTTTACCCCCCCCCCCACCCTAATATGCAAATATATACCCTGAATTGGTATATATAGGGGTGGTGGTTAAATTCATTTCCAACAAAAATGATTATTATATTTGGAAAGAGCATAAAAGAAAGGCATCAAGTGGTATGTTTACTTTATTCATAAGTCAATAATATGAACAACAAAAAATTTACCTTAGTTTTTGGCTGTTTTTAATTTGGCTTGGTTATTTTATTGTAATTTCTGTTTGTTTAGGGTTACATTTATTTATTGATGGTGATTTGTCATAGTTTTATGCTTGGTAGGTTATTTGACTATTTCTGCTTGTTCTTGGTTTAGCTGATTTTTTTACTTTACTTTGAAAAACTTGTTTTGTAGAAAAAATAATAATATTTTGTATCTTTTCAGTTTTTAATATAAGAATCCAGTTTGGTTTGCTATTTGTATGTGGGAGAAACTTCTTCACCAATATTTAATCCTGCCACAAATAGTATTTTCCATTTTTAATTTTTACCTCCTAAAGTTGATCTAAAAAATAAAATATAATATCATTCCCCAAAAATTCTATCTATGCTCTTTGACAACCTGGATATACTTAAACTATTTTGATCTGTTTTAGTTGTAAGAGTAGAAGTAGTAATTGTAGTACCCCTGAAAGTTTCCACTTAATACCCGCAGTTGTTCTCAATGTATTGCTGATTTGTCTTATATACATCAATACACAATTTGTCTTTTGATATAGTTTTAAAGCAACATTGAGTTTTAAAGTATAATAAGCCAATTATATTCTTAATATTGACCTTAATATTCTTGGGACTTGGGCTGATACATGGCTCCTCTTGTTCAATATTGACAAATGCCATGTAATCCACTTTGGTAATCATAACAAACATCTGCAATACCATCTCCAAGGTAACCCCCTTTCTGCAGTCTTTGAAGAAAGAGATCTTGGAGTCATTGTTGATCATCAACTAAAGTTCAGCACCCATGCGAAATCTGTTTCATTGTCTGCCCTCCAATCTCTCAGAATGATTAAAAGAACTATCTCTAGCAGACCTCCAAGCATGTTTATGAAGCTCTACAAGGCACTTGTTTGCCCGCGCCTAGAGGTTGGAATGTCCCTGGCATCACCCTATTTCAAGAAGGACAAAGAAATTCTAGAAAGAGTTCAACAAAGAGCAACCAAAATGGTCAAAGGCCTCAAACAAATGCCATACAAAGAGTGTTTACATCACTTGAAACTTCCCACTCTTGCATACTGGAGGAAACATGGTGACATGATAATGACCTGCAAAATTATTTCCAAAAATCTTCTCCCTTGTCTCCTTACCCCTCCCCCAGAACATTCTGTCACTAGAGGTCATTCCAAAAAGATCTTCAAGCAATGCTCCTTAGTCTGAGAAAGAAGCCATTTTTTCAGCCAATGAGTAATGAACTTGTGGAATCTACTCTCTGAAAATACAGTGGCTGCTGATTCAACAGGTGCTTTTGAGAGAAGTTTGGACAAAGAATGGCAACAGCAAGAGTTCCTGTACAACTGGGAAGCTGCTGAGTCCTCAACCAAAATTTAGTCCTCAACCTCAAACCCATTGAAGTCATAACAGAGCATTACAAGGATGAAAATCCTTAATTTTGCTCCAAGCTGCAATTTAAGGTAATATGATTGTGGGGGTTTGACATGCCCAATAACCCTAGAGACATAGCAACTAGACCATTCTACTATGCTGAACAAAATGCTTATCTCAAAATTTTGACTAGATGAGTTTAGAAAACTGGTGGGCTTGGGAGAAGGGCTGCTTACCCTCCAATCTCTTTTGACTCTTAAAAAGGGCACTAGAATTTCTGATTTAGTTCAAGATCTGCCTAAATATTCCTTGAAAGCTGCAGCTTAATACTCTTAGCTTGTATAGTAGCAACAGTTGTAGTAGCATTAATAACAGCATGCACCTAGCACCTTTAGTTTCTTGAACATTCCCTTCACCACATACAGGAACTTAAAACTTACTACCATCAACCATTCTTGAAGCATTTCTGATATGTCCTTTCAACAGTGTGTGTGGATGTAGTGTGTTTCAATCTAGTTACATACAGTTGCAATATTTCTCAATTGTTTGATGCCTTAATACCCTTAGTTTTAGTAGCAGTAAAATCAGTGGTAGTAGCCTCAGCTCTAATGGCAGTAGTAGTAGTAGAAGTAATAAAAGTAGTAGCAGTAATAGTAGTATTGAGTAGAAGCAGTAGAATTAGGATGCAAATGTTTTCTTCTGGCTAGTTCAAAATCCCTCACTATAAGCCCTGCTAGTTTCAACTTCACACACCAAACTGTTCCTATGATATTGCTGTTGCAGTATTTCTCAATTCCTTTTGCCTTAATATCCTTAGTTTTAGTAGCAGTAAAATTAATAGTAGTAGCCTTGGCTTTAATGGCAGTAGTAGTATGAGTAGAAGCAGTAGCATTAGGATGCAAATGTTTTCTTTTGGTTAGTTCTACATTCCCTACAACAATCCCTGTGAGTTTTAATTTCACACACCAAACTGCTCCTATGATATTGCTGTTATGCCCTTTTGACAACCACAGATGGCATGTTTTAATTACATTCACCCCCTCCCCCCCCCCAAAAAAAAAAATCCCTGAAGGTTTCACCTTTATACCCTTAGGTATAGTTGTAATAGTAGTCACAAGTATTGGCATTACTAGTGGTATTATTAATAGTAATAGTGGTAGTACTAGTAGTAGCTGTAGTTTCAATGTATTGGCTTTACAAGTAGTTGCAATAGAAGTAGTAGTAGTAGGTAGTAAATGTAGCAGGATTAGTAGTATTAGTAGTAGTATGCATGTATTGCCTTTTGGTCAGATGATCTTCCCCTTTTAGTATTCTCTGAAAGTTCCAATTTAAAACCCAATTCAATTCTTGACATATGCTCTTTTGACAGTGTACATGCACATAGGTTCTTTTGATTGAGTTCAAATTTCCCCTTAATATTGTAAATGGAGTGTGATAGTAGTGGTGGACTGGTGGTAACAGTATTAGTGGTGATAGTTGTAGTAGTTGTGGTAGCATGTAAATATTGCCTTTTTGATCATCTTCCTTATCATTTCCTGAAAGTTCAAAATTAATAGACCTAGTCATTCCTAAGTTATGCCCTTTTGACAATCCATATACACATAATATCTTTTGATTTAGTTCAACACTCCCCTTAACAGTCTCTGAAAGGCTTCCCTGTATACTCTTCATCTTTTTGGGAAAGTAAAGTTCAAACATGCATATCTCTCTCAATAACATATTCTGTAGGGGAACCATGAACAAATTGCCCAACAGCCATTGCCCTGAGGACTTTGGGGAGGCTGACATCCCTGAAAACATAATTACAAGACCTTTCAACAATGCTGAGCAAAATATCTCTCTTACAATTCACTTTTGACAGTTCCATTGTAACTGAACCACTGTGTAACTGAACCCCTGTGCAACTGAACCCCATGCAACTGAACCCTTGTGCTACTGAACCCCCTTTAACTGAACCCTTGTGCAACTCAACCCCATCTAACTAAACCCCCATGTAACTGAACCCCCATGCAACTGAACCCTTGTGCTACTGAACCCTCATGCAACTCAACCCCATTTAACTAAACCCCTGTGTAACTGAACCCCCATGTAGCTGTAACTGTGTGTTAACAGAACACAACTGATGAGCAAAAAGTGATGAAAGAGAGGGGTAATACTGAACTCTCAGCTACCATTCTTGGGAGACATCTGACAGTTTATAAGTGACCATTGAATTCCTGTGTTGTTTTAAAGTCACTTTTCTGTGAATAGGCAGCATGGCGGCAGAGTCACCTGGCAATGATAAATCACACCAGTCCAGTTTTTGTCAGGAAAAAATTACTCAGTGATAATTTATTGCTCCTGCTAGCATTATGCACTTCTAGGTCCAGGCCTAGGGACCTAGTGGTAAATCCAGGCCTGAGCATGCACATATTTCCTTTTGGTGAATTGACTTTCCCTTTAAGCACTCTCTGAAAGTTCCAACTTAATACACAAATCCCTTTTTGAGATATGCCATTTTGAAAATTTGCATGCACATAGTGTCCTTTGATTTAGTTCAAGTTCCACCTCAAATACCTCATTCTGTCAAATTTTCAACTTGATATGCATAGCCTTAATAGTGCTAGTTTAATAGTAGCAGAGGTCATAGTAGGAGCAGTCGAAGTAATAATAGTGTTAAATTAGTAGTAGTAGTAGCAGTATTAATAGCAGTAGTAGCAGGTAGATGCCCCAGAAGTTTCATCTTGATACACTAAGCTGTTCCAAAAAAAATTGCTGATACAGGTGTATCAGCAATCTGTATGTTATTACAAGTTACCAGTTGTTAAAATTTAAGGTTTTTATAGAAGGGATGACTGTAAGAACTTTGAAGGAGGCTCATTCAATTGGAAATTGAAAGTTCAAGTTCAATTTTGAAGAATCAAGGGTAATCACAGGACAATCAGCCTTTCCCTTTTAACCGACATACTCCCCCCAAATACATCTGATCAAAATAAAATAAACATTTTGTTCAAAATAGTCTGAAGATCAAATAACCATGCCTTTCAGGATAACGACCCCACCAGCAGCATCTGGGGCAAGGGCTGTATGTTAAGCTAGTTGTTCATTGCTAACACATAAGGTTTTTGTAGAAAAAATTTTGTGTGAACTTGGGGGGGGGGGCTCATTTGATTGGAAATCAAAATTCCCAGTGCACTTTTTCAGAGTCAAAAGTGATTGGAGGGCTTCCACCCCACCCTTATTTTCCCCCAAATACATCCAATCTAAATTTTGGGATGGCCATTTTATTTAAAACAGTTTAAAGGTTAAATAACTATACCATAGTTGAATAACTATGGTTCATAACCCTATTGTGTTTTACCCAATGTAAGTATGGTGGTTGAGTTGCACAAGGGTTCAGTAGTGCAAGGTTTTAGTTGCATGGGGGTTCAGTTGCCCAGGGGTTTAGTTAAATGGGGTTGAGTTGCACAAGGGTTCAGTTGCATGAGGGTTCAGTTGCATGGGGGTTTGGTTATATGGGGGTTCAGTTGCATGGTGGTTCAGTTACACGCACACCACTTTTGACTCTTAAAAAGGACACTAAAACTTCTGACTTCCAATCAAATGAACCTAAAGTTTTTACAGCCACCCATTCCATAAAAAACCTTATATGCCCTGTGGCATTGCTTAAAACCCTTTACCCAGGGTTCTAGGGGGTTGTATTCACCCTGAAGTCATTGTTATATGTGCTGGACTATTTTGAACTAAATAGGCTATCTCACAGTTTTGATCAGATGCATTTGTCAAAAAAAAGGATGTCAGGGAGAGGGGGGCTAGTTGGCCTCCATAACTTTAAATTCTTAAAAGGGGACTAGAACTTTAAAATTCCAATCAGATTAGCCTCCTCTTAAGTTCACACAACCACCCCTTCCATAAAAACCTTATATGCCCTGGGGCATAATTCACAACCCCTACTCTCATACTTTGGAGGGTTGTGAACCCCAAAGGCCTTGTTGTGTGATCTTTGAACAGTTTTTGAATAAATGGCTATCTCAAAATTTGTATTGGATGCATTTGGAAAAAGATAGGCCATGAAGAGGGGAACTAGTTGCCCTTCAATTACTTTGGCTCTTAAAAAGAGCACTAGAACTTCTGGTTTCCAGTTCAATGAGCCACCTCTGAAGTTTGTATGACCACCCTTTCCATAAAAACCTCATTTGCCCCTGGGGCATACTTACAACTCTTCCCTGAGGGCTTGAGGGGCTGGGGTTGTCATCTTCAAAGACATAATTACTCAATCTTTTGACAATGCTGAATAAGATGGCTGTCTCAAAATCTGAATGATGGGTGTGGGGAGGGGGGGGCTGGTTCCTGTCAAAGCTTCTATGACAACTTCTATAAAAGTGCCCTGGTCTATAAATAACCAAAAAATAATACTGTGTGCCCACATTGCTTTTTACTTTGGAGACCCTTTTGCCAATCTGGATAAATATAAGTGTCTTATGTTCTAGTTTTTCACCCTGCTCATTTTTCTGTGAAAGTTTCAACATAGCACTATTCTGTTCCTGAGATATTGCATCTATCCCATTTTGGCAACCTATATACACTTATTTAGTTCAATTATAGTAGTAGCAGCAATAGCAGAAGAAGTAGTAGTAGTAGTGGCCCTTAGAATTTCAATTTAATACCTTCAGCTGTCCCTGGGATATTGCTGATACACACTTTTGACAACCTGCATGCATTTAGTGTCCTTTAATATAGTATTACATTCCATAAGCTTTCTCTTAAAGTTTCCATTTTGACAACCTGGTTGCACTTGATCTCTTTTGAATTAGTTTAATAGTTGAAGTAGTATTGGCTAGAGTAGTAATGGTGGCCCTGAAAGTCTCAGCTTAATACCCTAAACTATTGCTTAATACCCTTATCTGGTATGCCCTTTTAACAAACCACATGTACAAATTGTGTTTTGATTTTGTTTGACTTCCCTCCTCAAAATTCCCTAAAAGTTTAACCTTAATACTCTTAGCCTTTTCAAGTCCCAGGATCAAACATGTAGCCCTTTCCAAATAGCAAAACCTACATTTAAACAATGAGTAACTTGCATAACTCACAGGTCTTGCTTCAAGGCTTTGTAGGGCATGCCATCCTGAAGGCATAGTTATTGGACCTTTTAACCACTTGAAACCAAATGCCAATCTCAATATTTTGGTTGGATGTCTTTGGAGGGAGGGTTTATATTTATATTTTTGAATCTATGATATTTGATATTTTTTTGACTCTTTAAAATGGTATTTGAACTTTGAGTTTTAATCAAATGAGCCCCCTCCAAAGTTTCTAAGATCATTGGTTTGGTAGGATCAGGCATCGGAAAAAAGAATAATTGATAATATATAAAACCCTCTTTGCTCTATGATAAATCAGTGCTAATCAACTTTACAGGAAAAGATCAATTTCCTTAGATTTATTAAATTTATAACCTTCAATTTAGTTTTGTTATTCTAAAAGAATACTTTTGCTTTTTATTCAATAGAATAGAAAATGGATGTCTAAATAAAACCTAAAAAAATGGGTGATATTGAAGCAATCTGTGTGATTTATTAAATTGACAAATTGATAAATGATTATTTAAGGATGTTACTTAGATTTGAAAGGACTCTGTGATAAAAATCAAGCACTGATAAAAATTTTGGCAAATTAAACCAGTTATTCAGGGTACAACATTATAGGCCTATAAAAATGAAATTCTGCATGTTTGATCTATTTTAAAATTTTCAATATTCTAATTAAAAAGAAAATCTGTTTAGAATATATTCTGTTTTCAGTCAAATGTAAATGACCCTCTAGCCATTATAGGGTTTAAGGGGGGTGCAGCCTTGATTATATTTTTGGTAATTTCTATTCATTTTTGAGTTTGACTTGAATATTCATTTTAGTTTCTGTTAATTTTTTAAGTTGTATTTATTCATTCATGATAGCATCTGGAATTTTACAGTTTAACGTTTTTGTGTTAAAAAAAAAAACTTTAAAAGGCTTATTGCTTTAATTATTTATTTAATTTTGTTGTTTGCTTTAGTTTCAAGTTATTGATTCATTGTGATTTCTGTTTATCTTAACGTTGATTTATTGTATGACTTAGTTTCTGCTTGTTTTGGGTTTCAGTACAAATCTTTTTCTTCTCTACAGAGCTGAAACAATATCAATATCTATGGTGAAGAAAAAACCAGCATTGCTATGGAAAATTTTAATTAGCAATGCTGGTCAATGGTGGATGGAGCACTTTGCATTTCCCAGGAAATGTTGGCTAAATCTAATTTTGTTTTGTTTTCTCTATGCTAATTGCTCATTTTATTACTAAAAAGTGCAGAGAATCAGTCATAGTAGTATGTGCTCCTGTAGAACCAACAGATGGTATCTTTGCCTAAGTAAATTTGGTGTAGGAAAAGAAAATAGTAATAACTATAGACTGCTGCGATTTTGTGGGTATAACAATGCAGTTATAACCAATAGGCCTCCAGTATTTTGTAATAAAATGGCTCATAAGGTAACAGGGTATTCACATAATGGTAAGACAGCTAACACTATTTATTATGTTATTGTATAACAAAGACTGGCAGGATCAGTACAAGATACTAGGGTATATAGGAGTGCAGCTATTGATGTGAACAGTAGAGATCAGTAACACTGTCTAGTAGTGTCTAGGGTTAATTTCAAGCTGAAATTTTGGAAGGGTAACTATCTTCTGGGAAGCTATGGCATTGGTAGAGTCCAGGATGAGAATTTGAGAGAAAGTTTCCAGGAACAGTTGATTACTAAATTGGAGGGTTTTAAATTTATCAATATAGATGACGGATGGATTGATTTCATGAAAATAATTTGTGAAGTTGCTGATGATGTGTTAGGGAAGAAAGTTAGGAACACATCTTGGA
This sequence comes from Artemia sinica, assembly GCA_027921565.1. Classification (NCBI taxonomy): domain Eukaryota; kingdom Metazoa; phylum Arthropoda; class Branchiopoda; order Anostraca; family Artemiidae; genus Artemia; species Artemia sinica. Next base: position 19,517,793 of record CM051260.1, read on the forward strand.
ATATTATGGGAAATTCTTTATGTTTAATAGAGAGAAGGGGCTTGTATAAGAATTATCTGAGTGACAGGTCATATGAAAATAAGTAGAATGTAAAGAAAGTGAAGAAAGCATTGAAATATGAACTAAGGAGGTGCAAAGTGGAGGCCATTGACAAAATTGCTGGGGATCTGGAAGATGCAACTTGACAGCATAATAGTAAAATACTGTAGTGGCATGCTAATAAATGGAGAGGGAGTAATCAGTCTGGACTTGTCCCAGTTAAATATAGGAACAAGGCCTCAATTAGTGATAAGGAAAGAGTTAAAGAGAGATGGGCAGAACATTTTGAGAATGTGCTAAACCAGGATAGAGTTTTTGGAAAGGATATAGAGGAAAATGAAAAAGTCTGTGACACCTAGAATGTGAAGGAAGATATAGTTTGTGAAGAAGAATTAGTGACAGCACTAAAAGGATTAGAGGAAATAAGGCCCTGGGAGCTGATAGTTTGGTAAAGGAGTTTCTTAAATATTGTGGCTATGGAGTTAGAAATAAGTTGCTGGAGATTATGAATATGATTTTGAAAAAGGTGAAGTACCTAGCAATTTTAGGAAAACCGTAATTAAACCCCTGTGTAAGAAAGGTGATAAGAGTGAGTGTGGTAATTATAGAGGCATTAGCCTGGTTTCTGTAGGTAGCAAACTCCTTAGTATGATGATACTTTGTAAACTTAGAGATGCTGTATACAAAGTTTTAAGAGAAGAACAGTGCATATTAAGGAAAGGTAGAAGATGTGTCAACCAAATTTTCACTCTTAGGTTAATAATTGAGAATTGCTTGAGTCATGAAACACCTTTAGTCCTCAGTTTTATAGATTATGAGTGACTAAATTTACAAGGATTTGTTGACCAAATTTTCACTCTTAGGTTAATAATTGACAAGTGCCTAAGTCATTGAGCACCTTTAGTCCCCAGTTTTATAGATATGTTTTATCCCCATTTATATGGATCAGTATGATGGATTCTGTCTTAAGCAGCTCAGGAAAGGGAATGGGAGAACACAGAATCAAATGGGAAAGTAAAACTATCATGGACTTAGATTATGCTGATGATTTAATCATCCTAGATGAAAGTGTTGGCAACATGAACAAACCTTAAAAGGTGGTACAAGTTCAGGGCACTAGAATAGGTTTGAAAATTAATGTTAAGAAGGCTAACTTGCTATGGCTAGGATTAAGTGTAGATAAAAAGGTGACATCAGGTAACAAAAAGATTGATTAAGTGGACAGCTTCACTTACCTTGGTGGTATTATTAGGAAAGATGGTGAGTGCAGCAAAGGTGTTAAAAGTATAATAGCCAAGGTCCAAGGTATTTTTCGTAATTTTAAATAAGCCTGCAAACCAAGATTAGAATATTGAAAGCCACAATGATGATAGTGGTCAAATGTGGCTTTGAAGCATGAGCATTCTGAAAAACAGAGGAAGATTTTTGAGTAATGTAGGAATAAAGTCAATTGTAGACATGAGAGACATTCTATCACTCAAATTGATTAAGCTAATTAAGATAAGGTGATTAAGCCAATGCACCTTCAAAGTTTTATCAAAGTGAGGGCATCAGATTGACTGATCAATTTTTCTTTGTAGGATGCCTACTGCCATGAGGTATGGAGCTGTCCTTGGAGCCCTAGGTCTTTACTTTACTGACTGGAAACTGGTCTTGCAGTATGTTCCCTTCTATAACAAGAAATTTGTTGAAGAATCATAAATTTGGTAATAGTAGCTTTCTTGCTATTGTGCCTAAAGGTTATAACCAGCATCTTCATACTTCTGAAGTGACTGCAAAAAACTTTTTGATAAGTTATTACCAAAGGGAGAATTACCAGGGCTATATCACCAGGAGAATCAAAGCCTCATTGAATATACATACTTTGTTTGAGAACAGCTAATTTATTTTGACAATAAACTGAGAAGTGTGAAGATCTTGGATAGCAGTAGCACCAACTTATGAAAATGTATAGCTGAGGGCAAGGTTTTTTTTTTTTTTTTTTTTTAAATGAAGATACCAGAGGAGGATGATTGCCCCCCCCATCAATAAATATAATTTTCAGGTATGAAATTTAAACGTGAAAATTTTTCATACTGACGAAAAAACACAAAGAAATGAATCTAGACTTAAAATATGAAAGAGGTAAGATAAAGGTTAGAGAAATTAATAGCATATTTGAATAAAGAGTTCTATTCATATTAGATTTTCTTGATTGTGACTTGGATTTTAACCCAGGCTATTGAAATTAAATTCATAAAAAGCCCCTTAGAGGGACTTCAGATGGAAAAATCTTCTGATCTACCCCTAGTGCACAATACCCAATACTTTTTGTGGGAAGAGGGTTTGATGACATTTGAAACTATCTTTACTTAAAGTACTGCATGCTTTTTGAGAATAAGGGCTTCTGTCAATTTTGAATTTGTTTGGTTTTGACTTTGACTATGTTATTAAGATTAAATTAAGAACAAAAACACTTATGTTAATTAAACTAAATTAAAAATAAAACATGCACTTTCAAGGTAGTTCAGACAGGAAAACTTTATGTGTTTTCCTTCTTTTCTAATGTATTTTACTTCTACATTCTTTTTTTTCTTCATTATTTTATTTGTCATGTTTTCATTTTGGCTGCTCAATTTTGAATTCGGGAGGAGGGGGATGGCCCTAGCATTGTAATTCTACTTTCAGGAAGAAAAAGTAATGAGACAAATAGGCCCCTAAAGATGTGTCATAACCCTAGATATATAGTTAGAAAGGATTTGTGGGATATACACTCTCAGTGCCCACCCATTATTCTAATTCTCAGTCTGTGTTGTTTTTTTGTTTTTTGTTTGCACCTGTTAGTGTCCACAATTCAAGTTCTTGAATATACAGCTGAATTTTTAGAAGTTGAAATAAAGTAGAATTAGTTAATCCAGACTAGTCCCTGTTAGAGATAAGAATTTTGACCTTAATTAGTGAGAATGAAAAGCTCAGGACTTACTTTCTTAGAACTTTAGTAAGTCTAACAATTAAGAAATGAGTAGAGACTGGACTTTGTAAAACTTCAGATTTATATCTTATTCAAAAAGTTATTACTGTAGAACTGCACCTTCTGTGTAAGCAGGAAGCCACTTTTCCGAACTTCATCATGCCTTAATTCTGTCAATGTTGAAACTAGCTATGTGAAGTAAAGGATGTTATATGTGTCTGACTGTATGAACGTGTCAGTCTAGTAGTTGTGAGGACAGTACCTTTGTGCTATATTAAAAAGCTACCATTTTAGCAAAAAATTATACCTGGATCCATTTGATTTATGCAATATACATCTTGCACTGGAGACTTATTTCTGCTTAGATACTGAAAAACACAGCCAATCACATATCTTTAATGATAATACAAGCAAAAAAGGGGTAAAGAATTCAGCTTTGGACTTACAGTCCCTTCCAGCTGTGCAGTCAGTCAATTAATTGATTGAACAGAGGGTGTTGATCTCTGTTTCATGACCCTTCAGCCAGGAAGTGTAATGGGGGGTTGGAGGCCAGCCATCCTGTGCTTTCGCATATCCTTCACGTTCAACTTTCCAGGTTTCTCCGGGTACCGATTTAGAGCCGGGTCGACTCTGGCTGAGCTTACAGAGTCACGCTTTGGACCCCCATTCCAATTGAAATAACCAGTAACGCCAGGACTCGAACCCTGCCCTCACTGACAAAGGATTTTAAGTCTAATGTGCTAACCGCTCGTCTAGGAGTAATACAAGCAAAGGCAGCAATAAAATCATAATAACGTATTTGAAGGTGTGCAATAAGGGCCTGTGAAATTATGAGGGTGTATACTATTGGAGATCTACTGTTTAACATGTATTGTATGGATTTAATCTTATGCTCATATTGAAAAGGTGTTGAAATGCCACTGTGTCTTAATATTTAAATTCACCCTTTTTGAATTGGGTATGCAAGTGTTTCCTGGACAAACTTTGTATGATATTTAATGGAAGTTAGTTCAACTGCTCATATTTCAAATGTTTTTAGAACTTATGTCCCAATAGTGATTGTTCATCCCACCATCCACTGGAAGAGTCTGATTCCTGGCTCTAAATTTCCATCCTGTAAAACTCTTGTAACGTATAACCCTTTCAGAAATCAATCTGACCATTTTTACTTTATCTTTCTTTTTGTCTAATCACTTGATTGACTTTTAACTATACACTGTCGTAATGTTATTCTGCAAAAATTGGGGTTAGTTGTCACATGTGACAAAGGAATGTCATAAACAAGAAAGACTGCCTGAAATGACAAAAAATACTCTGTCATTGAACACTATGTTATTATTTCGAAATTTTAAAATCAAAACCATCTGAGAATATATAAATATGTTCCACTGTTTTTTTTGTGTACTTACTCATTCAGCTCATATATATTTATGAATAATCAGCCAATTTATGCAAGGAGAATAGCTAACCTTCTCTCGTGAAGCAATTTTTAAAGCTTATGAATTTTGTAATAACAAAAAGGGTAAAATTTGGCTCTAAAAAACGTAAAATTTTTAAGGATGGTTTTTAAAAGGCATTGTTTTATAGTCTGTGCCCCATGAAGAAACATGTGCGTCAAAAGATGTCCAAAATAGGTTATAGTAAGCTTTAGGGCTATACGTCTTTTTTTTCGTGTAGTTTGCTCTTTAAGTCCTCTGCTCATATATTTAATAATTTTTAGAAAATTGCCTGATAAGGTCTTTGTGTCCTGTCCTTTCTATGTCCAATAAAAGAATTAAATCTTAGCTTAATAGTCGTGACAAAATCCAAAATGAAAATACTAGCAAGAACCAATAAAACTGGTCTTTGGGCCAGTAGGACCCATAGTCGTTCAAGGGGAGAGTGGGCAGCTGTTCGGGAAGCTGCACTTGGGGGCCGTGGCTGGGGATTACACACTTTGATTTGGCTTTTTCTTATATTTTAGTCCGGAGAGGAGCACTTCAATTAATTGTTGCGTAAATTGCGTTAGATTGTTCCCCTTTAGTTCACTTCCTTTTAGTAATGTAACTTTGATTTATTGTTCTGTTTTAGGTGCTATTCATCATTTGAACATCCTTCTTTTTCAGGTTTATAGAAGTTAATTAAACACAAATAAAGAAGGCTTGACCCTCGATATAGCTACTTTTGTTCAATCTACCAGTATTTTTCAAATAAAAGCTTCGTAATTTTAAGTGTTTCTAAATAGAGTGTTAAATCTTCATCCATCAAATCTTGCAGATTTTTTTATTTACTAGCTTATTTTTTAAATTTGTCTATCTGCCTTTATGTATTGGTGCAACTGAAATGTAAGTGAAGCCACTTCTGCAAAGAGGTGTTACAAAGACTACACAGAAGCTGAACACCTTTTCTTTCTCTGTAAGTGTTTATGAATTATGTGTTGCTCATTCTCCCCCTCCCCTCCTCTTGTTTTGTTTTTGCAACTTGTTGATCTTTGGCCTAACAAACCAGAATAAAAAAAGAGTTCATATTCAAATAATGCGGCCTGTTTTAAGTGCTACAATATTTTGTTTTACGCTATTTTAGACTAATAATAGAAAACAGTTATTTTGCAACTAATTAGTGTGATTCTGGATGGAAGTACCGTGCCTTATTGAAACAGCTACCATATTAATCACGAATATACTACGTGTATGCACGGCAATTATGGCCATTTTAACGGTTAGGCTATTTATCAATATCCTTGGGAACCGTGTGTATTGCCGCAATACATGTTCAAGTACCTGGAAGCTTAAGGCCAAAATATCTCTTCGTATGTTGTAAGTTTGAACTCTGAAATGTAATGCCTGCCCAACAAGGAGCTACTTGCTTTCAATTAGGAGATCTCAAGCACAAAATAGTAATTTGAATTCCAATTTGACTGAAGAGAAAGTATACGGCAATAATTAAAAAGACAAGAGCCTTTAAAACATAAAGACTTCCATTATTTATCTTAATTTCTGTTTCATGAATTCATTGACAGTGTTTTTGTTTGAATTATTATTCAAGTCTCTCAAGCTTTAATATGCCCCTATTTTTCTTTTAAAGATTTCATTTTTGGGGAAAAAGTGTTTTGAAATTAACTTTGAAAAAGAAAAGAGCCTTCAAAACATAAAAGATGTCCATTATAAAGAGCAGCTCTGTATCTCATTGCAGGGAGATTGCAACAATTGATTCATCCCTTTCTCATTAGAACTACTCGTGTAGGCAACACCTTACAACCACATATTTCTTATCTAAACTGCAGTTTTGTCCTAGTCGACGAGGCTTTGTTAACTTTATTTAATGTTTCCAATGATTATTTCCTATGACCCGTCTTTGCTTTAGCTGGTTCATTACAATACTTGGCCCTTACAAAAAAAAAAAAAAAAAAATTGATCAGAATCTAAACTTTTTAATTCCAAATGCATAAATTTCAACGAACTGGTTCTCTGCAATTATCAACGAAACCGAATTAAAGGTAATGCTGCCTTACAGTAGGAAAAAACAAATGAATTACAGTTCTTCTGCAGTACTGTTAACATACGAAGGACCAGTTGTCTTCCCCAGGCTGGACTCGTATACTGTCTTCTCGATTTTCCGCAGTTATAATGTTTTCTAAAATCTCGAAGATAATGCGACCTTTTACCAGAATGTTCAATCACTGTGACTTGGTTTTCCTCTGCCTAATCTAGTATTGGTCTTTTCCAAGTTTTCAAGATAATTACCCCCAGGATATATATATATACATTTTTCAGATGATTTTTTCTTCCTGTCTCTCGCCACTATATTCTGGAGCACACTGAACTAGTTTTTGAAATTTAGGTATGTCTGCATTAGGTTTTGGCTGTAGGAAACAGCTAAAATATGTTTTACCCATGTTGATACCCTAGAAGTTATTGCAGATAGAAAGATTCTGACTTTGCCATTAGAGTCGCCATGTTATGATTAGGGGTGGTCTACCCGTATCTCAAAATCAAATTTTTACCTAGAAACTAAGTTTTGGCAGTGAACTGGTTGACCTTGTATTACTTTCAGGAATTTCTAACAGGACGTATTAATGAACAAACTAACAGGATTTGCTCTTTAGCTTAAGCCGAATTTTAACAAAGGATGTTGGAATTTAAAAATTACTAATTTTTATGTGTCTAGAGGGGTCAAGATAACCATGATTATTTTATTTTATTAGACAAGACCAATCGCTTAGTTGAAATAATAAGTGAATGTATACAATACATATTTATGAACTTACAGTTTTTATAAACTAAAAAAACAATATGCATCAATGGGCACACCCAGAGGCTCTAGTGTGTAGGGTACTAATCATCCAAACAACATTAACAAAACAACTAACGTGGACTTATAATATATACAGTTAAGTATTCTTTTTCCCTCAAGAGAAGATTTATGAATTAGGATCAAGTTGCCAGGTTACGGAGTCCAGTTGCATCACGGTCTTTTTAAAAACGTAAACCTCAGTATTAGGATTTTGAACCAGTGCGCTTGTGCAATGTCAAGCACATGTTCGTATTTAGTGAACATTATAAACTGCGTCATCTGTTTCAAATTTGAACACACAGTAGCGTGGAATGATCTTTGATTGGAAGAAAGGGATTGCTTTCAATTGATCAGAGAAGTGGTATTTTATTCCTTAGTTAGTCAAAGCATCACTGGAAGTCAATGAAAACCACTCTTTATAGAGTAAGATCCAAATTTCATGATACTGTTTGTTCAAATTTGAGAAAAATCGTCTAAAATTTGAGGCAGGGGGTCCACATTTGAGACCAAAATATCAATACTAGGGGGGGGGGAGAGGAGGTTACGCCATGGAAACCGGTGAATTACGTTCGTCACCCTGGACTTACGTAATCCAAAAGAAAATTCTTTGGCTTAATTACAGTTATAAAATTATAGCATTAAAATTTAATTTTAGTTGTAATATTTTCAGAACTTAATATTCAATTTAATAAATTGCTGTCGAAGTAAGAAGTATCTGTATAAATTACAATTTTATGAATTTTAGCTTTATATACTGCTCCTACTACTGATAGCAATACACTGCAGTACCAAGCCGCCTGAGACCAACACAGCTATGTATGCTTCTCCTCCATCGCAATCTTTTGAAAGCCTCTCTTTAAACCCTCCCTGAGAACATACATCATTATTAGTATAACTGGTGGCTATGTGGCCTACAAGAAGACATTTGTAGCAACGGCGTGGTAAAAAGTGAAATTCATCTACGCGCAAACGTTCAAAACCGTTTTTTGGAGGATCTTTCATGTTTAATGTCATGTTGACGGGAAGTAGAGTCTGAATGTCTGGGACTTACCAATCTCTTTAGCCTTTTCACATGCTGGGAACAGATTAGCTACATCCACCGCTTCATACACGTCTGGAATAAAACGCACAACTCCAGAGAAACTCTCTGATTTTATGTTAGCGTCTTGTGAACTATTTTCTGTTTTCATGGCATTTGCAATCCTTTCAGCCGAGTCCTTTGATTTAAGCATTACTTTCCATTCTTTCTAATATTTCTCTTTAGCTCAACAACATCATCACTTAACTTTCCACATGTTGACAGAGTAAAGTCCTTACGGGCATCTGGCGTTTCAAGGGACTTGTTGAGCTCATCAACATATACATCATATATTTTCATCATACAACGACCGAGTATGGTAACAGAGTGGAAGCCTGACTCAAAGTAACATTTGCTGGCCACGAAATTGGAGTCTGTTTTATCTGTTCCGTGGCGCTATCTAGCTTTCTACACATCTGGTTTACTTTAGTTGTTATACATGCGCCAACTCGTGTGCGTGTAACTGAACCACAAGCAACTGAACCACCGTGCAACTGAACCCCCGTATAACCGAACCCCTGTGCAACTGAACTCTCGTGTAACTGAACCACCGGGCAACTTAACCCCATTTAACTAAACCATGATGGAACTAAACCCCCGCGCAACTCAACACCATTTAACTGAACCCCGATGTAATTAAACCCCCATGTAACTGAACCACCGTGCAACTGAACCACCGTGCAATTGAACGGCCGTGCAACTGAACCACCGTGTAACTGAACCATCGTGCAACTGAACCACCGTGCAACTGAACCATCGTACAACTGAACCACTGAAGTCAGATTTTCAGTTCTTTAAAAAAATTGGGCAATATCATTGGGTAAAACTCAAGTTAGAATTTTTACATGTTCAACCTTGTTGAAATGGTTTGTTTCTTAAATTCATGATATAAACGCCTGTCAAAAGTATTCATGAAAAAGTTTTGTTTTATTTTTGCAAAAAAAAAAAAAAGAAGATCCGATGTCACAAACCATTAAAGCTGATTTATTACTCTTTTTTTCAGATGAATCAGACCTTTCTGGACGTTAAATAATAAACAAATGTGTTGAAAATATTTGACCTTTGTGAATCTAGATAACAAATTTTGATCAGATGTCTTTGAGGAGATTGCAGCTAAAAAGGACATGGGAGGTTGCACTAGTGGGACTGGTTGCTCACCAGCCTTTTTTTTTCAACATTCCTTCAACTTGCCCTGAAATTTTTAACTTCATACCCTCAGTTTTATACCCTTAGCTGCTCTCGACACAATGCTGATACAGCGTCTTTTAAAACTGGATGCACATAGTACCTCTTGATTTAGTTGAAGATGCTCCTAGATATTTTCCAAACAATGTGACGGCTGATACCATCAGCCATTGTAAATGTTCCTGGTATTTCCTTTTCACAACCAATAAAGGAATAAATGCTTTTTGATTGTGTTTGGCATTCTTCTTGACATTTCCCTAAGGTTTGACCATAATGCTGCATGCTTTTTTTTATTTATAGGATCAAACATGCCATCTTTTGTTGATAAAAAAAACTTATATGTTAAGAATAGGCAATTTGTATAATTTACAGCCCTTGTACCAGAGGCTGAGGGTTGTGAACCATAGTTATTCAACTATGCCATAGTTATTCAATCTTTGAACTCTTTTAAATAAAATGACCGTCTCAAAATTTAGATCGGATGTATTTTGGGGAAAAATAGGGTGGGGTGGAAACCCTCCGATCATTTGTAACTGAAAAAGTGCACTGGAAATTTTGATTTCCAATTGAATGAGCCCCCCCCCCCAGAGTTCATACAAAACAAATTCTGTGAAAACCTTATGTGTTAGCAATGAGCAACTAGCTTAACTTACAGCCCTTGCCCTAGATGCTACTGGTGGGGTTGTTAACCCCAAAGGCATGGTTACTTGACCTTTAGACTATTTTGAACAAACTGTTTATTTTTATTTTAATCTGATGTATTTTTTTTGGGGGGGGGGTGTCGGTTAAGAGGGAGAGGCTGATTGTCCTCTGATTACCCTTGATTCTTCAAAATTGAACTTGAACTTTCAATTTCCAATCGAATGAGCCTCCTTCCAAGTTTTTACGACCATCCCTTCTATAAAAACCTTAAATTTTAACTATTGGTAAGTTGCAATAACATACAGATTGCTGATACAGGTGTACCAGCAATTTTTTTTGGAACGGCTTTGCGAAAGAACGGCTATCTGCTACTACTGCTATTAATACTGCTGCTACCACTGTTGCTACTACTACTAATTCAACACTATTATTACTACTACTGCTCCTACTACGACCTCGACTACTATTAAACTAGCACTATTAAGGCTACGCATATCAATTTGAAATTTTGACAGAATGGAGTATTTGAGGGGGAACTTGAACTAAATCAAAAGACACTATGTGCATGCAGATTTTCAAAATGGTGTAACTCAAAAAGGGATTGGTGTATTAAGTTGGCACTTTCAGAGAGTGCTTAAAGGGAAAGTAAATTCACCAAAAGGAAATATGTTCACGCTCAGGCCTGGATTTACAACTAGGTCCCTAGGCCCGGACCTAGGGGCGCATAATACCAGGGGGAGCAATAAATTATTACTGAGTAATTTTTTTCCTGACAAAAACCGGACTGATGTGATTTATCGCCGCCAGGTGCACTCTGCCGCCACGCTGCCAATTCACAGAAAAGTGACTTTAAAACAACACAGGAATTCCATGGTCACTTATAAACTGTCAGATGACTCCCAAGAATGGTAGCTGAGAGTTCGGTATTGTCCCTCTCTTTCATCACTTTTCGCTCATCAGTTGTGTTCTGTTAATTGCTTCCATTAGCCCCAAATTTTTGGGAATAACCCCGAAAATCTTGCAAAAACGGAGCGGCAAACACGCTTGGTTCTTAAGCGTCAAAGCTTTAAATCCGGCCCTGTGCTGCTATTACTATTTTAATTACATTTACTACTACTGCTGCTACAACAACTACTACTACTACTAGTTCGACTGCTACTTCTATTGCAACCATTTGTAAGCTAAAAGTATTAAGATGAAAATTAAGGAACTACCTGAACATACAGGTTGGAGGAAGAAAAGACGAATTAAAATTGAAATAAACCAAATAGGGCCTATATTCAAAATTGCTATTTTCCAAGTAGAGATAGCTCTGTGCCACGGTTTGTTGATTAAATCACAAGGGGCTCTGCCTTTGGGGTCCTTGACGCCTGTACACTCGTTTTGTTGTGCATTTTGGCCTTTGGCTTGCTTTGACTGTTATTGTGCTTTGTGCAAATTTTCCCAGATTCCGGCATACTGCAACTATCAAAGTGCTGAGAGTGCTTAGCAACCCATTTTTACCCTGCTTTTAAACTTAGTGCTGTGCCTGCTTTTGAATTATATTGCTTGCTTATTTTATTATTGACTGAGGGCTCCCCCCTCTGCTTGTAGCATTTTTGTTTTATTCATTTGACATTTTACTTCTTTTGTGATTTTATATTGTTGTTTTACCTGATTATTTTTAACCCATTGGTTGTTTTTTTTGGGATGACTGACAGGACAATTAGGAGTAGGCCTAGTCCTGTCAACCCTGACCCAAATAATTCTAGTGCTAGGATTTTGGCTTTGGGTGTTGAAGGTCCAAATGAAACCACTAGGTTGCTGACTTTAGGTAGTAGAACAGTCATTGCAAAAAAACTTTTTGAACATCTTCATAATCATGAGTGCAGGGGCCATTATGGTTCAATGTTAGAAAGACTTGGACCAGATGGCTCCATTATAATAATAGCTGTAAACCAATCAGTAGCTACTGCTATACTTTCAATTTTAGATATAGCAGTAAATGGTTGTAAAGTAAAGTTTGTGCTTGGTCCTAGTTCCAACCCTGCTTTGATAAGAAATATAAAAAGGAATTGTATTTATCCCATCTGAAGAGGTCACCCATCTGGATGACTTTGTCAAGGAGGTCCAAGTTGATAATAGAATAGAACATGTGGCATTGGCCTTTAAAAACCCAAGCCCTTCAGTTATCCCCCTGGTTTGCACCTTCAATCAGGATGTTCAGTTCCCTCTGAAAGTCTCTGTTTGGGGCGCAAGGTATAGAGTTAAGCAGTTTATCCCCTGGGCAATACAGTGTTTCAATTGCCAAGGTTTTGGCCACATGGCTTCAAATTGCCGCAGAGGCAGAAGATGCCTACTATGTAGTGGACAACACACTCATAATGAATGCCCCCAATTTAAAACAATTAAGCAAGATCAGGTACTCAAGTGCCCTAACTGCAGTGGTAACCATGCTGCTAATGCTAGAGAATGCCCAGTATTCATGGAGAAGAAAGCAATTGTAACCTATTCCTTTACCAATAATGTCCCCATGAGGACTGCTGCCGAGGTCCTGAAGAAGGGACTTCCAACACAAACCAAACATGTCCCTATGGCCCATAAAGACTCCTTCCCTCCTTTGACACCTAACCACCATCTAGTTGAGGACCTGAACAAGAAATATATGACCATGTTTGAAGGTGTTACAAAGCAGATCTCTTATCTGGCTGAGACAATAACATCACTTTGCAGACTAGTATCTCAGATGATGCCAGCTAATCTTCAAAATGCAGTCCCTAGCCTGTCCAACATTGCTGAAAACCTAAACAGAGTTGAATCAAGCCCTACAACCAGTAACAACCCACCCCAAACCAGCAGCCCAAGGGCCCCTGAAAGAAAACGTAAAGGAAAAGAGGCTACACCTAGCCCAGAAGGTAGTAGTAATAAGCTACAAAGACCCAGGTTAGCTCCCTCACACACAAATGACTAGCTCCCTTTCAGTGTTCCAACTAAATATCCGGGGATTCAACCAAGCCAAAAGAAAATAACTCCAAAATATTTTAGTCAGGCATGCTCCTGATATTTTCCTACTTCAAGAAACTTTCTTAAAACAGGAGAATATTGTCCATGATTTCAAGTGGTACAATATTGCCCGTTGGGACAGAGTCCACAAAACAGGTGGTGTCCTACTGTCACTTGTAAAAAATGACCTAGCTTTTAGAATACATGACCCCAGTCCACAAGGGGAAATGGAGGTAGGTATAATTGACATAAAACTACTGGGAAGCAACAAGTGGATTAGTATTGCTAACTGTTATGCCCCAAAGACAAATAAATTCTCCCTGAATCAATTCAAACTGATTGTGAATGCATGTGGCCCTGTGAAAATAATTAGTGGTGACTTTAACCTGCACCACAGAATGTGGGATACTGTATCACCAGAAGATCCAATTGCAGCCCCTCTAACCGATTACATCCTGGAACCCATAAATAAGTTGTCCCTTGTCACCCCCAAAGACCTAAATACACGGCTGAACCCTCAGACAGGCAAGTACTCAACCATTGACCTAACTTTCACATCATCAGATATTATAAATAGTGTAGAAATTCAGAAACCCTGTGACTTTGATTCTGACCACGAGGTTCTATCATTAATACTAGAGATCAACCCAGTAAGGTCAAGGTTCCAACCAGTGAAATTCTGGAAATTCCAAGACAAACTCTGGAACTCCTGGAAACACAACTTAAACCAAAAGGCTTCAGAAATTAAGACAAGTGACCAGTCAGTGGAATCATTATCTAATAAGATTACTTCAGCTATAATAGCTTCTTCAGAAAGAATATTTGGTTACAAACAACCTCATTCCAAGAGACAAAATTCCACTCCTGGATGGAACAATAAATGCCAGAAAGCCTACCTAGAGAAGAAAAAAGCAAAAAAGAACTTCTCTAGATATCCCTCAATTGAGAATAAAATATTTTTCAAGCAAAAGACAGCAGAATTCAAAAAGACACTAAAGACTGAGACACAAGATGGATGGAGAAGGCTCATTGAAGACAAATTTGGCCACAACACCCCCGTTTGAGAGCTATGGAGAAATTTTCAGGTTTTTTCAGGTAAAAAAAGAAGAACACCCATCCCTGCAGAAATACAGATGGGAAGGACTACAGAATTTTCAACCAATGGGAAACTTAATCTCTTCTTAGAAAAGTTTCCGAAAGTAGATACACCATCACAGCTCACACACCATCAACTCAGTCTCAAAAACGGTACTGTTCCATTTTCTCACTTCAGCTTTCAGGAAGTTAAAGACACTTTTTCAAAGCTCCAGCCTGGTGCAACTGGCCCTGATGGAATTCACAATTTAATGTTGAAAAATTTGCCAGATACATTTGTTGAGCTACTGACAGAGTTATTCAATAGATCTGTCATAGAGTCATCAATACCATCTGAATGGAATAAGGCAACAGTGATCCCACTTCTCAAGGCAGGAAAAGACCCTAGGCTGGTTGATTCATACCGCCCTATATCACTCACCTCTTGTGTTGCAAAACTAATTGAGAGGGTAATAAAACAAAGAATTTTAACCCCATTATCAGACCACATCCAAATTGAACAGCTCGGATTTCTCCCTGGAAGGAGCACCACAGATGCCTCAGTTAGACTAGAGCATCTGATCAAACAAAACTTCAAAAAAGGAAAAGCAGTACATGTGATATTTTTAGACATGGAATCAGCATTTGATAGAGTAGATGTGAAGCAACTAATCAGAAAGCTATCTGTAATGGGCTTACCAGACCTACTGGTAAATTGGATCCACCAATTTTTGATGGGCAGGGAGGTCCAGACCTCCCTGGGGGGCTCCTTCTCAGAATTTAAGAGGAAAGCCTTTGACATTGGACTCCCTCAAGGGGCTGTTCTAAGTCCACTTCTCTTCTCAGTTTATTGTCATGATATAAGCCTGGAAAATGTTCTTGGAGCAGAGCTCTTTCTGTATGCTGATGATATTGCTGTTGCAGTTGTGGGGAGAGGCCCTGTATGCTTACAGTCAGCCTCTCAAAAAGCTGTAGATATGCTATCAATTTGGGCAAAAAGTAATAATATGGTCTTCTCAAGCCATAAGTCAGTTAGTGTGTTTTTCCACAAAATGCATAACCTGGATGCTTTCAAACCACTGGTGAAACTGAATGGACATGGGATTGTGGTTGCAGAACATGCACACTTTCTGGGAATTGTATTTGACCAAAAACTGACATGGAAACCCCATCTGGATGAGCTGATTGACAGTCTCAAACAAAGACAAAACTTCATTAATGCTCTCTGTCATGGAAGAAGAGGAGCCCCCACAGTCTTTGCTTCAACTATTGTCAAGTCAGTGGTGATATCCAAGATAGACTATGGATCATTTATACATGGATCTGCCAAGAAATGTCTCCTCAAGAAACTTGACACTACCCTCCATGCAATCTTACGTAGAGCTCTTGGCTGCCTAAAATCAACTCCTATTGCAGCTATGTACTGTGAAGTGGGGATCCAGTCCCTTCACTCCAGAAGAAAATATCTCCTTGCAAGATATTTTGTAAAGGAGATAAGACTCAAGAACCACATTATCTACAAAGGAATCATTAGCCACCACAACCCTGGTGTCCGCTACAAACCAACAGAGATGCCCTCTTTTCAGAGATTCCTTTGCCTTCCTGGCATGGAAGAGTTCATAGAGAATGGCTGGCTGACTGTTAATTTGGATGATGATTCTCCCAGCGCCTTCAAAGGAATTGGGGAATTGGTTATTCCTAAGATCAGCATTGAAAAAAAGGAGGACCTCCCCCAAGCCGTGATGAAAATCATATTCCTGGGAAAGTTGGCAGAATACCAGGACTACATCCAAGTTTACACAGATGGCTCTAAGACAGAAACAAAATGCAGCTGTGCAGTAGTTATACCCTCCCAGGGCCTGTCTCTTTCCTACCGTTTACCCCCCTACCTGACAATTTTCTCTGCAGAACTTATGGCAATTAAGTTTTCTCAAGCCAAACAGAGACCAAAAATCGGAAGTATATTGTCTGCACTGATTCACTGTCAGCTCTGGACTACCTTTCTCACCAGCAACACCAAGCAAGAAATGTTGCCATGGAGATTGAAAGTCTGACTACACAACTTGCAAGAAAAGGTATATCAGTCCTATTTATATGGGTCCCAGCACACTGTGGTATAAAGGGAAATGAATTAGCAGACTAGGCTGCAAAGAAGCCACCCATCTGGGTCTGATCACTCAAACCCCTATTACTGGTCTTGAATTCCTGTCTTCAATCAGTTCAAAAATTTTGGAGGAAGAAGAGGCTTGGCTCCGTTCTTTCCATACCCAGCTCCTGGATCTGTATAATTACAAGCAGCCATCAAAAGAAATGTACATCTCATCTCGCATCCTTTCAACTTGTCTCTTTCGTCTTAGATGTGGCTATGCAAGGACTAAATCAACACTCTTCCATTGGAAAATGCCCCCTTCCCCCAACTGCAACACATGTCGAGTGTACGAAGACATACGTCACATCATCTTCAACTGTAGAAAATATGAAAAGGAGAGGGAAATACTAAGAAATTGCTGTGAGAGGGCATTTAAGGCATTCACAATGCGCTCTGTTCTGGGACATTACACGTCTCCTCCTTGGGCTAGACAACTAAGCACAAACCTTTTAGGTAGATTTGTTAAGACTACTGGTTTGGTTCATTCCCTTTAAGGTTTTTTTTTTTTTTTTTTTTTTTTTTTTTTTTTTTTTTTTTTTTTTTACACCCTTATACTAGCTCATTTTAGAGTCATCACACTTAGTATATTTTTCCTTTTATCTATGTTCTATCAGTTTTTTTTTTTTTTTTTTTTTTTTTTTTTTTTTTTTTTTTTTTTTTTTTAGTTGGCGTATGTGACAGGAATGATGTATATTGGCATTATTTATTTAATTGTGTTGCAATTGTATTTTAATTGTTTTATGACAAAGCAGTGCTGAATTACTCTGATTCTTGTTTTTCGACGCAGGCATTTGCTACAGGTGAATGACCCCCTACCAATAGTACAATAAGTGATACCTGACATGGCTCAATGAATATTGACTAAAGTGACACCCAAGCAAGCTAGTGATTACAGAAGGCACAGAATAATCGAGTGATACGAACGCATATGACCGATTGGTCGAACGCGTCAAACCCCAAACAACAACAACATATAGGTCATCAAAAGGATATATCGGCAACGGGATAGCAACAGCTAATTGTATTAAGTTGAAGCTTCTAGAACTTGATGAGAGGAATCTTCAGCTGACCAAAAGACAATATGTTAATACTACTGCTGCTTCTAGCACTAGTGCTATTACTATTAATACTACTACTAATACTATTACTGGGGCTACCATTATAGCTGTACCTAACGGTAATGAAGGGTATGAAGGTGGAATTTTCAGGGAATATTGAGGGTGGGAGGTGAACTGAATCACATCACGCCACCTGTATAAAGGTTGTCAAAAGGGCGCATCAGCAATATCCTAGGGACAGTTTGGTGTGTAAAAAATGTTGAAGAAAATAAAAGGTGCTATGTGCATACTGCTACTAATTCTGCTACTGCTACTATGCAAGCTAAGGGTATTAAGGTGAAGCTGTCAAGGAATATTTCGGTGGATATTGAACTGAATCAAATTGACTATGATTATGCGCATTCTCAAAAGGGTTACACAGCAATATCTCAAGGACGGCTTCCATTAATAAGTTAGACCTTTCAGGATAAGTTGTGGGTGGGGGACTTCGAACTAATGGAAAGTTCAAAGTTTGCAATAAAACGAAAATGAACACTGTATCGGGCCATGCTTTTGGCGATAGGCCCAATCCTGAAAGTTTTATTCAAATTAGAGGGTTTAGGGGCTACACTTATGAGTAATACAAGTTAGAAACCGCAAATGAAGCGAGAAATAGATTTTGAGCTTTTAATAAGCCTTAGTTCAAACTTATTTTTAGGCCTTAACTTAGGTTCAGGGTTTGATTTAAATGAGGGTTGGGCTAAAGGAGGCTTGGGTTAAATGGGAGTTTGTTAGAACGGGGGTTCAGCATGTAACTTTACAGCCCCTTTCTTTTTGTTTTCCCCAAAACCCCCGTGTTTTCTATGATCGTTTGTTTTAACTTCTGTTCGTTTTTTATTTATTTTTTTTTGTAGTAATTTCTGATTATTTTGGGTTTGAATTATTTTAGGAATTTATTTACGCTAGTCTTTGGCTTAATATGGCTCTTTACTTTTCTTTGAATTTTTTTTTCAAAAGAATCTTTTTAATTAATCATAGGCAGCGCAATAGCGCTGCCTAAGTAAAGAACGATGTTGGCATAATGTATTATTATGATTTTTTGTTTCCATACCCGGGCACTTCGTATTGAAGCAGTTATCGTAGAAACTTTGAAAAGGGCTCATTCGATTGGAAATTGGAGTGGCTAGTGCCCTTTTTAATGGTCGAAAGTGATTGGAGGGCAACTGCCCCCCCCCCACGCCTACCATTTCCCGAAACACATCCAATCAAAATTTTGAGATAGCCATTTTGTTCAGCGTAGTTGATTTCCCGATAGAAATTATTATTTTGAGGAAGACACTCCCCCACAACCTTCAGGGCAAGGGTTTTAAGTTATGCCCTGGGGGCATACAAAGTTTTTTATAGAAGGTGTTGTCGTAGAAACTTCAAAAAAGGCTCAATCGATTGGAAATTCGAAGGGCTAGTGCCCTTTTTAATAGTCGAATGTGATTGGAGGGCAACTGCCCCCCCCCCTTCTCACGCCCACCTTTCCCCCAAACACATCCAATCAAAATTTTGAGATAGCCATTTTATTCAACATAGTTTTAAGTTCTGGAAATTAGGTCTTTGAGGATGACAACCCCTCAACAGCACTGAGGACAAGGGTTGTAAGCTATGCCCTGGGGGCATATAAGGTTTTTATAGAAGTTTAAGGTTTTTATTTTAATAGTCGAAAGTAATTGGAAGGCAACTAACACCCCTTCACGCCCACCATTTCCCCAAACATATCCAATCAAAATTTTGAGATAGCCATTTTGTTCCACGCAGTTTAAAGTTCAGGAAATTATACATTTGAGCAGGACACTCCCCCACAGTCTTCAGGGCAAGGGTTATAAGTTATGCCCTGGGGGCATATAAGTTTTTATTCAAATCTTTGTCGTAGAAACTTCAAAAAGGGCTCATTCGATTGGAAATTCAAAGGTCTAGTGCCTTTTTTAATAGTCGACAGTGATTTGAGGGTAACTAGCCCCCTATGCCGCCCACCTTTTCCCCAAACACATCCAATCAAAATTTTTAGATAGCCATTTTGTTCAGCGTAGTTGATTTCCAGATGGAAATTATGTTTTTGAGGAGGGAACTCCCCCACAGCCCTCAGGGCAAGGGTTGTAAGCTATGCCCTGGGGGCATATAAGGTTTTTATAGAAGGCGTTGTCGTAGAAACTTCAAAAAGGGTTCATTCGATTGGAAATTGTAATGGCTAGTGCCCTTTTTAATAGTCGAAAGTGATTGGAAGGCAACTAACACCCCTTCCACGCCCACCATTTCCCCAAACATATCCAATCAAAATTTTGAGATAGCCATTTTGTTCCACGCAGTTTAAAGTTCAGGAAATTATATCTTTAAGCAGGACACTCCCCCCACAATCTTCAGGGCAACGGTTATAAGTTATGCCCTGGGGGTATATAAGTTTTTATTGAAATCTTTGTCGTAGAAAATTGAAAAAGAGATCTTTCAATTGGAAATTCAAAGGGCTAGTGCCCTTTTAATAGTCGAAAGTGATTTGAGGGCAACTAACCCCCCTCTCACGCCCACCGTTTCCCCAAACACATCCAATCAAAATTGTTAGATAGCCATTTTATTCAACGTTGTTGAAAGTTTTGGAAATTGGGTCTTGAAGGATGACTACCCTTCCCCCCACAACCCTCAGGGCAGGGGTTGTAAGTTATGCCCGTGGGGCATGTAAGGTTTTTATAGAAAGTGATGTTGTAAAAACATCAAGAAGGGCTTATTCAATTGGAAATTGAAGGGGCTAGTGCCCTTTTAATAGCCGAAAGTGATTGAAGGGCAACTAACCCCCCTTCTCACGCCCACCATTTCCCCAAACATATCCAATCAAAATTTTGAGATATCCATTTTGTTCAACGTAGTCAAAAGTTTTGGAAATTAGGTCTTTTAGGATGATAAACCCCTCAGAGCCCTCAGTGCAAGGGTTTTAAGTTATGCTCTGGGGGCATATAAGGTTTATATAGAAATTGTTGTTGAAATTTCAAAAAGGGCTCATTTGTTTGGAAATTGAAATTGCCCTTTTTAATAGTCGAAAGGGAGTGGAGAGTAATTGACCCCCCTCCCTCGCCCACCATTTCCCCAAATACATTCAATCAAAGTTTAAAGATAACCATTTTGTTCAAAGTAGTTGAAAGTTCTGGAAATTATATATTTAAGGATGACAAACACCCCAGAGCCTCCAGGGCAAAGGTTGTAAGTTGTGTCCTGGGGACATATAAGGTTTTTATAGTTAGAGTTGTCGTAGAAACTTCAAAAGGGGCTCATTCAATTGGGAATTGAGAGGGCTAGTGCCCTTTTTAATAATCGAAAGTGATTGGAGGGTAACTAAACACCCTCTCACGCGCACCATTCCCCTAAACACATCCAATGAAAATTTTCAGATAGCCATTGTGTTCAACGTAGTAGAAAGTTCTGGAAATTAGGTCTTTGAGGGTAACACCCCCCCCCCCTCAGCCCTCAGGGCAAGGGTTGTAAGTTATGACCTGGGGGTATATAAGGGTTTTATTGAAAGCGTTGTCGTAGAAACTTCAAAAGGACTCATTCGATTGGAAATTGAAAGGGCTAGTGCCTTTTTTAATAATTGAAAGCGATGGGAGAGTGACTAACCATTTTCCCAAACACATCCAATCGAAATTTTGAGATAGCCATTTTGTTTAACGTAGTTGAAAGTTCTGGAAATTATGTCTTAGAAGATGACAACCACCCTCACAGCCCTTAGGGTAAGGGTTGTAATTTATGCCCTGGGGGCATATAAGGTGTTTATAGAAAGCCTTGTCGTAGAAACTCAAAAAAAGGGCTCATTCGATTGGAAATCGAAAGGTCTAGTGCCCTTTTTAATAGTCGAAAGTGATAGTCGAAATTTTTTAATAATAGTCGAATCCTTTTCGACTATAATCCTTTTTAATAGTCGAAATTTTTATAGTAAAGATCGATGTGGGTAAAATGTATGATTTTTTGTGGTTGTTGTTTAGACCAGGGCACTTCATATTGAAGGAGTTGTCGTAGGAACTTCTAAAATGGCTCATTTGATTGAAAATAGAAAGGGCTGATGCCCTTTTTAATAGTCGAAAGTGATTGGAGGGCAACTAATCCCCCTCCCACGCCCACTCTCCCATTTGCGTTTTATGTTTAAAAACTAAATGTTGCCTTAAGATTAAATCAAAATGCACTCTGTTAATGCTAATTCCCAATAAGGCATCTCAGCAGTATCCCAAGAACGACTGAGGGTATTTTGTTCACACTTTAGGGGCTACTTCTGCTCTTAAAATTTAACCAAGTCAAAATAGCATAAGTGTATTCAAACTATCAAAGAAAGTAAGCAGATTTTTTTTGCGAATGGTATCAAGTTTTCCATTTCAGGTCAACTAGAGGAGGTATGAAACGAAATTAAACACTACTATTTGTGTCCAGATTTTGAAAAGGGTGTATGTTGTTAAAAATTGCTGAAAATTTTTTTCCAGCATACAAATAGTAGACCAAACTATAAAGTCTTAAAAAAACGAAAAGATTTAAAGTATTATTTTCTTCTTCCCTGAAAAGACTATGTCAATATAAAACGAACAGAAATTACGGGAGATCATTTCTGGCGAAGAAATTAAGTGCAAATTATGTTCTGGCTTTGGGAAGGCATAGGGGTTTTGAGCCCAACTTATTTTAATTTCTGCTCGTTTTGAGTTTGACTCGGTTATTTATTGTAATTTCTGTTCGTTTTGGGTTTCATTTATTTATCGATGCTGATTTGCGGTAGTTTCGCGCTTCGTAGATTATTTGATTTTATTTTTGCTCACTTTTTGTTTAATGGGTTTCTTTACTTTTCTTTGAAAATCTTGTTTTGTGGAAAGTTTTTTTTTAATCAATTTAAAGAAAGCGCCACCAAAAGCGACTTTTTGTTATCTAAATTCTCAAACTTCCGATGTTTTCAGTAAAGGTTTTTATTACTCAACGTTCAGGAAAGGCCTGATTCATCTAAGAAAAAAAAAGTTTCAAAACACAAAGAGAGAGTAGCTTTTGTGTCGGCTCCACCGAAGCAGGTAATTAACCTTTTTCCAACCAAACGATAAGCAACTACGAGCTTAGAAAATACCACAAAATGAAAACAATAAAATAAGCGAAGTGGTAAAAAAAACATTACAGTATGTAGACAATGAGAGCCGCCGTTTACCCCCCCCCCCCCCCCCCTCCACAGCGAAACACATCACTTGAGGAAAATAAAACCTTACGGAAAATACCCCCCCCCCCAGAAAATACTTACCCGTGGAAAATCCCCCCCCCCCCCTAAAAAAAACCTCTTGCGGTTGGTTAGTCTCCAAGCACTTTCGGCTTATAAAAAAAGACTAAATGCCGGGGATTATCAAACAATTTCTTCCTCCGTCCTCCTGTTGTCTCTCCCTTAGAGCTTATTCTGTATTTATTTGAAGGCTCAATATTAGCTGAGATGTTAGTTGTTTTTTGATTTGTCTATTGCTTACAGATAGTATTTGTCATTGGGAAACATAGGGACATTTTTTGCATGGGGGTTTTCTGTAAGAATTTTCATGAGAAGAAAGTATTTGCACGGAGGGGAGGGGCAAGATTTACGCATAAATTTCTCTTTTCCACTTCCCTTAGAACTTCTCAATTAAACTAAAAATAACACGACTCCAAGAAGATATTTAAATTTTGAAAACCATAATTTCCGCGAGACGGGTATTTTACAGGTGAGGGGTTTCCGTGGGTGGAGGGGAAATTTTCCGCGGGGGAGAGGGGTAAACGCTTAGACCCATTGAAAGTGACAGGGTGAAGGAAACCCCCATTAACAGACATAAAAAAGAGAAATAAATCTGGATTTAAGAGTTTATGACGTCCGATTTTCTTAGTTTTTGTGACAACAAAACAGAGCATTTTTACAAATCATCTTGACAGTAATTTATATAAAGACTTAAAAAAGCAAACAATTCCAACTAGGTTGAACATGTAAAGATTCTAACTTGTGTTTTACCCAATATAAGTACGGTGGTTGAGTTGTACGAGGGTTCAGTTACACGAGGGTTCAGTTGCACGGTGGTTCAGTTGCACGGTGGTTCAGTTGCAAGGTGGTTCTGTTACATGGTGGTTCAGTTTCACGGGGGTTTAGTTAAATTGGGTTGAGTTGCACGGGGGTTGAGTTGCACGAGGGTTCAGTTAATGGGGGTTCAGTTGCAGGAGGGTTCAGTAGAACGAGGGTTCAGTTGCACGGGGGTTCAGTTGCACGGTGGTACAGTTGCACGGTGGTTCAATTGAACGGTGGTTCAGTTGCACGGTGGTTCAGTTATAGTGGTTCAGTTACTTGGAGTTCAGTTACACGATGGTTCAGTTACAATGGTGGCAAACCGCGCCAACTGCATCGGCACACTGGGGTACTTCCTCAGGCTCATAAATGACAAATTTTGGCAATATTGTTTTATTTTTAGAACACTTATAGGCAGCCTTTGCTAATCCAGCACATTTTCAGAATCCTTGTTAGCTGTTCTCATTCTATCCTCATATCTAAATCTCTCAAAGAACGTCCACAGTATTTTCTTTGCTTCAATAATAGATTCACGGCCGAAAAACTACCGCTCTATTCACGCAAACCTCTGTTTTTAAACCATATGCTAGTGATTGGTAAATATAGTTCGATAGTGGATCTCCTGACAAGTTCAGCTTTACCACATTCATTCATTTAACTAATAAATACGTTAAAGACCAAACTAGTTAGATTTCATTAGCACCAATCTCTATTCAATTATTGCATAAATATTCCTTTACGATTTACTGTCCCACAAAACAGTAATCCGCTTATAAAAATAGATCCAAAATGAAAGTCCAAAGGGAAATTTCACAGGTTGAGCAAGGTTATACTCCGTAAAAAAAACTATGGTGTTAACGCAACAAAATCTAAACAGGGTTGCCACCCGGTTGCAACAAAAATTACTAGATTCTTGAACAAAATCACTAAATTAGCACATAAATCACTAGGTTGTCGAAAAGAAATCACTAAATTATAATACTTTTGTCATTTTAATTAATAATTGTTTTGTTTTTACCATGTTCTACACAGGCACACTTACAGAAAGTAGGTAAAATTACCCCCTAGATGTGGAAAATACCTTTAGATTGACGTTTTGTTTTTTCTCAAGCAAAAATTATTACCCTTGAAATTTTGAAAAATGCCTTCTTGCATCTTTATGCAGAGAATATAAGAAAATCCTTGCTTCCTCTCTGTATTTTCCAGAATTGGCACCATTGGCTTATACCATGCTCACTGAAAATTGGCTATCGGTGATCTAATCGAAATAATTGCTTTTTCTTTTTAATTTTCTTTTCCTTGTCGATACAAAACCTCAGTTTTTTTCCCTAACAATACAGAAACTATGTAGACCACTTGTAGTCTATAGACAGATAATTCCTAAGAACACCCTACCTTTCCTTGTCTAACTGGAAGGAAATAATAAAGGGTTAAATATGCTAATAATATTACCAAAATACAAAAAGAATAATTTAAAAATAAAGTTTGTCTTTTACCACTTGTAGTCTATAGACAGATAATTGCTAAGAACACCCATACCTTTCCTTGTCTAACTGAAAAGAAATAATAAAGGGTTAAATATGCTAATATTTTTTTCAAAATTCAAAAAGAATAATTTAAAAATAAAGTTTGTCTTTTACCACTTGTAGTCTATAGACAGATAATTGCTAAGAACACCCTACCATTCCTTGTCTAACTGAAAGGAAATTATGTCCCATGGACAAATTGTGACATTACAGATAATACGGTACTTTGATTATGACAGAGAAATTACGTAAAATTCAATGCTGAAATTCCCAGAAATCTGCTCTGATGTCACTTAGCCCAGTATTCTAGCTCTGTGATTGACCTAGAAAGAGGCACGTGATCTTGTATAGTTCGTATTGTAGCCCTATGATTGGCTGCAATCTTGTATAGTTCGTATTGTAGCCCTCTGATTGACTGTAATCTTGTATAGTTCAAATGTCAATATAGGCCTCTACTAATGAGCCCCTCTGAAGTTTATACGAGCATCCCTTTCATATGAACTATATACGCCCCCAGGACAACACTTACAACGCCTATCCCCCGGGCCCTGGGGGGAGTTTTTGTTATCTAATTTTTGAACAATTTCAAAAAAACTGGCTGTCTAAAAATTTGTAGCGGATGGGTTTGGAGAAAAAAGAGCGTGGAGGGGGGAGGGCTAGTTGCCCTTAACTCTCTTGACTCTTAAAAAGTGAACTAGAACTTTCAATTTCCAATCAAATGGGCCCTCTATGAAGTTTATTCGAGCATCTCTTTCATAAGAACCATACATGCCCTTAGGGTATAAGTTAGAACGCCTTCCCCTGGGTCCTGGGGGGTTGTATTGACACCGAATTTTTTCTTATCCGACCTTTGAACTATTTTTAACAAAATGTCTATCTCAAAATTTTCATCAGATGGGTTTGGAAAAAGAAGGCGTGGAGGGGGGGGGGGCTAGCTGCCTGAGGATCTCTTTTGACTATTAAAAAGTGAGCTCAAACTTTCAATTTACAATCAAATGAGTCATCTCTGAAGTTTATACGAGCATCCCTTTCATACGAACCATATATGCCCCAGTGCAAACTTACAACGCCTGCCCCCGGGCCCTGGGGGGTTGTGACAACACCTGAGTTTTTGTTATCTGACTTTTGAAAATTTGACCCTGCCTTTGCACGTCAAGATGAATACAAGTTGAATCCTGATGAGCTCTTACCACTTATCGTTTCTGATGATTACCTATACATAGAAGAAGAAATCTAAAAAGGACAGAGTGTTTTGTATATATACAAATTTTTTTAATAAACAAATTTACCTACATTTTTAAAGCACTTCACTTTTAGGGCACCGAAATTAATATTATAGAGAAAGGAAAGAGTGTTTTCAGCAAGAAATTCGTTTAGTCGAGGTTTGTCACCATAAATCTTAAGGAATTCCATGTATGCCCCTGACTTCGAAAAATAAAATATAGTAGGGCATGAAAACCACAACTTTTCGTTAATAGATCTTGTACCCGCTGCCGATTTTGAATAATAGATTTTCCGCTCTGCTCAAGAAAATTTTTAATGTGAGGTGTGTCGTATGTATACAGTAGGTCAAGCGAATTAAAAAATTCTATATTGCTTCTTGTTTGAAAGATACATAACCAATGTCCTGTCTTTACGCTTGATGGAATGCTATTAAAAATAATAATGGTATTGTCAACATGTTGAATATGCTCCAGGAAATCTGAAGGTATGCAATAGGATTTATATTTGGACATGTAGGGGTCCATATTGAGTACACTGAGTATTTGATTCGTGTTCATGGCGCCAAGTATAATAAAACATTGCTATCAGGGGTAATTTCCCAATAGGTTTCAAATTGATTTAGCGAGATTAGTGTAATACTTTCCTCCAATGGCTTGGAAAAGGTACACTCTAACTTCACATTACCCTTTTGGACAATACGCATATCTTGAGTACCGGGGAAATCCAATACAATGATGTCATGAGTTTTCGCAAACATTTCTTCACTTATACCAGTTTCGAATAATTGAGAATCTCGATCTAGGGATTGCATTGTCAATTCATTTAGGGTCCTGTAGGATTTATCAAAGGATAAATTGTAGAGCGGAATTCCATTTACTTTACACACAAGCGATGAAATTCCAAACAGTTCAAATTTATGCGGGGAATCTATCCATGATCCAACAGCGCTAGCACTTTTTACTAGAGCCAATGCCAATTTTGAAGGAATTTTGTCATTGATAAATGATGAATCGGTATAGGTACACGTACCTGTAGCAATATGGCGTTGATTTCTGATTGTATGAGGCACGAGCAATTTGATATTATAGTAGTTCTTAATTTTTCCATTCCCAAAGCAGCAGAACTCATAACTTGTTGTTTTCGTACATGGAGTATTACCGACGTGAGAGAGACTGTTACATCGGGTGCAGCGTCCAGTACTTTTTGCATAATATAATTGGATGGTGCGAGTTGTAGTTTTATGTTAATCCTTATATTGGGAGGCAGCCATTGAGGTATATTAAATATCTCATGATTTAGTTTCCCAACTAAATGTAAATCTTTAGTTGTCGCATCTCTAAGAATATTAGTGACGTCAGTATCTGTTTTATATTCATAGCCCAGTGCTTTTCCCCTCAATAGCTTATAGGACATTGAAGTCATCAACATGAATTTTATATAACTTGCATAATTTGAAAAATTATTGCTCGTGCTCACCAATGTACCATTTATGTAGACACTTATTTGTCGAAATAAAATGTGCAGTACACAATTTTTTGTAGGATATCCCCTCGGCTTCACCTGGTCTTTCATTGTTAGATCTTTCAACAATTACATTTATATCAATAAATGTCCAAGTCAAATCTATAAAGTAGTCTTCATTGCAATAAATTTGAAAATGAATATTTTCAGAGAGTGGTTGTTGCGGGTAAAATTGTTCATAGTATCCATGTTCTACACTGACATCTACATTCTCCTCATTCAAAAGATTAGGAAATGAGGTGACTGAAGGGTGAGAATCCTTATGTGGTAAATATGCCATTTTTTCTATGAAAAGAAATCCTTTTTGGAGCTTTATATTTTCTTCTTCTTTGATGCTTTACGCTTCCGGGTTGACTTGAGACTGAAAAGTGATGAGGTCTTTCGCAAAATTTTTAAATTTTTTCTGCGTTGTTTAATTCGTTCGCCAAGGGATCGTGCGCTCGACCTGAAATTTTGCGAAACACTTTTTTGAATATCCTTCCCAGAGCCCAAATCATGTAATGATAGAGGACGCAAAATCCGCTGCAACTGGTGTAATATATTTTTTAGCCAAGGGTAGCGCAGAGCGAAACAGCTTAGCAAACCAATTGCCAAGACCTTACCCGGACATTGACGAACGACCCCTGAAAAAGCCCATTCCATGACCCAACTGTCGTGGTCCAAGAGTAGCAACATAGCAATCAATATTAGGACATACAAACTGAGTTTTACTAGCAATTTTACTGAATGGGTCGAAAATGACAAGTAATTACAGCCAAATCTTTTGTTATTGCTAGAGGATTGCCCAATTCACTTTCTAATGTTAACTAACAGAGCTTCAAATACAAATTGTTGACTGGAATGTATTGAAGGTGCTTTATATTGTAGTGGTGAATATTGTCATTAGAGGTTTTTTGTTCAAGAACACGTAGGATGGGGATATTGGTATTACCGACTCTTGATATCTCGACAAAGGATGTGTAAAGAAATAAACAACTGTCCGAGGAAAATGCGAGTGGATACTCTGCGAAAATGACACGAGTCATGCCACTAGCGCTTCCTGTACCTTTACCCTTGATTATATTAGGTTTAAAACCAAGCACTTATCTTAGATTATCGTTGAGAATAACCTTTTCATTGTCAATGGGTGAACTAATGTAGATTTTACCCTCTTCCTTTGAATAGTTGAATTGAAAGGCACCATTTTTACGATATGCAATTTTTTTGTTAATAGCACGACACAATTCGGTCACAGCACGACCCAAACTCCTTATATGATAATGTGACAAAGGGCTATTCATATGAATTGATCTTTTCAATTACATGTTGATCTTTAACAAATGGCCAATCAAGTGGTCTAATTTTTATATCATATGTACGATCCTTTCTTAGGATACCATATTTATTTTTAGGAATACAATCTACAAGAGCAACCTCATACCTTCCCTCAAATTTAATGGCAGGGGAGGGTTTTGTCAAAAAATCGCTCGTTTTATTCAAATCGTCATAAAGAGGATCGGAAACATTGGACATGAATGTCGCATAAACTCCTTCAGAAATTATGAACGTCTTCAGCGGGTATCCACAAATCAAAATCAGAGTTGTATCCTAGCCATTGAACAGGCAACTGTCACTTACCCTTGCGAGTACGAGTCCTTAATACCTTTTCAATTTGATAGATTCCACTATATCCAACTTTTTGTAATTCATAGTCATAAAAACCGCCAAGAATATCTTCATCTTTCATATTACGTAGCCGATACGTTCCCAAAACTTTTGATACTTTAAAACGATCAGTAGACCACAAGTAATTTCCCTTTTCAAAAATACTTTTTGCACGATTGATTCGAACAGCATCACCAACATTAAATTTTATCTTCTCTGCCTTTTCATTAGAATATTGTTTAAGGAAAAGTGTATTGTCACTATGATGAACTTTAATAGGGCTAGCATTGAACAAGGATCGATGAGGACATTAATTGTAAATCAACATTATTTTATCTAAATCTTGAATAAATGCAGCTGTATTTTTCAATGTTCAATACCTTTAACTTAAACTTCCTGGTTCTCTAATATTTTATAAGCACCTTTCAAAACTTGATAAATTTTGAACGTAAACACGGTGCAAACCGTCCCTTACCCTTGTGCATACTACTGGGTTAGTCAATAGGTCTTCGCTTTTTTTAGCTACCGTTGTCATCGAATCACTGTTTTTACTAGGTGTGCTAGTATTTTCCAGGAAAGATTTAAAATCATCATCTTCTACCTTTAATGTTGTTGATGGACTATGTTCTTTTAATTTCTTTAGAATTTGATTATTGTTAATAAGACTTTTGGGAAAATGTGACGACTTTCAAAAATTATATAGATGACTATCAATGGAATCGACTCTTTTACAATTTGCATTTAGACCCGATAAAAAATCAATTGAATTGTACCTCTTGCCCTGAATGATAACTTAATTCTTTTTCTTATCAATTTTTTCATTTTCAGGGAGATAGGTCAAGAGTCTTTTACCTTGTTGACAATAGGATGGAGGCAACAAGTCTACAACACTTGTTAATAAATCTTCTTTTTTCAAAAATTAAAAAGTTTCACTATTTTCAGAAGGTTGATCAA
The DNA here is from genome assembly GCA_027921565.1 of Artemia sinica. Lineage (NCBI taxonomy): Eukaryota > Metazoa > Arthropoda > Branchiopoda > Anostraca > Artemiidae > Artemia > Artemia sinica. The sequence goes on from CM051260.1 coordinate 19,548,140, forward strand.
TGATATTGACTTTGAGTGGTTTTTCGCGATAAGGTATATGTTTGTTGACACGTCGAATGGCATTTTGAAGTAAAATTAATTTTTCGTCATCGGCAATTGTTTCATTGTTAATAAATGTATCAAGATTATCTTCAAAGTGCTCTTTTGGTGAAAGAGCAAGTTCAAATGGCGTCAATTTATAAGGTTTTGCCATTTCTAGAGAATAAAATTTACAAGTCCTGTGATTATCGGTAGTAATAACGAAAAGAAATTACCACCCGCTTGAACAAGTTGTTTTCTCTTACAATTTGCTTTCTTTTTAAAAGCAAGAGCACGTACAAGTGACCAATGTTGCTTTGTCTGTTGTCTAACACCATCTGACAGTTGAACATTACCTTCCGGTAAATTTAAACAAAAGTTCCGATAAGAGATTAATAAATACCTTGTCAATACCATGCTTAAGTATTGCTTTCCTGAGCCGAAGTTTTGAATTGGCTAGCATGGAAAATAAATCTCGATGTTCATGTAGCTCTTCAACGTCATAATGACGACTAATGACCTTTTTTACTATTCACGGGTAGATATACAGTAATTTCATTTTCGAAAATATCATTGACTACACGCAACTCTTGTTTTGATTCAGGTCCAATAATATGTAACCATAGGTTTTATTAGTAGCTTGATTGTACGCCGAAAGTAAAAATTTGGGTTTGCCAGGGCAGATTTGTTTGTTTAGAGTTATAAGAGAACCTGAATCGCGAACCACTCTATAGATGATATAGTAAGTACAATTCAAAGCAAGTGTTCTCATACATTACTCTGATGAAAAGATTATGGAGCACGACAGTTACATAATTTTTTTCGTGATGGGACCGGACCGTGAATAATTGTAACATTTCCTGCGATCATTCTTCAACAGATTCATCTAAATCGTCAATAATCAGCCACGAGTTCGGCACAATACTAGTAAACACGTCAAGTCCTTTTATGAATATTAATTAATATAAACTTTTTCCACAAAATATGTTTTTCAAAGAAAAGTAAAGAACTCAAATTAAACACAAAATGAGCAAAAATAAAATCAAATAATCTACTAAACGTGAAACTACCACAAACCAGCATCGATAAATAAATGAAACTCAAAACGAACAGAAATTACAATAAATAACCGAGTCAAACTCAAAACGAGCAGAAATTAACATAAGTTGGGCTCAAAACCCCTATGCCTTCCCAAGGCCAAAACAAAATTTGCACTTGACGCTTGGTAGATTATTTGATTTTATTTTTGTTCATTTTTTGTTTAATGGAGTTCTTTACCTTTCTTTGAAAAACTTATTTTGTGGAAAAGTTTTTTTTAATTAATTTCTGTTTATTTTATATTGACATAGTCTTTTCAGGGAAAAAGAAAATAATAGTTTAAATTTTTTTGTTTTTTTAAGACTTTATAGTTTGGCCTGCTATTTGTATGCTAGAGAAAAAGTTTCAGCAATTTTTAACAACATACACCCTTTTAAAAATCTGGACACAAATAGTATTGTTTAATTTAGTTTCATACCTCCTCTAGTTGACCTGAAATGTAAAGCTTGATACCATTCGCAAAAAAATCTCTTTACTTTCTTTGATAGCTTGGATACACTTACGCTATTTTGATTTGGTTAAATTTTAAGAGCAGAAGTAGCCCCGAAAGTTTGAACATATTACCCTCAGTCGTTCTTGGGATACTGCTGAGATGCCTTATTGAGAATTGGCATTAGCAAATTGCATTTTGATTTAATCTTAAGGCAACATTTGGTTTTTAAACATAATGGGCAAATGGGAGGATGGGCATGGGAGGGGGATTAGCTGCCCTCCAATCACTTCTGACTATTAAAAAGGGCATCAGCCCTTTCTATTTCCAATAGAATGAGCCCTTTTCGAAGTTCCCACGACAAGTCCTTCGATACGAAGTGCCCTGGTCTAAACAACAACAACAACTAAAATAATACACTATACCCACATCGATCTTTACTATAAAAATGTCAAGCCTTCCAATCACTTTCCACTATTAAAAAGGGCACTAGGCCTTTCGATTTCCAATCGATAGAGCCGTTTTTGAAACTAAAACGCTTTCTATAAGCACCTTATATGCCCAAAGGGCATAAATTACGACCCTTACCTTAAGGGCTGTTAGAGTGATTGTCATCCTCTAAGACCTAATTTCCAGACCTTTCAAATACGTTAAACAAAATGGCTATCTCAAAATTTTGATTGGATGTGTTTGGGGAAATATTGGGCGTGAGAGGGGCATTAGTCGCTCTCCAATCACTTTCATCTATTAAAAATGGCACAAGCCCTTTCAATTTCTAATCAAATGAGCCTTTTTGAAGTTTCTACGACAACACTTTCAATAAAAACCTTATATGCCCCCAGGGCATAACGTACAACCCTTGCCCTGAGGACTGGGGGGGGGGGTCATTATCAAAGACCTAATTTCCAGATCTTTCTACTACGTTGAACCAAATTTCTATATACATTTTTGATTGGATGTGGTTAGAGGAATGGTGGGCGTGAGAGGGAGGGGGTTAATTACCCTCCAATCACTTTCGACTATTAAAAAGGGCACTAGCCCTCTCAATTTCCAATTGAATGAGCCCCTTTTGAATTTTTACGACAACTCTATCTATAAAAACCTTATATGCCCCCAGGGCATAACTTACAACCTTTGCCATGGGGCTTTTGGGGTTTTTAATCCTTAAATACATAATTTCCAGAACTTTCAACTACATTAAACAAAATGGTTATCTCTAAACTTTGATTGAATGTTTTTGGGAAATGGTGGGCGTGAGAGGGGGTTAATTACTCTCTACTTACTTTCGACTATTAAAAAGGGCAATTTCAATTTTCAATCAAATGAGCCCTTTTTGAAATTTCTGCAACAACTTTCTATATAAACCTTATATGCTCCCAGGGCATAACTTACAACATTTGCACTTAGGGCTCTAAGGGGGTTATCATCCTAAAAGACCTAATTTCCAGAACTTTCAACTACGTTGAACAAAATGGATATCTCAAAATTTTGATTGGATGTGTTTGGGAAAATGGTGGGCATGAGAGGGGCGTTAGTGGCTCTACAATCACTTTCAACTATTAAAAAAGGGCTCATTCTATTGGAAATAGAAAGGGCTGATGCCCTTTTTAATAGTCAGAAGTGATTGGAGGGCAGCTAATCCCCCTCCCACGCCCATCCTCCCATTTGCCCATTATGTTTAAAAACCAAATGTTGCCTTAAGATTAAATAAAAATGCACTTTGCTAATGCCAATTCTCAATAAGGCATCTCAGCAGTATCCCAAGAACGACTGAGGGTAATATGTTCAAACTTTCGGGGCTACTTCTGCTCTTAAAATTTAACCAAATCAAAATAGCGTAAGTGTATCCAAGCTATCAAAGAAAGTAAAGAGATTTTTTTGCGAATGGTATCAAGCTTTCCATTTCAGGTCAACTAGAGGAGGTATGAAACTAAATTAAACAATACTATTTGTGTCCAGATTTTTAAAAGGGTGTATGTTGTTATAAATTGCTGAAACTTTTTCTCTAGCATACAAATAGCAGGCCAAACTATAAAGTCTTAAAAAAACAAAAAAATTTAAACTATTATTTTCTTTTTCCCTGAAAAGACTATGTCAATATAAAATAAACAGAAATTAATTAAAAAAAACTTTTCCACAAAATGAGTTTTTCAAAGAAAGGTAAAGAACTCCATTAAACAAAAAATGAACAAAAATAAAATCAAATAATCTACCAAGCGTCAAGTGCAAATTTTGTTCTGGCCTTGGGAAGGCATAGGGGTTTTGAGCCCAACTTATGTTAATTTCTGCTCGTTTTGAGTTTGACTCGGTTATTTATTGTAATTCCTGTTCGTTTTGGGTTTCATTTATTTATCGATGCTGATTTGTGGTAGTTTCACGCTTGGTAGATTATTTGATTTTATTTTTTGCTCATTTTGTGTTTAATTTGAGTTCTTTACTTTTCTTTGAAAAACATATTTTGTGGAAAAAGTTTATACTAATTAATATTCATAAAAGGACTTGACGTGTTTACTAGTATTGTGCCGAACTCGTGGCTGATTATTGACGATTTAGATGAATCTGTTGAAGAATGATCGCAGGAAATGTTACAATTATTCACGGTCCGGTCCCATCACGAAAAAAATTATGTAACTGTCGTGCTCCATAATCTTTTCATCAGAGTAATGTATGAGAACACTTGCTTTGAATTGTACTTACTATATCATCTATAGAGTGGTTCGCGATTCAGGTTCTCTTATAACTCTAAACAAACAAATCTGCCCTGGCAAACCCAAATTTTTACTTTCGGCGTACAATCAAGCTACTAATAAAACCTATGGTTACATATTATTGGACCTGAATCAAAACAAGAGTTGCGTGTAGTCAATGATATTTTCGAAAATGAAATTACTGTATATCTACCCGTGAATAGTAAAAAAGGTCATTAGTCGTCATTATGACGTTGAAGAGCTACATGAACATCGAGATTTATTTTCCGTGCTAGCCAATTCAAAACTGCGGCTCAGGAAAGCAATACTCAAGCATGGTATTGACAAGGTATTTATTAATCTCTTATCGGAACTTTTGTTTAAATTTACCGGAAGGTAATGTTCAACTGTCAGATGGTGTTAGACAACAAACAAAGCAACATCGGTCACTTGTACGTGCTCTTGCTTTTAAAAAGAAAGCAAATTGTAAGAGAAAAAAACTTGTTCAAGCGGGTGGTAATTTCTTTTCGTTATTACTACCGATAATCACCGGACTTGTAAATTTTATTCTCTAGAAATGGGAAAACCTTACAAATTGACGCCATTTGAACTTGCTCTTTCACCAAAAGAGCACTTTGAAGATAATCTTGATACATTTATTAACAATGAAACAATTGCCGATGACAAAAAATTAATTTTACTTCAAAATGCCATTCGACGTGTCAACATACATATACCTTATCGCGAAAAACCACTCAAAGTGAATATCATTGATCAACCTTCTGAAAATAGTGAAACTTTTTAATTTTTGAAAAAAGAAGATTTATTAACAAGTGTTGTAGACTTGTTGCCTCCATCCTATCGTCAACAAGGTAAAAGACTCTTGACCTGTCTCCCTGAAAATGAAAAAATTGATAAGAAAAAGAATTAAGTTATCATTCAGGGCAAGAGGTACAATTCAATTGATTTTTTATCGGGTCTAAATGCAAATTGTAAAAGAGTCGATTCCATTGATAGTCATCTATATAATTTTTGAAAGTCGTCAAATTTTCCCAAAAGTCTTATTAACAATAATCAAATTCTAAAGAAATTAAAAGAACGTAGTCCATCAACAACATTAAAGGTAGAAGATGATGATTTTAAATCTTTCCTGGAAAATACTAGCACACCTAGTAAAAACAGTGATTCGATGACAACGGTAGCTAAAAAAAAGCAAAGACGTATTGACTAACCCAGTAGTATGCACAAGGGTAAGGGACGGTTTGCACCGTGTTTACGTTCAAAATTTATCAAGTTTTGAAAGGTGCTTATAAAATATTGGAGAACCAGGAAGTTTAAGTTAAAGGTATTGAACATTGAAAAATACAGCTGCATTTATTCAAGATTTAGATAAAATAATGTTGATTTACAATTAATGTCCTCATCGATCCTTGTTCAATGCTAGCCCTATTAAAGTTCATCATAGTGACAATACACTTTTCCTTAAACAATATTCTAATGAAAAGGCAGAGAAGATAAAATTCAATGTTGGTGATACTGTTCGAATCAATCGTTCAAAAAGTATTTTTGAAAAGGGAAATTACTTGTGGTCTACTGATCTTTTTAAAGTATCAAAAGTTTTGGGAACGTATCGGCTACGTAATATGAAAGATGAAGATATTCTTGGCGGTTTTTATGACTATGAATTACAAAAAGTTGGATATAGTGGAATCTATCAAATTGAAAAGGTATTAAGGACTCGTACTCGCAAGGGTAAGTGACAGTTGCCTGTTCAATGGCTAGGATACAACTCTGATTTTGATTTGTGGATACCCGCTGAAGACGTTCATAATTTCCGAAGGAGTTTATGCGACATTCATGTCCAATGTTTCCGATCCTCTTTATGACGATTTGAATGAAACGAGCGATTTTTGGACAAAACCCTGCCATTAAATTTGAGGGAAGGCATGAGGTTGCTCTTGTAGATTGTATTCTTAAAAATAAATATGGTATCCTAAGAAAGGGTCGTACATATGATATAAAAATTAGACCACTTGATTGGCCATTTGTTAAAGATCAACATGTAATTGAAAAGATCAATTCATATGAATAGCCCTTTGTCACATTATCATATAAGGAGTTTGGGTCGTGCTATGACCGAATTGTGTCGTGCTATCAACAAAAAAATTGCATATCGTAAAAATGGTGCCTTTCAATTCAACTATTCAAAGGGAGAGGGTAAAATATACATTAGTTCACCCATTGACAATGAAAAGGTTATTCTCAACGATAATCTAAGATAAGTGCTTGGTTTTAAACCTAATATAATCAAGGGTAAAAGTACAGGAAGCGCTAGTGGCATGACTCGTGTCATTTTCGCAGAGTATCCACTCGCATTTTCCTCGGACAGTTGTTTATTTCTTTACACATCCTTTGTCGAGATATCAAGAGTCGGTAATACCAATATCCCCATCCTACGTGTTCTTGAACAAAAAACCTCTAATGACAATATTCACCACTACAATATAAAGCACCTTCAATACATTCCAGTCAACAATTTGCATTTGAAGCTCTGTTAGTTAACATTAGAAAGTGAATTGGGCAATCCTCTAGCAATAACAAAAGATTTGGCTGTAATTACTTGTCATTTTCGACCCATTCAGTAAAATTGCTAATAAAACTCAGTTTGTATGTCCTAATATTGATTGCTATGTTGCTACTCTTGGACCACGACAGTTGGGTCATGGAATGGGCTTTTTCAGGGGTCGTTTGTCAATGTCCGGGTAAGGTCTTGGCAATTGGTTTGCTTAGCTGTTTTGCTCTGCGCTACCCTTGGCTAAAAAATATATTGCACCAGTTGCAGCGGATTTTGCGTCCTCTATCATTACATGATTTGGGCTCTAGGAAGGATATTCAAAAAAATGTTTCGCAAAATTTCAGGTCGAGCGCACGATCCCTTGGCGAACGAATTAAACAACGCAGAAAAGGTTTAAAAAGTGTGCGAAAGAGCTCATCACTTTTCAGTCTCAAGTCAACCCGGAAGCGTAAAGCATCAAAGAAGAAGAAAATATAAAGCTCCAAAAAGGATTTCTTTTCAACAGCAACAGCAACCTTATAAGAAAATCGAAATATATTTTCTTGTGATTATTATTCTTCTAATCAGCAGTTGTACCAAACCAATCCTGCTCAACTCATCCTCAGGGCTATACTGTGGTGTTTATCCTCCCCATAGTATAGTGCAGACGGTTTGATATCATTCTATTTTCCCTGTTGTTTTAGTTTTATTTTGTGGTTAAAGCTTTTTCCAATAGGCAATGATTAGAAGTCCTCCAAAAAAAAGTCCCTCCAGATCCCAAATCAGATTCCAGTGAAAGTGTCATAGTGAAAGATACCCATCCTGGCTGGTCAAGCACGCTATCTCAAAGTTCTAATGATAGCTCCAATTCAGAGAATAGGACAATGATAAGTGTAGGGGCTAATGTAACCATAAATGATGATAATGGGTTTCAAGAGGTCCTCTCTAGAAGTTCTAAAAAAGGAAAAAATCTCCCCAATTAAAAGCATTTCCCCTCTCCCTGCCCAAGATCCTCCCTCTAAAAACTTAGGAATTTACCTTAAAATTACTCCCACTACCCCCTTTGAAATAAAAATGATCACTGCAATAAGAGTTGCAATTTTTAAATTGCTAAAATCAATGTTCTCTCTTAACATTAACCGTGATGGATCTCTGCTAATAGCTGTAGAAGATCAGAAATCAGCAGATACAATAATTAACCTTAAATCCCTTCTGAATACCCCAATTATTGCATCTAATTGGAACCCAAAACAATCACCAACAAAAATAGTAGTTTATAATGTTCCCCCAGAGATATCTACTCAGGAGTTAAAAGAAGGCCTATCAGATAGGGCTGGAAACACAATCCCAGTTGAGGATGTTACCCAACTCGGAAAACCTAACTCTAATGGCCTAAAAACTAGTAGATCCTTCTTATTCACACTGAAGGATAAAATTGATATCCCAGAAAAATTATTCCTATTTGGGCAAGTCAAACCACACAAGGAATACAAACCTAAGCCTATCCAGTGTCAGAAGTGTTTCAAACTGGGACACACGACAAACAAATGCAATGAAATTCTCCAAGAGTGTAGTAATTGTAAATCTTTCCATCCTAAAGAGCTGACAACTTACAACAACACTCAGCCTACATGCATCAATTGCAAAGGCCCACATGAATCTACAAATAAATCATTATGCCCTGCATACAAGAAAAGAGCTCTAACACTCCAAATATCAACAGAGAAAGCCATCCCATACCCCTTTGCAGCAATGGAAGCAAATGCTGCCCAACAATAATAAAGCCTGTATTGAAAGCAACAAAAACCCCCAAGTCAAATGCCCCCAATGCATGAAGCACCCCATATAAAACACCATCTTCTAAGCCCCCTAGCTCAAATCCCTATCAGAAGGAATCACCAAGCCAACAAGCCTCCTTGTCCGGTGAGATGAGGTCAGCCTGGCCCCCCTTCCCAAGAGGAAACAAACCAGTAACACTACCAGGAATCAAGCCCTTAACCAACAAAAAGGATGCACAACCAAAAATGCAATCCCCAAATATATGCTTATTCATTCTAAACTGTAATGCAGTTCAGGCCATGAACATACATCAAATACAGAAAACAAAAATTATTGCAGAATTGGCAAAAATCTACATCCCTGATGATATGCTCATTCAAGCAAAAAAAGATCTTGCTTTACTTTTAACAAAGCTGATCATTGATACACAGTCATATGAAGAATAAATCAACAACACAACATATATCAATACTCCAATGGAATGTAAGATCACTCACAGAAAATAAGCTAAATGAACTAATATCATTTATGAATAATAATTCCATTAATATTGCTTGCTTCCAGGAAACTCATTTAACCCAAAATCAACAAATTAAGTCTCCGGGATATACTATCCTGAGAAAGGATAGATCTTCAGAGAGAAAAGGAGGTGGGGTAGCTTTATTAGTTAATAATAATATAAAATTTTGTGGCATTAATTTTCCAGATTTTGCAAATGATGTTGATGTAATTGGTATCAGTGTTTGGCTGAATAATTTAAAAACCTACATAATAAGCTTTTATAACCCTAATGGCCAAACTACAGATGCCAAGGATTTCTTTAATTATATAAATAATTCTAATACGTTAAAAAATATCATTATTTGTGGTGATTTGAATGCCCACAGCCTTTTGTGGGGGAATAAACCAGCAAATAAAGCTGGTAAATTCATTGAGAATATGACTTCAAATAATAATGAATTAGCTGCTGCTACCCCTCCAAACCTGAACACATATTTCAACCCCAAAAGTGGCAGATTCTCCACAATTGACCTACAAATTGTGTCATCAAATTTTTTGAACAAAATTTACATAAATAAAATTGATAGTCTATGTACTGACCACTTTGCTATAGTTTGCTCCCTAAATGAACCTGCTGAAACTTTATCTCATACCTCCAAATATATGAACACTAAAGCAAATTGGTCTATGTTCCAAAATAAGCTAAATGATGAAATTACAAGTTTCACCCAAAGTTCATGCATTTCTAACACAACAGTTGACACACATGCTGAAGCCTTGACATCTTTACTAATAAATACAGCTAATCATGCTATCCCCAAGACAACACCTAAGAAAACATTCGCTAAACAAATTCCTAAAGCATGGTGGACAAATGAGTGCCTAAATAAATGGAGAATAAAAAAGGCAGCTAGGACAGAATTCATAAAAAAAACCATCACCTATTACACACTTAAAAAATTACAAGCAGAATCTAATCTAAAAAGGACTATAATAGATGCTAAATATAAATACTGGAATAATTTTGCAAATAATCTCTCCAGAGAAACTCATGAGCCAATTATACATAAAGTCATAAGCCACATCTTTGGGAAAAAGACTTCCCCCAACCCACTCCTGTATGAGCTTATACATAATAATACCCATTATGACAATGATAATGGTAAAGCTAACCTATTTGCAACTCTTTTTGTTAATAAGCTAACATCAAATAATCAAAGCAAACTGTCCACAATTCCTATGAACCCAAGTTACTAACCACGCCCAGGATCCGAGTACATAACCAATCTATATTCAATCCAGGAATTGAATAATGCAATACATCATATTAGGACCAAAACTAGCAGCAGTTATGACAATATACACCCTACATGGATAAAGAATCTCACACCTTCATACAAACAGGAACTGTTAAATTGTTATAATCATGCTTGGGCATCTTCTAGGTTCCCCAATATATGGAAATGTTCGTCCCTCATACCAATCCTAAAGAAAAATAAACCAAAAGATAACCCTGAGTCTTATAGGCCCATAATGATTACACCTGTGATGGGGAAAATAATGGAGAAAATGATCTATCAAAGACTCCTCTGGTTTGTTGAAAAAAATAATATGATCCCACACACTCAAACTGGATTCAGGAAACACCACTCCTCAACAGATGCTTTCATTTTGCTAACAAATGCAATAAATGAATCTTTCTCAAAAAACAATGTCCTAGTGGCAGCTTTCCTAGATTTTGAAGGGGCATATGATAATGTGAACCACCAAATCCTTTTAAATAAACTTGCAAATCTTGGAGTACCCCCTAAGCTAGTATCCTTTATTAAATCGTTCATAGAAGTGCGAAGTTTCATCGTTTGTGTTGGTTCAGCCTCTTCACCCCAAAAGACAATAACCAAAGGCCTACCTCAGGGAGCAGTCCTCAGTTGCCTCCTATTTGCCCTATATCTCTGGGACATGAACTTACCCCACACGAATCTACAATATGCTGATGATCTGGTGCTATGGTCATCTGGCAACACCTGTCAGATAGCACAGTCAAATCTGCAAAAGTCACTTTTCCAGTTCGAAAAATTCTCTCAACAATCAGATTTACCCATTGCACCCACCAAGTCAAAAATAATCCAATTTCACCGGAAGCGAAACCATGTTAATGCAAAACTAACTCTAAATAAAACAACTATTCCAGAAGATAATCATATTAATTACCTAGGTCTCATGCTTAACCAAAAACTTAATTTCAACCTCCACATCTCAAACACAATAAAAAAATGCTATAGAAAAGCAATTATACTAAAAAGACTTCTTTCCACACCCTGGGGTTGTAAGGAGAAAACCTTACTCCAGTTTTATAAATCACATATAAGACCCCATATTGACTATGGGCTCATTGTCTATGGTGCATGTGCAAAGACCCAGATGCAAAAAATTGAAACAACACAAAATGATATAATACGTCTCGTATTTGGTCTTAGGAAACCCACAAGCACCAAGTTTCTGCTTATGGAGTGTGGATTAACAACAATAAGGGAGAGACGTAGCTTTCTCTTGACAAAACATCTTACAAAAATTGAATCAAATAGCTCACACACATTACATAATTGGTTAAGAAATCCAGCCATGTATAGAGGTATTGTAGATGAGTATGCCAATATTCAAAAGAAGTTCCCTGTACCAGCAAATTCTATTGCACCTACTTTCCCCCAATCCCCTCCATGGAATTGGTCATTTCCCATAATAAATACTGAATTTTTAAAATGGAATAAAGATTTAACCCCCATTGCTTTTGTCCAGAAAAAATTTGCAGAACTTAATACAATTACCTATAAAAATCACTTCCAAATATTTGTTGATGGGTCAAAAATGAATGAGAAGGTTGCAAGTGGTGTTTTCCTTCCTCACCTGAAAATTGCAATGGGTGAGAGATTATTTAATAATTTATCTATAATGTCTGCTGAGTTAAATGCCATAATCATGGCATTAGAACACCTTAAGCAAAACCAACCTTTGATTGCAAATTCGAATAATATTATCATCTATTCCGACTCTTTATCAAGCCTTGTGTTGCTGGCCTCAGCTCCACAATATAAGTTGGACATTGACACTTATCATTGTCTCAGTATTATTGATAATCTTATGATTCAAGTGGCATAAAAACTTATTTTCAGTATATTCCTAGCCACTCTGGCATAAGTGGTAATCATCAGGTTGATGAAATAGCTAAAAATGCTATAAATACTGACCAGCCAAGTGGGAGACCAATCCCAATTAGAGATATTTTCCAATGGAGGCTATCAGATATTAATTTTAATAAGATTAATCCTATCCTTTCGCCCTTTCCCAATAAGTATCTTTCTAAAATCTATCATAGAATTCGTTCTGGAACAAATAGACTAAATTTCCTTGCATTCTCATATAAGCTTTCTAATTCAAGTGGTTCAATTCCCCTGTCCCCTCTTTGCAGGCATTGTATTATGAATAATGAAACAATTGACCATTGCCTATTTGAATGTAATATGCTGACGTCTGCACAACATACCTTGCTTTGTAAACTGTTAAAATACTTCAAACACCACAAAATCTCACTATCAGCCAAGAGCTTAGCCAACTATACCTGCATACAGAGCACAGAAATCGATATCTATCATCTTATATTTGAACTCCTTGAGTCAAAAGATCTACTGAAAGATATCTGAGAATATCTAATAAATAAGAGACAACCAAGACAGTAGCTCTGTAGTCCACAGAGTGAAGCAAAAAGAAGAGGGCTAAATAGTACCAACTGAATAGCCCGCCTGCTGTGAATTAGAAGAAGAAGAATTTCCATAGAAAATGGCATATTTACCACATAAGGATTCTCACCCTTCAGTCACCTCATTTCCAAATCTTTTGAATGAGGAGAATGTAGATGTCAGTGTAGAACATGGATACTATGAACAATTTTACCCGCAACAACCACTCTCTGAAAATGTTCATTTTCAAATTTATTCCAATGAAGACTACTTTATAGATTTGACTTGGACATTTATTGATATAAATGTAATTGTTGAAAGATCTAACAATGAAAGACCAGGTGAAGCCGAGGGGATATCCTACAAAAAATTGTGTACTGCACATTTTATTTCGACAAATAAGTGTCTACATAAATGGTACATTGGTGAGCACGAGCAATAATCTTTCAAATTATGCAAGTTATATAAAATTCATGTTGATGACTCCAATGTCCTATAAGCTATTGCGGGGACAAGCACTGGGCTATGAATATAAAACAGATACTGACGTCACTAATATTCTTAGAGATGCGACAACTAAAGATTTACATTTAGTTGGGAAACTAAATCATGAGATATTTAATATACCTCAATGGCTGCCTCCCAATATAAGGATTAACATAAAACTACAACTCGCACCATCCAATTATATTATGCAAAAAGTACTGAACGCTGCACCCGATTTAACAGTCTCTCTCACGTCGGTAATACTCCATGTACGAAAACAACAAGTTATGAGTTCTGCTTCTTTGGGAATTGAAAAATTAAGAACTACTATAATATCAAATTGCTCGTGCCTCATACAATCACAAATCAACGCCATATTGCTACAGGTACGTGTACCTATACCGATTCATCATTTATCAATGACAAAATTCCTTCAAAATTGGCATTGGCTCTAGTAAAAAGGGCTAGCGCTGTTGGATCATGGATAGATTCCCCGCATAAATTTGAACTGTTTGGACTTTCATCGCTTGTGTGTAAAGTATATGGAATTCCGCTCTATAATTTATCCTTTGATAAATCCTACAGAACCCTAAATGAATTGACAATGCAATCCCTAGATCGAGATTCTCAATTATTCGAAATTGGTATAAGTGAAGAAATGTTTGCGAAAACTCATGGCATCATTGTATTGGATTTCCCCGGTACTCAAGATATGCGCATTGTCCAAAAGGGTAATGTGAAGTTAGAGTGTACCTTTTCCAAGCCATTGGAGGAAGGTATTACACTAATCTCGCTAAATCAATTTGAAACCTATTGAGAAATTACCCCTGATAGCAATGTTTTATTATACTTGGCGCCATGAACATGAATCAAATACTCAGTGTACTCAATATGGACCCCTACATGTCCAAATATAAATCCTATTGCATACCTTCAGATTTCCTGGAGCATATTCAACATGTTGACAATACCATTATTATTTTTAATATCATTCCATCAAGCGTAAAGACAGGACATTGGTTATGTATCTTTCAAACAAGAAGCAATATAGAATTTTTTAATTCGCTTGACCTACTGTATACATACGACACACCTCACATTAAAAATTTCCTTGAGCAGAGCGGAAAATCTTTTTGGTCCTTGCCCTTTTGCTTGGGGGTGAAAAGGCAGGAAAATTCAAGAAGAGAAGAGAAAATTTAGTATAACATAACGTCCCCCTTCTACAGAAGATAAGTTAGTACTCCCTTCTAGAAACCCCCCTTCAATAGTCATAGAAAACAGAATCTTTTTTCATGCTAAAAATAACTAAACCCTGTTAAGCTTTTAAATAGGTCTACCCCTTTCAAGAAAGCATAAAGTAAAATTTGTGAGATATACAACCCGACAGTTAGTAGCTTTATTATGGAAATAACTGTTCCTATTTTTACGATTTAGAAAAAAATTAAATACATGCCTTTAGATGCAACGCATTTAAAGCAAATTGAGCTGCATTTTAAAGCTTAAAAACTATCATTATTCCTCTAGGGTTAAAAGGTGTATCAATTTAAATCATTTAAATGGATCCCTGCTTCGAAATACCTTCTCATGGCAAGTATATAAAGCCCCCCCCCCTTTCCGGGGAAGCAAAATGTACCCCATCCCCCCATATAAGCACCGAGTACTCAAAATGGAAGAAATTACATTTACCATATGAAAATATTTATCATAAGCAACACCTGCCCCCCTTGCAATTCATAAGATTTACTGTAGAAAGATACGCCGCTAATTCCACTGAAAAAAACCATCTTTTTGTGTAATTAACTAAAAAAAAACTTTTTCCACAAAATCAGTTTGTCAAAGAAAAGTAAAGAACTCCATTAAACAAAAAATGACGGAAAATAAGGGCAAATAATCTACCAAGCATGAAAATGCCACAAATCAGCATGAATAAATAAATGAAACCCAAAACGAACAGAAATTACAATAAATGACCGAGTCAAACTCAAAACAAGCAGAAATTAACATAAGTTGGGCTCAAAACCCCTGTGCCTTCCCAAGGCCAGAACAAAATTTGCACTTTACTGAAAAAAATACAAAAGAACGTGCATTGTCAGTTTAATATACATATACTGATATTTAGTAATCAAAATGTTAATATTATTTGATTTATTAAAGTTATAAAAAGTAAAAACATTTATATTTTTCTCAGTAAAGTGCAAATTTTGTTCAGGCCTTGGAAGGCATAGGTGTTTTGAGCCCAACTTATGTTAATTTCTGCTCGTTTAGAGTTTGACTCGGTTATTTATTGTAATTTCTGTTCGTTTTGGTTTTCATTTATTTATTGATCCCGACTTGTGGTAGTTCCACACTTGGTAGATTATTTGATTTGATTTTTGCTCATTTTTCTTAATGGAGTTCTTTACTTTTCTTTGAAAAACTTATTTTGTGGAAAAAGTTTGTTTTAATTAATTTCTGTTCGTTTTATATTGACATAGTCTTTTCAGGGAAAAAGAAAATAATGCTTTAAATCTTTTCTCTATTTTTTGAAAGTAAAAAGCGATATCATAGGCAGCGCAATAGCGCTGCCTAAGTAAACAACGATGTTGGCACAATGTATTATTATTTTTTTTTCTTGGTTTTAGACCAGGGCACTTCGTATCGAAGGAGTTGTCGTAGAAACTTCGGAAAGGGCTCATTCGGTTGGAAATTGGAGTGGATTGTGCCCTTTTTAATAGTCAAAAGCGATTAGAAGGCAACTAACACTCCTTCCACGCCCACCATTTCCCCAAACACATCTAATCAAAATGTTGAGATAGCCATTTTGTTCAGCGTAGTTGATTTCCAGATAGAAAATATGTTTTTGAGGAGGACACTCCCCCAAAACCCTCAGGGCAAGGGTTTTAAGTTATGCGCTGGGGGCATATAAGAACGGTGTTGGCACAATGTATTATTTATTATATTTTTCCATTAGCCCAGGGCACTTCGTATCAAAGAAGTTGTCGTAGAAACTTTGAAAAGGGCTCATACAATTGGAAATTGGAGTGGCTTGTGCCCTTTTTAACAGTCGAAAGTGATTGGAAGGCAACTAACATCCCTTCGATGCCCCCCAATTCCCGAAACACATCCAATCAAAATTTTGAGATAGCCGTTTTGTTCAGCGTAGTTAACTTCAAGATAGAAATTATGTTTTGAGGAGGACACTCCCCCACAGCCCTCAGGGCAAGAGTTGTAAATTATACCCTTGGGGCATATAAGGTTTTTATAGAAAGCGTTGTCGTAGAAACTTCAAAAAAGACTCATTCGGTTAGAAATTCAAGGGGCTAGTGCTCTTTTTAGTAGTCGAAAGTGATTGGAGGGCAACTAACACCCCTTTCACACCCACCTTTTCCCCAAACACATCCAATCAAAATTTTGAAATAGCTATTTTGTTCAACGTAGTTTTAAGTTCTGGAAATTAGGTTTTTGAGGATGACACCCCCCCCCACAGCAGTCAGGCCAAGGGTTTTAAGTTATTCCCTGGGGGCATAGAAGGTGTTTATGGAACGGGTTGTCATAGAAACTTCAAAAAGGGCTCATTCGATTAAAAATTGAAATGGGTAGTGTCCTTTTTAATAGTCGAAAGTGATTGGAAGGCAACTAACACCCCTTCCACGCTCACCCTTTTCCCAAACACATCCAATCAAAATTTTGAGATAGCCATTTTGTTCCAAGCAGTTTAAAGTTCAAGAAATTATACCTTTGAGCAGGACACCCCCCCTACAGTCTTCAGGGCAAGGGTTATAAGTTATGCCTTGGGGGCATATAAGGCTTTTATTGAAATCCTTGTCGTAGAAACTTGAAAAAAGGCTCATTCGATTAGAAATTCAAAGGGCTACTGCCCTTTTTAATAGTCGAAAGTGATTTGAGGGCAACTAATCCCCTCTAATGCCAACCTTTTCCCCAAACACATCCAATCAAAATTTTTAGACAGCCATTTTATTCAACGTAGTTACAAATTTTGGAAACTAGGTCTTTAAGGAAGACAAACCCTCCCCCTCCCCCACAGCCCTCAGGGCAAGGGTTTTAAGTTATGCCCTGGGGGCATATATGGTTCAT
>CM051260.1:19568000-19795500 GCA_027921565.1 Artemia sinica
GAATTTCATGACTTATTATTTCATTTATATTCGTTTAGAACAAGTCATTCATGGACTGCCATCTATCGTCCTTCTGAAAGATTCCGCTAGAATTTTTTGAATTAAGGGATCCTTTTGAAAAAGAGTTAAGACTATAGGTCTAATTGTGTGTGAAGTTGAGAATGTAGTCTTATTGCACTCTACTTAATTTTGAAACCAAATAATCTTTTCAAATGATATTTTAGACAGCTTTATTATGAAATTTAATGTAAGGTTGGATTCAGGGTTAGTCTAGGCTATAGTAGGCTGGCTAGGATAGAAATCAAATAGCCCTCAGAAATAGTGGAATTTATCAGTAGATTCTCAGAAAACACAAATGTTTAAATTCTACTTTAGTTACTTTTGGCTAGGCCTATCTTGGACAGGGGTTGGGTTAGGAAAATGAAACTTTCAGGGATGGATCTACATGCTAAGGTATGGGTCAATATTTACCAAATCATAATATTGAGTTAGGAATAAAGTGAATACACCATTCGATGCCTTTTTTATGCTGATTACAAATATAACAATCATTTCTATTGTAAATGAATTTTAGCCCCCCTCATATAGGCCTAGGCTATATGCCAATTCAGGGTAGGCCTATATATTTCTACATTAGGGGGGTGGGGGGTAAACTTTAAACTTACCTCCCATTTATATGAGAAATAAAATTGCCCCCCCCCCCCTAATGTAGAAATATATACCCTGAATTGGCATATATATAGGGGGAGAGGGGGGGCTAAAACTCATTTCCAATAGAAATGATTGTTATATTCATAATCAGCATAAAAAAAGGAATGGAATGGCATATTCACTTTATTTGAAACTCAATATATGATTTGGTAAATATTGACCAAGGTTTGTCCCAGGAAGGTACTTTGAAGTACCTACCTCCACTCCTCCCCCCCCCTTTATATAATGGTAAATTACTGCACATTACTAGTTGTTTTAGCTCACATTTCATCCTATATTACTATCATAATTATAAATCACTGCTTACCTTACACAACTTCAGCTTTTAACCTTGTTCATTAAAATATATTCCAAAATCCTATTTTCATCTAACAGTCATCCATTTAACTTATTTACTTTCTAGCTGACATTGCTTATGGAACCCATTTGTGATGTCACAACTTTGCTTATCATAACCCCTTTAACAGTAGCATGCAGGTGCCATGGGGTAGAAGACAACTCTTTGTTGATAAGCCATTTAAACTTTATTAATTAGGGAAAGGATTTGAAAAGAGATGAACTAGTAAAAAAATCCAAATTGTTTTTAGAGGACAAATTATGTTATGAGAAGGTGTTTTTATTTTATAGGTCCATGTGCTCATAAAGCTTTTTAAATATTTCTGAAGCACTAATTGATAGAGCACTACAAACATCAGGATTGACTTTAGAAGACAAATTATGTTATGGGAAGATGTTTTTGAAATCCCCCCTCCCCAAAACTCAAAAATTTCTAAAATTCTACTTAAGAAGCTTTTAAATATTTCTAAAGCACTAATAGATAGAGCACTACAAATATCAGAATCGACTTCAGAGGACAAATTTTGTTATGGGAAGATGTTTTTGAAATCCCCAATCCTGCAAAACTCAAAATATTCCAAAATTTTACTTTAGAATATTTTTTAACTATTTCTAAAGCACTATTTCTAAAGACATAGAGCACTACAAACATCAGAATCAATTTTAGAGGACAAATTATGTTATGGGAAGATGTTTTTGAAATCCCCCTTCCCCCCAAACTCAAAATTTTTCAAAATTCTACTTTAGAAGCTTTTTAAATATTTCTAAAGCACTAATTGATAGAGTGCTACAAACACCAGAATCAACTTTAGAGGGACAATTTATGTCATGGGAAGATGTTTTTGAACCCTTTGCCCTATACTCAAAATTTTCCAAAATTCTACTTTAGAGGCTTTTTTAAATATTTCTAAAGCACTACAAACATCAGAATCAACTTTAGAGGACAAGTTATGTCATGGGGAGATGTTTTTGAAATCCCCCTTCCCCCCAAACTCAAAATTTTCCAAAATTCTACTTTAGAAGCTTTTTAAATATTTTCTAAAGCACTAATTGATAGAGTGCTACAAACATCAGAATTGACTTTAGAAGACAAGTTATGTCATGGGAAGATGTTTTTGAAATCCCCCCTCCCCAAAACTCAAAAATTTCTAAAATTCTACTTGAGAAGCTTTTTAAATATTTCTAAAGCACTAATAGATAGAGCACTACAAATATCAGAATCAACTTCAGAGGACAAAGTATGTTATGGGGAGATGTTTTTGAAATCCCCCTTCCCCCCAAACTCAAAATTTTACTTTAGAAGCTTTTTTAAATATTTCTTAAGTGCTAGACATAGAGCGCTACAAACATCAGAATCAACTTTAGAGGACAAATTATGTTATGGGAGATGTTCTTAAATAAAAGTTCAAATAGTGATAAAATCCTTTTAATAGACAGTGATGATGATAACGGTGATAGAAATTCACAAAAATACCAGATATTTTGGTCATGTATACAGTGACTGTCATCAGTAGTAAAACTAAACTAAAACAATTTAAAACAAAAGTTTATATACTAAACCAAATAACACTACATATTGTTTACATCTCTAATTCTTTTCAAAGCAAAGGCGGAAGCTATTCTCTTTGACCTTCTTGGATTTGGTTCATTAGTGTTCAATGATATAACATTTGGACAAAGGTCAACTAAATTGGGTGAATTGAACTTTACTCTGTCAGATTTTAATAAATTATCATAGATAGAGTTCAGCCCATATTCACCTGTATCCCAATTCAAAGCAATATTCTTGAATAAGATTTTCTTTATTTCAAGAATTTCATGAAAATTTTGCTTTAAACCCTGATCCCTAGAAATCAAAGAGACATTCTCGAACAAAATAAAATGGTCTAGAAAATTAAAAATATGTTCTGAAAGGGCTGAAGTAAAATCTTCAGACTTAGAATCGTGCTTTAAAGCCGAAGAAATTGAATTTTTGTGTTGTAATAATCTCATTTCCAAACTCTGGTTAGTACATCCCACATATGAGTTTTCGCAAGTACATGGGATCTGATAAACCCCACTTTGTTACCCCAATGAAGTTAGATCCCTCCCAGAATTTAGAAAACTACCCAAAGTATTATTACTCTTTAAAGCTACCCTTAGACCATTGCTTTGTAAAATTCTTTTAAGTTTTTCACTTAGCCCGGGTACATATGGTAAGGAACAAAAAACATCCTTCTCCTGAGTTGTCTCCAAGACTTCCTTAGAAATCTCTAGAAACCTTTTTCTTCTTTTTGAAAAAGTCTGGTTAATTAACCATTCTGGATACATGTTGCTTATTAGTATTTTCCTTAGAAAAGACAACTCCTGAACAAATTTTGGAGAGCAAATACTAAAGATCCGATCAGTTAAAGAAATGATCAAACCAATTTTTACTTGGCGAGTGTGACCAGAACTATAAGACAAAAATCTATTGTTATTTGTCAGTTTTCTGTACATTTTAAAATCCAGATTATTTTGATTTTTCAAAAGAAAAACATCAAGGAAAGGAAGTTTCCCATTCTCTTCCAATTCAACAGTAAACTTTAAATCCCCCCCCCCCCCAAACAATTAAGATGTTCCAAAAATCCTTTTAATTCCTCCTCCCCATAATCCCATACTGAAATAATGTCATCCATATACTGGCCCCAGAAAATATGTTTTAAAAAATATGAATCTAATGCAATTGTTTCAATATTCTCCACAAAAATATTAGCTAATAAAGGGGCCCCCATAGGTAAACCATTTATTTGTTCGAAATACTCCCCTCTAAATTGAAAAAAATAAGAGAACTTATTGCACAACCTTACTAAATACATAATTACAGAAACTTCCAAATCTGTTTTGCCACTAATCAAATCCAAATTTCTTAACAGCTTTCCTTCTAGAAGAGTTTTGGCTGCTTCTACATCAATATTTGTGTACATTGGTACAATGTCGAAGCTTGAAAGCAAAGAATTCGAAGAAATTTCTACTTTTTTCAGTTTTTCAACCAAATTTGAAGAATTCTTAATATACAAAATTTGTGTAGACAAAAGGGGTTTAGAGATTGACACTAACCATTTGCTCAAAACACTTGTTGGTGATCTTGTACTTGACACAATTGGTCGTAATGGTAGGTTAGGCTTATGAATTTTGGGAAGTCCATATAATTTAGGGCACAAGGAACTGCATGGCAGGCATTTGTAATAGAGTTGAGGTGTAATTTTTCCTTCATCCTTTAAGCACTTCAATTTGTTCTTAAACTTATTTGTAAAAGAGTCTGTTGGATTAAACGATAGCTTCTTGTATGATTTTTCATCATTTAGTAAATTTCTTAAGTTTGAATCGTAGTCCTCAGTATTCATCACAACTAAAGTGTTGCCCTTATCTGCTTTTGTAATGGTAATTGAACCATCCTTTTTCAAGTTTTTAAGAATTCTTATGTCTTTGATGGTCGTACTAGGAAATTCCAGTTTCAATACAAAATTAGACAGGGCTTTTACGGTAGAAGCTCTTACTAAGCTAACAACTTTTATTAGATTTGCGTTTTTATGCAAAGATGTTTCTATTGAAGAGATAATGTCTTCCACGGGGACTTTATCTGGTTTAAAACAAAATTTCGGACCCTTTTCAAGCACAGATTGTTCTTGTATTGTTAAAGTTCTTGATGAAAAATTAACCACACCTGGTCCTAGAATTGACGAAGGTATTACCGCATTATTTGTTGATAATTTCGAAAACTTTTTTAGCAATCTTTCTCTGGAAAGGCAAAAGTCATGATTGAAGTGATTTTTTCCTGTTTGTTGAATAAAACAAAAGTCACTTACACTAACCTTTTTTGATATAAGATTTTCCAGGGAAAGTTTATCTCTCACTATTAAAGCTCTTTTTCGACTTTTATCCTTAACAATGTGATTTAAAGTCTTGAAATGTAAGCTTTGTTCAAACTTTTCTTCCTTTAAAGTGCCCAAATGTAAATTGAATTTTAGTGAAGGTGGCACAATTCTCATCTTCTTACATCGTAGAAGAAAATCCTGTTGGTTGATAACATTTGCATGTTTTTTTCTGAGTGTTTATATATTTATACACAATTTTGGTCAAATCATCCCCATAAATATGACGTAGATAATTTCGGAGACCACACTGCCTTTCCATGACGATAAATAAAAGTTCAAATAGGGATAAAATCCTTTTAATAGACAGTGATGATGATAACAGTGATAGAAATTCACAAAAATACCAGATATTTCGGTCACATATACAGTGACCGTCATCAGTAGTAAAACTAAACTAAAACGATTTAAAACAAAAGTTTACAGTCTAAATCAAATAACACTACATATTGTTTAAATCTCTAATTCTATTCAAAGCAAAGGCGGAAGCTATTCTCTTTGACCTTCTTGGATTCGGTTCATTAGCGTTCAATGATATAACATTTGGACAATGGTCAACTACATTGGGTGAATCGAACTTTACTCTGTCAGATTTTAATAAATTATCATAGATAGAGTTCAGCCCATATTCACCTGTATCCCGATTCAAAGCAATATTCTTGAATAAGATTTTCTTTATTTCAAGAATTTCACGAAAATTTTGCTTTAAACCCCGATCCCTAGAAATCAAAGAGACATTCTCGAACAAAATAAAATGGTCTGGAAAATTAAAAATATGTTCTGAAGGGGCTGAAGTAAAATCTCCAGACTTAGAATCTTGCTTTAAAGCCGAAGAAATTGAATTTTTGTGTTGTAGTAATCTCATTTCCAAACTCTGGTTAGTACGTCCCACATATGAGTTTCCGCAAGTACTACGAATGTGTTCTTGAAATCCCCCTTCCCCCAAACTAAAAATTTTCCAAAATTCTACTTTAGAAGCTTTTTTAAATATTTCTAAGCGCTAAGACATAGAGCGCTACAAACATCAGAATCGACTTTAGAGGACAAATTATGTCATGGAAAGATGTTTTTGAAATCCCCCTTTGCCCCATACTCAAAATTTTCCAAAATTCTACTTTAGAGGCTTTTTTAAATATTTCTAAAGCGCTAAGACATAGAGCGCTACAAACATCAGAATCGACTTTAGAGGACAAGTTATGTCATGGGGAGATGTTTTTGAAATCCCCCCTCCCCAAAAATCAAAAATGTCTAAAATTCTACTTAAGAAGCTTTTTAAATATTTCTAAAGCACTCATAGATAGAGAGCTACAAATATCAGAATCGACTTCAGAGGACAAGTTATGTTATGGGAAGATGTTCTTGAAATCCCCCTTCCCCCCAAACTCAAAATTTTCCAAAATTCTACTTTAGAAGCTTTTTAAATATTTCTAAAGCACTAAGACATAGAGCGCTACAAACATCAGAATCGACTTCAGAGGACAAGTTATGTTATGGGAAGATGTTCTTGAAATCCCCCTTCCCCCCAAACTCAAAATTTTCCAAAATTCTACTCTAGAAGCTTTTTAAATATTTCTTAAGCACTAATAGATAGAGTGCTAAAAACATCAGAATCGGCTTCAGAGGACACGTTATGTCATGGGAAGAGGTTTTTGAATTCCCTCTTCCCCCCAAACTCAAAATTTTCAAAAATTCTACTTTAGAAGCTTTTAAAATATTTCTAAAGCACTAATAGATAGAGTGCTAAAAACATAAGGATCGACTTCAGAGGACACGTTTTATCACGGGAAGAGGTTTTTAAAATCCCCCTTCTCCCAAACTCAAAATTTTCTAAAATTCTACTTTAGAAGCTTTTTAAATATTTCTAAAGCACTAATTGATAGAGCGCTACAAACATCAGAATTGACTTTAGAAAACAAGTTATGTCATGGGAAGATGTTTTTGAAATCCCCCTCCCCAAAACTAAAAATTTTCTAAAATTCTACTTAAGAAGCTTTTTAAATATTTCTAAAGCACTAATAGATAGAGCGCTACAAATATTAGAATCGTCTTCAGAGGACAAATTATGTTATGGGAAGATGTTTTTGAAATCCCCCTTCCCCCCAAACTCAAAATTTTCCAAAATTTTACTTTAGAAGCTTTTTTTAAATATTTCTAAAGCGCTAAGACATAGAGCGCTACAAACATCAGAATCGACTTTAGAGGACAAATTATGTTATGGGAAGATGTTTTTGAAATCCCCCTTCTCCCCAAACTCAAAATTTTTCAAAATTCTACTTTAGAAGCTTTTTTAAGTATTTCTAAAGCGCTAAGACAAAGAACACTACAAACATCAGAATCGACTTTAGAGGACAATTTATGTCATGGGAAGATGTTTTTTGAAATCCCCCTTTGCCCCAAACTAAAAAATTTCCAAAATTTTACTTTAGAAGCTTTTTAAATATTTCTAAAGCACTAACAGATAGAGCGCTACAAATATCAGAATCGACTTTAGAGGACAAATTATGTTATGGGAAGATGTTTTTGAAATCCCCCTTCCCCCCAAACTCAAAATTTTCTAAAATTCTACTTTAGAAGCTTTTAAAATATTTCTTAAGCACTAATAGATAGAGTGCTAAAAACATCAGAATCGACTTCAGAGGACACGTTATGTCATGGGAAGAGGTTTTTAAAATCCCCCTTCCCCCCAAACTCAAAATTTTCTAAAATTCAACTTTTGAAGCTTTTTAAATATTTCTAAAGCACTAATTGATAGAGCGCCACAAACATCAGAATTGACTTTAGAAGACAAGTTATGTCATGGGAAGATGTTTTTGAAATTCCCCTCCCCAAAACTAAAAAAATTCTAAAATTCTACTTAAGAAGCTTTTTAAATATTTCTAAAGCACTAATAGATAGAGCGCTACAAATATCAGAATCGACTTTAGAGGACAAATTATGTTATGGGAAGATGTTTTTGAAATCCCCCTTCCCCCCAAACTCAAAATTTTCCAAAATTCCACTTTGGAAGCTTTTTTAAATATTTCTAAAACGCTAAGACGTAGAGCGCTACAGAAATCAGAATCAACTTTAAAGGACAAGTTATGTGATGGTAAGATGTTTTTGAAATACCCATTACCCATTGAAATTTTGACAAAAAAAAAAAATTACCTTAATTTTCAGTAATCAATTTCTTTTTCTCTGGCTTTAGTTCTGAAAACGCAATTTCAGTTATTTGAGCAGAATTTTAAGCCATATCAATGTTACAAGTTATGTCATGGGAAGATGTTTTTGAAATACCCATTACCCATTGAAATTTTGACAAAACAACATTTTACCTTAATTTTCAGTTATCAGTTTCTTTTTCTCTGGCTTTAGTTCTGAAAATCATTTGAGCAGAATTTTAAGCCATATCAATGTTTTATTTCCAAAATTTAGGAAATGTATTTGCATATACTTAAAACCTGACTAGTTGGGATTGAGCAAAGTTTTGAAGCTGAAATAATTTTGTTGTACTTCATTTAAACAGAAGATCTATTTTGCAAGGTTCCATTGCTATAACTCACAGATTTTTAAAGGTCATTCAAAGTTTTTGAAATCCTCCTTACCATTCATCCCATTCCCCCTTCATACTCTAAAATCTGGTTGATAATTTGAAATTTGAATAGGCTTATTTTCCATGGGGTTATTTTTTTTTGGGGGGGGGGCATTTTCTGTGAGGGTATTTTCCGCGGGGAGGTATTTTCCGGGGGATTTTCCGGCGGGTATTCGCCAAGAACCACAAATTTGATGGTATGAGTTTTATTAAAATCTTTGACTTTTAGGGGTTGTTTCCCCCTTTTACGAAACTCAGACAAATTTTTTAGACAGGCAAATTACCAACCAGATTTTAGAGTATGATTCCGGTGCAACACGTTGCAACGAAATGGTCAGCTTAGATTAGTATAAGCAGGGGCACCGCGAGCAGGTTGCTGACCACCGCCCCCGCACTCCCCCTCCCCCTCCCCCTGCTATCAAATCCCCTTGCAGCTAACCTTTCCACCCTCGAAAGAAAATTTTTATATAAGTTCCAGCATTTTTTACATATTTTGAATCGCGGATGTAAAAAAGAAAAGCAAAATTTTTCAACATTATAGGATTAAGCTATTTGAATATG
The DNA here is from genome assembly GCA_027921565.1 of Artemia sinica. NCBI lineage: Eukaryota > Metazoa > Arthropoda > Branchiopoda > Anostraca > Artemiidae > Artemia > Artemia sinica. The sequence goes on from CM051260.1 coordinate 19,577,073, forward strand.
TTTTTATGTGGTTACCCAACTCAAAATGTTAAGGGGTTTTAAAAAAATAATCAAAACGAATATAGATTATTTGGTATTTGTGCATTATAAATAACCTACCGCTATAGACTGTACAAGGCAACCAGACAAACAGGTATTTGTTAGACAAAGACATAAAACATATGTAGGAAAGGTTAGTTGCAAGGGGATTTGATAGCAGGGGGAGGGGGAGGGCGGGGACGGTGGTCAGCAACCTGCTCGTGGTGCCCCTGCTTATACTAATCTAAGCTGACAATTTCGTTGCAACGTGTTGCACCAGAATCATATTCTAAAATCTGGTTGATAATTTGCCTGTCTAAAAAATTTGTCTGAGTTTCGTAACAGGGGGAAACAACCCCTAAAAGTCAAAGATTTTAATAAAACTCATACCATCAAATTTGTGGTTCTTGGCGAATACCCGCCGGAAAATCCCCCCGGAAAATACCTCCCCGCGGAAAATGCCCCCCCCCCCACGGGAAATACTCTCACGGAAAATCCCCCCCCCCCCCTTAAAAAAATGCCCCCGTGGAAAATAAGGCTTTTTCAAATTTCAAATTATCAACCATATTTTAGAGTATGAAGGGGGAATGGGATGAATGGTAAGGAGGATTTCAAAAACTTTGAATGACCTTTAAAAATCTGTGAGTTATAGCAATGGAACCTTGCAAAATAGATCTTCTGTTTAAATGAAGTACAACAAAATTATTTCAGCTTCAAAACTTTGCTCAATCCCAACTTATAAGGTTTTAAATATATGCAAATACATTTCCTAAATTTTTGGAAATAAAACATTGATATGGCTTAAAATTCTGCTCAAATGATTTTCAGAACTAAAACCAGAGAAAAAGAAACTGATAACTGAAAATTAAGGTAAAATGTTGTTTTGTCAAAATTTCAATGGGTAATGGGTATTTCAAAAACATCTTCCCATGACATAACTTGTAACATTGATATGGCTTAAAATTCTGCTCAAATAACTGATTTTCAGAACTAAAGCCAGAGAAAAAGAAACTAATAACTGAAAATTAAGGTAAAATGTTGTTTTGTCAAAATTTCAATGGTTAATGGGTATTTCAAAAACATCTTCCCATGACATAACTTGTCCTCTAAAGTTGATTCTGATGTTTGTAGCGCTCTATGTCTTAGCGCTTTAGAAATATTTAAAAAAGGTTCTAAATTGGAATTTTATAAAATTTTGAGTTTGGGGCGAAAGGAGATTTAAAAAAAAAAATTCAGCTTGGGGGGAAGGGGGAATTATTGTAGAATTAATGTGGCCTGTAAAGTCGATTCTGATGTTTGTAGATCGCTATCTATTAGTGCCTTAGAAATATTTAAAAAGCTTCTAGAGTAGAATTTTGAAAATTTTTAGTTTGGGGCAAAGGGGGATTTCAAAAACATCTTCCCATGACATAACTTGTCCTCTAAAGTCGATTCTGATGTTTGTATTGCTCTATGTCTTAGCGCTTTAGAAATATTTAAAAAAGCTTGTAAAGTAGAATTGTGGAAAATTTTGAGTTTGGGGCGAAGGGGGATTTAAAAAAAAATTGAGTTTTGGGGGAAGGGGGAATTATTGTAGAATTAATTTGGCCCCTAAAGTCGATTCTGATGTTTTTAGCGCGCTATCTATTAGTGCTTTGGAAATATTGAAAAAGCTTCTAGAGTAGAATTTTAGAAAATTTTGAGTTTGGGGGGAAGGGGGATTTCAAAAACATCTTCCCATGACATAACTTGTCCTCCAAAGTCGATTCTGATGTTTGTAGCGCTCTATGTCTTAGTGCTTTAGAAATATTTAAAAAGCCTCTAAAGTAGAATTTTGGAAAATTTTTAGTTTGGGGCAAAGGGGGATTTCAAAAACATCTTCCCATGACATAACTTGTCCTCTAAAGTCGATTCTGATGTTTGTAGCGCTCTATGTCTTAGCGCTTTACAAATACATAAAACAGCTTCTAAAGTAGAATTTTGGAAAATTTTGAGTTTGGGGCAAAGGGGATTTCAAGAACATCTTCCCATAACATAATTTGTCCTCTAAACATGATTTTTATGTTTGTAGCGCTCTATGTCTTAGCGCTTTAGAAATATTTAAAAAAGCTTCTAAAGTAAAATTTTGAGTTTGAGGGGAAGGGGGTTTTCAAAAAGATCTTCCCATAACATAATTTGTCCTCTGAAGTCGATTCTGATATTTGTAGTGCTCTATCTATTAGTGCTTTAGAAATATTTAAAAAGCTTCTTAAGTAGAATTTTAGAAATTTTTGAGTTTTGGGGAGGGGGGATTTCAAAAACATCTTCCCATGACATAAATTGTCCTCTAAAGTTGATTCTGATGTTTGTAGCGCTCTATGTCTTAGCGCTTTAGAAATATTTAAAAAAGCTTCTAAAGTAGAATTTTGGAAAATTTTGAGTTTGGGGGGAAGGAGGATTTCAAGAACATCTTCCCATAACATAATTTGTCCTCTGAAGTTGATTCTGATGTTTGTAGGGCTCTATGTCTTAGCGCTTTAGAAATATTTAAAAAAGCTTCTAAAGTAAAATTGTTAAAAATTTGAGTTCGGGGGGAAGGGGGATTTCAAAAACATCTTCCCATGACATAACTTGTCCTCTAAAGTCGATTCTGATGTTTGTAGCGCTTTAGAAGTATTTAAAAAAGTTTCTAAAATAGAATTTTGGAAAATTTTGAGTTTGGGGTGAAGGGGGATTTCAAAAAAAAAATTGAGTTTGGGGGGAAGGGGGAATTATTGTAAAATTAATTTGGCCTCTAAAGTCGATTCTGATGTTTTTAGCGCGCTATCTGTTAGTGCTTTGGAAATATTTAAAAAGCTTCTAGAGTAGAATTTTAGAAAATTTTGAGTTTGGGGGGAAGGGGATTTCAAAAACATCTCCCCATGACATTATTTGTCCTCTAAAGTCGATTCTGATGTTTGTAGCGCTCTATGTCTTAGCGCTTTAGAAATATTTAAAAAGCTTCTCAATCAATCAATCAATTTATTAATACTAAAAACAAAACAATTACAACGTAAAATTTATACACGCCCAAGAAGCTCAGCTTTTAAAGGGCCGACAAAACAAAGTAAGACTCTGTTATAAAGCACATAAAAAAAAAAAAAAAAAAAACTGGATCAAGAGACATTTGTGAAAATAGGGGAATTAAAAGGAAACTTCACAAATAACTGAAAAAAAATATTTAAACGAAGAAAAGGGATTGAAAATTAGGATTAAATATAAAAAAAGATTTAAATCAGAAAACTGATATTGAATGAAAAGAAAGACATATAAATTTTGATGGGATGCAAAAAAAAGAAAAAAAAGGGGAAAAAATTACTATACTGGAAAGACCCGGTGAGAAACTACCTTTGCAGAAAGAGATAGAGGGACATCAGGAGGGATGGAGTTCCATAGTAAAATAGATTGATAAACAGGAGACCTCTGACCTGCTGTTGGATGATCGTTTAGGTAAAATGAATCTGCAATAAGAGCTACGTAAAAAAGAAGAGTACCTACCTGAACCTGACAGAAAGAAAAACTGCTGCAGAGATGGTGGAAGTGTACCTAGAAAAGCAGAATGTGCTGAATAAAGGTAGCTTTTACCCACAATACGATCCAGTGGAGCTATTCCGGTATCATTATAAAGATCAGAGGAAGGGTAAAAACGAGAGAAGAAAATTAGCCTTCACTGCCCTATTTTGGGCTCTTTGAAGTGAGCAGAGAAGAGATTTATTAGTACTACCCCAGACAGAACAGCAATAAAAAGGTAAGGAAAAATAAAAGCATAATAAAGAGAAAGCATAACATCTGGGGGAAGAAATGAGTTAACCCTGCATAACATTGAAGATTGGCGGAGGACAAGGGAACGGGTATGAGTTATATGGGGTTTAAAAGAAAGAAAACAGTCAAGATACACACCAAGAAATTTCACTATAGTGGCTTGCGGTATAATATCATTCCCATAAGTCAGGATGGTTGGCTCCCTTGCGTCTCTCATACGATAAGGGGTCCTGAAGTGTACAATGGCACTTTTTTGGCTGTTGAGAGTCATACCATTTGACCAGCACCAATTTTTTACTTTATCAAGAAGACCTTGAGCTAGGGAAGTGGCAGATGGCAGGTCCACTGCAGCAATGAAAAAGTTACTGTCATCAGCAAAAAGAATAGGGTGCACAAGGGGATGAAGACCATCAACAAGATCATTAATATAAATTAAAAACAAAAGTGATCAGCACAGAGCCCTGTGGGACACCTTTCAAAATAGGCAAGGAAGAGGAAGAAGTACCATTAACTGAAACATACTGAGGTCTCCCTGAGAGATAAGACCTAAACCATTCAAGTGGGACTCCATGCACTCCAAATGAAGATAATTTAGACAAAAGAGCAGAGTGAACGACCATATCAAATGCCTTTGAAAAGTCAAGAAATAGACCCAAAACACACAATTCCTTGTCAAGATTAACACGCACAAACTCTGTTGCATCTGAAAGTGCATGCAAGGTAGAAAAACTGGGACGAAAGCCATACTGATGGTTAGTTATGAGAGAATTTCCTGCAGTCGTCTTAGTACTAAATACAAATGAAGAGAGTCTACAATACACTACTTTTTCAACAACCTTAGAGATTACAGGAAGGAGAGAAATAGGTCTATAGTTTGAAATTAGGGATGAATCACCTTTTTTAAACAAAGGTACAACATCAGCAACCTTAAATAAATGAGGAAAAACACCAGAAGAAAGAGAGAGGTTAGTTATGTGTGAGATGGGGTTAGAAACAAACTGACCAATTTTTTTAAGAACATTACAGCTCAAACCAAAACCATCAACTGAACGGCTACTTGAAAGCTGAGAAATAATGTTAGAAATTTCGGTATCACTACATCGGAAAAGGAAAAATGACTTTTCTGCTAAGGGAAAACTACTTACTCTGCTGTATGGTGGATTAGGAACTGAAGGAAGTAAGGTGAAATACGAATTGAAGGTGCTTGCTGAAGAATTTTTGTCCACGAAAGATCCATCAGCTTTCCTGTAGCGACAAGGGGGGGGACTGTTTGAGTTTCTTGCGGGAAAGAGCTTCATTAAATACAGTCCAACCTTTCGTAAATTCCCCTTACACTCATCGATTCGACGCAAAAAATAGAGCTTTTTGGCTGCACGTACTGAAGAAGTAAGCACATTTTTATAAAGTTTATGCTTCAAAAGATCATCATGTGTCTTTATTCTACATGCAGCCTTGAACAGAGACGCCTTCATGTGTGTAGCATTGATCAGACCTCTATTCATCCATGGACATTTGGGTATGGAATTCCTTGGCCTCTTTCTAAGAGGAAAATGCTTATCCAACAGAGCTCCCATACAGCACAAAAATAAATTCGTTGCACAATCAACATCATTAGCTTGAAGAACACTAGACCAATATTACTCTGAAGACTATGTATTAAATTAGAAATTTCTTTATCTGTGGAAGTTCTAAAATAAGACTCACCCCGCTCATCCACAGCAATCTCAGTTTGAGGCACAAAAAGTGAAACATAAATAGGGAAGTGATCAGAAAGATCAGTGAAAACAAGACCAGAAGTAAACTTCAAATTAGAAGAATGAGAAATGAAAATATTGTCTATTAAAGTGGCAGAATTTCTAGTAGGGTCAACACGAGAAGGAAAAAAAATTGAAGGAAGTAGACCAGAAGAAGAAAGCACATCAAAGAGATGGTCACATTCATCACTTGATCCAATATTTAACATATTACAATTAAAATCTCCCAAAACACAAATACGTTTTTTAGAAAAAGACCCCACACAAGAAAGTTGATCAAGCAAATCACAGAACAAATGTGTTGGAAAAGGAGGGGGCTTATAAAACAAACAAACAGTATCACATGCAAACTGGCTTTTCAGATCAATAACAAGAGAATAAACTGTCCCACTATTTGACACTACTGATGTAAACAAGGATTCAAGGTCAGACCTTCTAAACTCTATATCAGACTTTATAAATAAAGAAATACCCCCTGAGCACTGTTACCATTCTGGGGATATGGACAGAAACATAACAATGCACATCATAGGCTGTAAAATTTTCACATCAGATAACCATGTTTCTGTTAAACCTATTGCATCAAAAGGGCAAGAATTATCAGACCACAAATACGATTTCAGACTATCCCACTTATCTCTTATCCCACGCACATTCAAACAAAATACATTGAAGCTACTATTTAAAGACAGTGAGGGTATAATTTTATCACAATAATCAATGGTAGTGTGATAATTGCAGCTAGAATTAACCATAGATTCAAGGAGACGGCCAAGCGTGTGAGTCTCTTGTTTACCAGCCCTACTTGGTTTGATCAAATATAACTGAATTAAGAATAGAAGAATTCAAAAGAAAAGAGAAATCACCCATAATTATCATACATAATAAATGCACACATAGAAATATAAGTGGGATGGCACAAATTATCCAAAGTACTGGACCAAAGTATAATATGACACCAGTTGCTATTACATGAGCTGCAGGTGTGCTGGACTGACAAACAAATAATAGAAATTAGGCTACATGAAGGTGAGAGGATCACAAACAAGCATAAAGAGATATCCGTAGGATGGCTAATTTTATTCAAAGTGTTGGCCCAATTTATAATGTGGGACCAGTATAAATTATGTAAGCTGTAAGTATGCTGACATGAAAAAAATATAATAGTAGTCAGCCTACCTGAAGGTGATAGGATCACAGACAAATATAAATAAATATCAATGGAATGACACATATTATTCCAAATATTAGCCCAAAGTATAATATGGGTAGTAAGAAATTATGAGAGCTGCATATATACTGACATGACAAAAATATGATAGAATTCAGGGTACACAAGGGTGATAGGATCACAAACAAAGATAAAGAAATATCAATGAGATGGCATATATTATTCAAAATATTGGCCAAAAGTATAATATGGGACCAGTCAAAGTTTGTGAGTTGCATATGTGCTGACATGAGAAAAATATGATAGAATTCAGGCTACAGGAAAGCGATAGGATCACAAACCTAGATAAGGAAATAATAGTGGCATGGCACATATTCATCAAAATATTGGCCCCAAGCATAATGTGGAACCAGTCAAGATTATATGAGCTGCAAGTATGCTGAAATGACAAAAATATGAAAGAAATCAGCCTGCATAAAGGTGATAGGATCACAAACAAACATAAAAAAATAAATAAATAAATAAATAACAGTGGGATAACATATATGATTCATAATACTTGCCCAAAATGCAATATGGGATCAGTGAAAATTATGTGAGCTGCAAGTGTGCTGACATGACAAAAACATTATAGAAACCAAGCTACATGATGGTGAAAGGATCATAAACAAACATAAAGAAAAATCAGTGGGAAGGCACATTATAAAAGTATTGGCACAAACTATAATGTGTGGCCAGTTGACATTATGGGCGTTACAAGTATATTGACATGACAATGATATAATGTAAATCAGGCAACATGAAGGTGTCAGAATCACAAACAAACATAAAGAAATATTAGTGGGAAGGGACATTTCATCCAAACTATTGGCACAAAGTGTAATATGGTACCAGTCTAAATTATGTGAGGACAGTAAAGAATAATAGAGGAATATTTTAAGAACAGCAAGTAAATTACTACAGAAACAATGCAATATATTATAACAAAATAAATCTAAATCCATCACTTTAATTTATCTGCATTTGCAGCACATAAATCAATTTCACTCTGATTATTAAACTTAACCACTCTTCCAGATTGGTTTTTATACAGGATATCACCTTTACTAGACCAAACATTACGTAAGCCAAGCTTTGACTTGGCATATGAAAGAAATTTTAAGCATGATTCTGTAAGCGTCTCAGAAAATAGAATCCCTGATCCTTTCAAATCCTTCTTTTGTCTGAGAAGCAGTTGACGAACTCGTAAGTTGCAAAATTCAACAACTATGGGTCTGGGTTTAGCATATGGTGTGCTGATAAGACATCAGACTGAATAATTGGTATGCCAGGAAATTTCCCAGCACATAGTGACAAGAATCGACTTTCAGTGTTTTCAATGGAGGTCTCCTCTTTCACCCCAAAGACAATAATTTGGTTGCTCAAAGCCTGCTGTTCAAAATGGTCATTTAATCTTGCCAGGTTAGACTGGATAGGCTGGAAAGAGTTTTTGAGGTCTATCATGGATGACTCTTAAAGTAGCCAAAGAAGATTCAACAGAAAGTATGCGTCTGTTATAGCTTTCAAGGGTTTTATCCACTAGATTACTAAGATCTAGGTTGAGGCCAGCATACACCTCCTGCTTGATTGCATCCAGCTTATCTGAAGAGATAGTGACAATATGTTATGTAGAATTTTGGAAATTTTTGAGTTTGGGGCAAAGGGGGATTTCAAAAACATCTTCTCATGACATAAATTGTCCTCTAAAGTCGATTCTGATGTTTGTAGCGCTCTATGTCTTAGCGCTTTAGAAATATTTAAAAAGCTTCTAAAGTAGAATTTTGGAAAATTTTGAGTTTGGGGGGAAGGGGGATTTGAAGAACATCTTCCCATAAAATAATTTGTCCTCTGAAGTGGATTCTGATGTTTGTAGCGCTCTATGTCTTAGCGCTTTAGAAATATTTAAAAAAGCTTCTAAAGTAAAATTTTGGAAAATTTTGAGTTTGGGGGAAGGGGGATTTCAAAAAAATCTTCCCATAACATAATTTGTCCTCTGAAGTCGATTCTGATATTTGTAGCGCTCTATCTATTAGTGCTTTAGAAATATTTAAAAAGCTTCTTAAGTAGAATTTTAGAAATTTTGTAAGTTTTGGGGAGGGGGGATTTCAAAACATCTTCCCATGACGTAACATGTCTTCTAAAGTCAATTTTGATGTTTGTAGCGCTCTATCAATTAGTGCTTTAGAAATATTTAAAAAGCTTCTAAAGTAGAATTTTAAAAAATTTTGAGTTTGGGGCAAAGGGGGATTTCAAAAACATCTTCCCATGACATAAATTGTCCTCTAAAGTCGATTCTGATGTTTGTAGCGCTCTATGTCTTAGCGCTTTAGAAATATTAAAAAAAGCTTCTAAAGTAGAATTTTGGAAAATTTTGAGTTTGGGGGGAAGGGGGATTTCAAGAACATCTTCCCATAACATAATTTGTCCTCTAAAGTTGATTCTGATGTTTGTAGCGCTCTGTGTCTTAGCGCTTTAGAAATATTTAAAAAAACTTCTAAAGTAAAATTTTGGAAAATTTTGAGTTTGGGGGGGAAGGGGGATTTCAAAAACATTTTCCCATGACATAACTTGTCCTCTAAAGTCGATTCTGATGTCTGTAGCGCTCTATGTCTTAGCGCTTTAGAAATATTTAAAAAAGCTTCTAAAGTAGAATTTTGGAAAATTTTGAGTTTGGGGCGAAGGGGGATTTCCAAAAAAATTTGAGTTTGGGGAAAAGGAAGAATTATTGTAGAATTAATTTGGCCTCTAAAGTCGATTCTGATGTTTTTAGCACGCTATCTGTTAGTGCTTTGGAAATATTTAAAAAGCTTCTAGAGTAGAATTTTAGAAAATTTTTGAGTTTGGGGGGAAGGGGGATTTAAAAAACATCTCCCCATGACATAAATTGTCCTCTAAAGTCGATTCTGATGTTTGTAGCGTTCTATGTCTTAGCGCTTTAGAAATATTTAAAAAAGCCTCTAAAGTAGTATTTTGGGAAATTTTGAGTTTGGGGAAAGGAGGATTTCAAAAACATCTTCCCATGACATAAATTGTCCTCTAAAGTCGATTCTGATGTTTGTAGCGCTCTATGTCTTAGCGCTTTAGAAATATTTAAAAAAGCTTCTAAAGTAGAATTTTGGAAAATTTTGAGTTTAGGGGGAAGGGGGATTTCAAAACATCTCCCCATGACATAACTTGTCCTCTAAAGTCGATTCTGATGTTTGTAGCGTTCTATGTCTTAGCGCTTTAGAAATATTTAAAAAGCCTCTAAAGTAGAATTTTGGAAAATTTTAAGTATGGGGCAAAGGGGGATTTCAAAAACATCTTCCCGTGACATAAATTGTCCTCTAAAGTTGATTCTGACGTTTGTAGCGCTCTATGTCTTAGCGCTTTAGAAATATTTAAAAAAGTTTCAAAAGTAGAATTTTGGAAAATTTTGAGTTTGGGGGGGAAGGGGGATTTCAAGAACATCTTCCCATAACATAATTTGTCCTCTAAAGTTGGTTCTGATGTTTGTAGAATTAATTTGGCCTCTAAAGTCGATTCTGATGTTTTTAGCGCGCTATCTGTTAGTGCTTTGGAAATATTTAAAAAGCTTCTAGAGTAGAATTTTAGAAAATTTTGAGTTTGGGGAGAAGGGGGATTTCAAAAACATCTCCCCATGACATAATTTGACATTAATTTGTCCTCTGAAGTCGATTTTGATATTTATAGTGCTCTATCTATTAGTGCTTTAGAAATATTTAAAAAGCTTCTTAAGTAGAATTTTAGAAATTTTTGAGTTTTGGGGAGGGGGATTTCAAAAACATCTTCCCATGACATAACTTGTCCTCTAAAGTTGATTCTGATGTTTGTAGTGTTCTATGTCTTAGCGCTTTAGAAATATTTAAAAAAGCCTCAAAAGTAGAATTTTGGAAAATTTTGAGTTTGGGGGGAAAGGGGGATTTCAAGAACATCTTCCCATAACATAATTTGTCCTCTAAAGTTGATTCTGATGTTTGTAGCGCTCTATTTCTTAGCGCTTTAAAAAATATTTAAAAAAGGTTCTAAAGGCGCTTTAGAAATATTTAAAAAAAAAACTTATAAAGTAAAATTTTGGAAAATTTGAGTTTTGGGGGAAGGGGGATTTCAAAAACATCCTCCCATGACATAACTTGTCCTCTAAAGTCGATTCTAATGTTTGTAGTGCTCTATGTCTTAGCGCTTTAAAAAATATTTAAAAAGGTTCTAAAGTAGAATTTTGGAAAATTTTGAGTTTGGGGGGAAGGGGGATTTCAAAAACATCTTCCCATGACATAAATTGTCCTCTAAAGTCGATTCTGATGTTTGTAGCGCTCTATGTCTTAGCGCTTTTGAAATATTGAAAAAAGCTTCTAAAGTAGAATTTTGGAAAATTTTGAGTTTGGGGGGAAGGGGGATTTCAAGAACATCTTCCCATAACATAAATTTGTCCTCTATAGTTGATTCCGATGTTTGTAGCGCTCTTTGTCTTAGCGCTTTAGAAATATTTAAAAAAAACTTCTAAAGTAAAATTTTGGAAAATTTTGAGTTTGGGGGAAGGGGGATTTCAAAACATTTTCCCATGACATAACTTGTCCTCTAAAGTCGATTCTGATGTCTGTAGCGCTCTATGTCTTAGCGCTTTGGAAATATTTAAAAAAGCTTCTAAAGTAGAATTTTGGAAAATTTTGAGTTTGGGGCGAAGGGGGATTTCAAAAAAAATTTGAGTTTTGGGGAAAGGGGGAATTATTGTAGAATTAATTTTGCCTCTAAAGTCGATTCTGATGTTTTTAGCACGCTCTCTGTTAGTGCTTTGGAAATATTTAAAAAGCTTCTAGAGTAGAATTTTAGAAAATTTTGAGTTTGGGGGGAAGGGGGATTTCAAAAACATCTCCCCATGACATAACTTGTCCTCTAAAGTCGATTCTGATGTTTTTAGCGCTCTATGTCTTAGCGCTTTAGAAATATTTAAAAAAGTTTCTAAGTAGAATTTTGGAAAATTTTGAGTCGGGGGGAAGGGGGATTTCAGAACATCTTCCCATAACATAATTTGTCCTCTAAAGTTAGTTCTGATGTTTGTAGAATTAATTTGCCCTCTAAAGTCGATTCTGATGTTTTTAGCACGCTATCTGTTAGTGCTTTGGAAATATTAAAAAAGCTTCTAGAGTAGAATTTTAGAAAATTTTGAGTTTGGGGGGAAGGGGGATTTCAAAAACATCTCCCCATGACATAACTTGTCCTCTAAAGTCGATTCTGATGTTTGTAGCGCTCTATGTCTTAGCGCTTTAGAAATATTTAAAAAAGTTTCTAAAGTAGAATTTTGGAAAATTTTGAGTTGGGGGGAAGGGGGATTTCAAGAACATCTTCCCATAACATAATTTGTCCTCTAAAAATGGTTCTGATGTTTGTAGAATTAATTTGGCCTCTAAAGTCGATTCTGATGTTATAAGCGTGCTATCTGTTAGTGCTTTGGAAATATTTAAAAAGCTTCTAGAGTAGAATTTTAGAAAATTTTGAGTTTGAGGGGAAGGGGGATTTCAAAAACATCTCCCCATGACATAATTTGACATTATATTGTCCTCTGAAGTCGATTTTGATATTTATAGTGCTTCTATCTATTAGTGCTTTAGAAATATTTAAAAAGCTTCTTAAGTAGAATTTTAGAAATTTTTGAGTTTGGGGAGGGGATTTCAAAAACATCTTCCCATGACATAACTTGTCCTCTAAAGTCGATCTGATGTTTGTAGCGTTCTATGTCTTAGCGCTTTGGAAATATTTAAAAAAGCCTCTAAAGTAGAATTTTAGGAAAATTTTGAGTATGGGAAAGGGGGATTTCAAAAACATCTTCCCATGACATAAATCGTCCTCTAAAGTCGATTCTGACGTTTGTAGCGCTCTATGTCTTAGCGCTTTAGAAATATTTAAAAAAGCTTCTAAAGTAGAATTTTGGAAAATTTTGAGTTTGGGGAAGGGGGATTTGAAAAACATCTTCCCATAACATAATTAGTCCTCTAGAGCTGATTCTGTACCGGGAGTAAAACACGATGTATTTAAAATACCAAAATAAAGTTCCTTTCTAAAGATAATTCCGATTTCTTATAATTAAGCTAAATCTAGTTGCAAAAATGAAAAGTCCTTAATCAGCGAAAAGAGAAATTGCATTTCTAGCTTCAGTCAGACAACGGCGCTAGTCGTTCGAATTTCGCTAAGATAATTGTAGCAAGAAAATGCAATGCATAAAATTTCCAAGGAAGTTTAAAAGGCAAAGAACCGTGTGAACGCCTAAATCATCAAAAATATTTAAGACGTATTATTGGACGAGGGTGCGCGTCCTTGGGCCACGTAAGCCAATGGCAGACAGTCCCTAGAGCGCAGGACGAAAGAACTGCGTTTGGGAGTGGGGCAAATGTGCCTTTTTAATTTTAATCTCTATCCAGATTTGAAGCGATTAGTACCGCAAATAATCTCGGACACCATTTTTATTGTCATTGAAGTGACCCGTTGCTGTACAACTAAGCATGTAAGTTCAATAAATCTATTGTCTTTTTATATGTGTTTGTTTCTCTTATATGTCTGAGTCTAGTCCGATAATAGGTAACTAGTTCGCCAGTCTCCATGGTAAATGCTCCCAAAGGAATCTGATCTCCAGATAGCTCAAGAAAGAAGAAGCCACATTTGTATGTCTACATATTCAATTTTCTCTCATTAATTGAGAGCGGTGCTAGCCTAGTTGACACAATCTCCATCGCTATAAGTGGCGCTATAGGAGAAATCTCTATCGCCACGAGCAAATCTTTTCTATTACCACAAATATAACTTCAATGGTACAAATGGCGCGTGTCGGAAATTGGAGGAAAACTGCGAACTAGTTAGGCCATTTAAACTTTGTAATTCAGATTTGATTTTCGGAGAGATACAGACATATAAGAAAATTGATTAGGCCTATAACCGCTAAGCTACTACAGGGAAACCCTTTAGAATATCTCATAGGAGATAATAGAGTCCCCCAAAATAGGTTAAGTAAAATTTTAAGTTGATATAAACGCAAAAAAAAAGATGGAAGAAATCAGTGAGTTATTAATAGTGCAAAAGTTAGTCGCCAAAAATATAGAGATTGCAAAATCTATCCCGGAATACAATGGTCAATCAGATATTGACGAATTTAATATCCAATTGACCCAGTTTGTACAATTAACAAAAACAGACGTTGGAGCATTAAAAGACATGCTGCTTCTACGATTAAGAGGCCAGGCCTTAACCTTTCTAAAACAGGTCGAACATACCATAGGAAATAACGCCAACTTGCCAATAAATACGGTTGATGACTTGTTAAAAGCATTCAAAGAGAGATTTATAGAAACCAGTTCAATAAATAAATTAAAACATGGAGTAGTGAACTTTGATTTTTCACAAATATAAGGGAATATCTGGATAATATACGCATTTCTGTAGAAGCAAAATACGGAAGTGGTTCGGGGCAACTGTATGAAAAAGTCATACTAAATACCTTTTTGCAAGGGCTACCCCCAAAACTATATAGAGTAGTAATATCCAAGAATATTCAGACGTTGGATCTTGCAGTCCAAGAGGTAGAACGATTAATCGAAGTTGATAAAATGGTTGCTAATCATAGTAATGCAAAAATAAATAGCTTAGGCGACTCAAACGCGAACCCAATCTTCAAGGGCGATCAAGCATCCCCCAATTTCTTTTCAAGGGATAACTCCCCAGTAGCACAAAGAAACAAAACGCCAGAACCCGCTAGGCAGAAAACAGTACGTTTTCAGCCCATTAACCCTACAATAATAAGGTGCTATAACTGCAATCGTGTTGGCCACATAGCAAGAGAGTGCCACTACGTCACCAATCCCATACCAAGAAATGCTGTCGGTAATACGCAAAATTACGGTAACCATTTGTTCAGAAGAACAAATTTTAGCACCGGTCGTGCAATAGGCTATAGCCAGGGGGGATTGCGCCAATCAGTACCTTATAATGCGTACCAACCAAATTTGTATAGCCCTTTCCCCAACAGGCAAATTAATTACCGGTTTGAAAACCCAAATACTCGCCAAGGTCAATATAATGCGAGAATGCAATATAGAAATCATGAAAATTTGCCGATGAGAAATGAAAATTTTACAAGCCAACGGCACTGGCAGTCAACGCCAGCAAATGGCACTGACACGAGACATCCACGCTACCATAATAATACATGGCAAAGACAGGCAGACGTAAATCATTTAAATATGCCTACGGAACCTAATACGTCTGAATATCTATTACAGGCACCGACAAATGAAATAAATTCTCAGGGAAACGCTTCAGGCCCCTCAGAAACATAAGTTGGACCCCGAGGGTGCCAGGGATATTTAATAGGTCCAAAACAATACTAGTGCCTTCTTGTAGTGATATTATTAACAAGTTACCTATATTTAATGATTTTTGTGTAGAAAACGTTTACTTTACGGCCTTAGTTGACAGTGGAGCTACTGTAAATATCATAAACTCTTGCGTATTTAATACGTTGCCTCTGCACATTAGGCGACAAAAGAACCCTAAGAATCCCAATTTAACAAGTGTTACAGGTCATAAATTAAATGCAAAAGGGTCAATTTGCCTAAACGTAAAAAGAGACAACAGAACCTTCATGACAAATTTTATTGTATGTGATAATCTCCCATATGAAGCTATTATAGGGGCAAATTTTCTAAGGTCTAATAGAATACTATTAGACGTAGCCAACGAGAGGTTGGTCTACCCAGCTAAGGTGGAGGAAAAAGTTTCTACCTTAAGAAATCGTAACAGAGGTTACGAAGATAACATAACAGTAAACAAAATTTCTAGTGGTATAATGTCGAAGTATTTTGAACCCCATGTCTCGCAAAGACATGGCATAATTGGAAATTTGTTCAATTATCCTGAGAGATATCGCAGAAATGAAGTAAATTTAAATAATAACAGTATTGAATCTGCGAAAATAAAAATAGGAGATATGCGACAGTACAGATCAAATGAAATTAAGAAAATAGTGGAATTGTGGAAAAACATAATAAAACCCAACGTGACGCCGCAAGATGCCGCAATGGCGCAGCATAGCGCCAGTATGAATCTAATAAACAATGAAAATGAAGAGAAATATTACGGATTTGCGATAAGGAAAACAAAAATCCCTCCCAAAACGATGCAAAAAATCCAAATATCACAAATGATCGAGCCAATAATTAGCAAATCAGAAATATGGTTTGCGACACCGTCTGAAATACCCGAAAATCTGTTATGCGAGGAACAGATTATATCCTATGACAAAGGGGAAGGTTTTATTTGGGTAACCAATAACCATGAAAATGATACAATTACAATTAAAAAGGGGACGTGTTTAGTCCAAATCGAGGTTTTAACGGAAAATGATTTAAATACATGGGAAAATTCTAAAAGAAACCTAGTTAACGGTATTAAAACTTCAAATAACGAATATCCTTTGACTAAATCGCAATTTTTAAACAAATTTAAAATGGATCATATTACGGATATGGAACTTAAAAAAAATTATGCGAATTATTATGGAATTTTAAGGATGTATTTTCTGCATCTGAAAATGATATCGGTCTGATTCCATTTTATCAGCATTCAATTTTAACGACTGGTAATCCCGTAGCAAAACAGCCATATCGTGTGCCATATAAGCACAAAGAGTGGTTAAAAAATAAAATCCATGAATTAGAAAGAAACGAAATTATACGCCCAAGTATAAGCCCGTATAGCGCACCAGTGATCCTAGTACCAAAAAGAATGGAGATTTTAGGCTCGTTGTAGATTATAGGGCTCTCAACAAACAAGTAGTTAGCGATAAATTTCCTCTACCAAGAATAGACGAAATTCTTGACTCAATTTCAAGCAAAAACAAAATTTTTACTTCTTTGGACCTTACCCAAGGCTACCACCAAGTGAAAATAGCCGAAAAGGATGTCCATAAAACTGCATTTTCAGCATCCGAATATGGATCTTATGAATACTTGAGAGTACCATTTGGGCTTAAAACAAGTTCAAGCGCGTTATGTAGACCCCTATTGCACCTGTTAAGAGGATTAAAGAATATAATTCATTTTGTTGATGATATTATATGCGTGGGGGAAAACACTGAGCAACACTTAGCAACTTTAGCTAAGGTGTTCGAGAAGTTCAGGCAAGGCAATTTAAAATGCCGGCCTGAGAAAGTAAATTTATTTCAATCCAAAATTAAATTTTTAGGAGTAGTAGTGACCCAGGGAGAGATATCCCCAGACCCTGATAAAATAAGATGTGTTGAAAACCTCAAGCCCCCCAGAACTATGAAAGAATTAAGGGGAATTTTAGGACTTACTGGCTACTTTAGAAAATTCGTACGCAATTATGCCCAAATTGCGAAACCCCTCACGGAATTAACTAAAGGGAACTCCCATAATGTTACCTGGTCCCAGGAAGCTCAAACTTCCCTAGACCGTCTCAAAAAGGCACTCACTTCTGAACCAATTTTGTCACTCCCTGATTTCGAAAACGGAAAATTCATCGTTACCACTGATGCTAGCTCAAAGGGCATAGGCGCTATCCTTTCGCAAACAATCCCAGTAGAAAACCCTAACCCTCTACAGGGAACACCTAAACAAATAGAAAAAGTTATATGCTATTCAAGTAAAACTTTATCAAAAGGCGAAAGTAGTTATTCCGCCACAAACTTAGAATTACTATCTATTATCTACCACTTGGACAAATTTAGACATTATTTAATTGGTAGAAAGTTTATATTACGATCAGACCATAAAAGCTTGCAGTACCTGCACACATTTAAAAACCCCACGGGCATTCTAGCTAGATGGATTATGAAAATCCAAGACCTAGATTATGAATTTGAACATTTAAAGGGAAAACAAAACGCAGCTTGCGACTTTTTGAGTAGATATCCAGAAAATGATCCGTCGGAAGCTGAAGAAAATGAAGTTAATGCTATCAATGCTAAAGCAAACATGGATGTAAGAAAAACAAAGTCAAAGACGCAGTAAAAGAAAATAAGATTAACTATTGTCCCTTGTCTTTGGAAAATATAAAAAGAAAGCAAAAAAGGACGAAATGTGTGTAGCACTAATTGATTATTTTGTGAATGATGAGGCGTTACCGGATAAATTCAAAACTCTTAGAAAAGAGATAGATAATTTTTACTACGACCTTGATGAAGAAATACTGTGTAGGATTGTGACTGCTGAGACAAATAGAAACCAAACCTCGATAATACCTGTATTACCACAAAACTTGATAGGGCCTGCATTTGAATATTTTCATTCGGACACAGGTGGACATTTAGGAGTTATGAAAACGTTCCATAAGTTAAAACAATACTTTTACGTACAATCGGCACTGACAAAACTTAAAGAATTTGTAAGTACATGCGAAGCATGTAATTTGAGAAAAATCCCCCCAGCTTATCCAAATCCTCCAATGGAAGGGTCCCAGTAGCAAAGTACCCCTTCGATATTATCTCATTTGACCTATTCGGGACAAGTGGAGGCTTACCTGTTTCTAGCAGAGGCCATACTTGTATTCTTTCGGTTGTAGATCATTTTTCCGGATTTACTTTTGCAAAAGCATTAAAAAATCAAGGTGCTTATGCCACAAGTAAGGCATTAGCAAAATTATTTTTACAATTTGGCATTCCTAATAAAATTTTGAGCGACAACGGGAGCAATTTTGTTGCAAAAGTAACAAAAGATTTAATGAGTTTCCTTAATATAGAGAAAATGGTGACAGCGCCGTACCATCCACAAGCTAATGGCAAAATAGAAAACAGACATAAAATATTTTCGAACGTTCTAAGTATTTATACGAAAGACAATAGGAGCGACTGGGATAAATTCTTACCTTACTTAACTAACGTAATCAACACTGCTTATTCCGAAGCAACCAAAGACAATCCATTTTATTTACTTTTTGGTCGAGATTTTAGAGTCCCATATAATGAGATTATTGAGTCTCGGCAGTATTATAACGACTCAGAAGATTATAAACAAGAATTCATAAATAGGATGAGGAAAACTTATAAAATAGTTAGGCAAGAGTTGGAAAAATGTAAAATAAACCAAGAACTAAGAAACCAACCCAAAGTTAAGGGGAATATAGATTTCAAAGTAGGAGACTTCGTTTACCTAAAGAACGAGGCGAAAACGGAAGGAAAAAAACTTTCCAACAAATATTCTGGGCCGTACAGAATAGTCAAAAAGTACGATAATGAATATACCTTTAAAATGGAGAACCCCGATAGTGGAAAAACTTACAAGGCGCATGTTAGCCGAATAAAAAGAGCAAAATTTCCAGAGAGATGGATGTCACATCCCTCTTCTACTGATTCGTCAGATTCGGAAAATGAGCCCCCTAGGTCAAGACTGGCAGAGCTAAAACCCTTTAATTTCAAACAAGATTATTTTGAAAATGAGAGTGATGAACAAAACTTTGAAGAATTTTTAGCTATGGAAAATCTAGTTATTCCAGAGAAAAAATCCCTAACACCAGTAAGAACAAGAACGCCAAAAAGCCCAAAAAGTTATTCATCGGCAAACGCAGGAGATTTAGATTATACAATATCTCCAAAAACCCAATTTTTCCCCGATAGAATCTCGACCCCATGTCCCCCCAAAAGATTTCCAGACGATATGGTTTCCCCTGCAACACCAATAGAAAGGCCCCTGTCTTTACAGGAAGAATTAAACAGAGCTGTAGAAACCCCCGGCATTGCTGTAAAGAAAACTCCTCTCAAAGATTTAATTAAAACAAACCTGCGAGAAGCTATGGATTTAATTAATTTCCCCATAAAAAAGAGTCAAAGTACATTGCCCGAGAATAAAACTCCCGAGGATGACCAGCAAGGTCAACATCATGATATAACTGTGTCCAAGGTCAAACCTAAAAAGTGGACTTCATGGAGGGAAACCTTTGTGCAAAGAATGCCCCATCCCCCTGAAGACATGGCCTTCAAACAATGGAGGAACCCCGCAAAAACTTTTGATTCCTCCCAAAGCTCTCAAGAATCTTTCAAATCCCCCGAGTTGAGAACTCAAGGCGAGGACTTAGAGAATAAACCTTCTACTTCCAGGGGAGTAGAAATTTACGAAGGAATGGCAGGTGATACCACAAAAAGTGCCACCTCTAAAAGTTCCAATCCGGATTCGTCAGAAACTAGTTCCGAAGAGTCTGATGGTGAATCAGGCCAAATAGTAGCTAAAGAAATAGGGAAATCAAGGCCGACCTCAGCAGCCGCACACGGGAAACAAACGAAATTAAAAGGGCAAGAATTTTTGAAAAAACAATACAAAAAGTTTGACCTTATTTCGCTAGACAAACCGAAAAAGAAAAAACCGCAAGAAACAGAGGAGAAAATAACGACACAGTCAGGTAGAACTGTTAAAAAACCTGACAGATGGAAATATCCCTAATTAATGTAAAGACAAATTTCAAAGATATGAATTTAACACCATAATAAATTCAAAAGTGTGCAAGTAAAGTTAACCAAGTCAATATTAATGAAAAAAAAAATAAAATAATACGAGTAATGTCAAAACGTTGACGATCACAGAAAATAACCAAAGGTAGGAAGCTAGTGGTCTACTGAAAACGACAACTCGCGAAGGACCAAGTTTTGTGGGAAGCCTGGGGAGAAACTCAAAGCCCATGTAGTTTTTAATGGTTGGGTTTTGGCGGTCCCCTCGGATTTTCTATGAAAAATCGACCCAGGTCCAAACATAAGAAGGTTCTGTCTCCCCTACCGACCGTGTTATCAACGACAAAATCATAGATCCTAAGCGTGTTGTTGTTGTACTTGGTCATTGGACACCAGGTATAGGGACAACACGTAGGGAATCATATGGAATTCAACTTATTTAGCTAGAACATGATCTAAATCGTGTTTTGCTCTATTTTTAAGTTTTTAGTGTTTAGTCATCCCCTTTACTTGCGAGGGAACTAGGGAAATCAACCCTCATTGTAATAAAGACTGATGTCATCAAAAAAAAATTACCAGGACAGAAAGGTCTAATTATGGGCTGATCGTGTTCATAGTTGTGAACTGTGGGGTGATCATGTTCATGGTTCTAATTATGAACATTTTCAGATCATGACAATGGAATCAAAATCTACTAGAAGGGCGATAATTGATACGGAGTTCATTAGCATAATGAATGCGAAGGAAAACATTATATATTCGGCAGCTATGTTAGTCGTGGACGAACAAGGAAATAAAATATACGAGAAAGAATGGGATGTAACCTACAACCTTAAAGGGTATGCTCCCCACACTTATAAGTATGGTTTAGCACTTGCGAATTCCCCCAAGTATCGTCCGGCTAGAGGGGAGGTCAAAACAAAATATAGGAAAAGAAGCGCAAAGCAACTTGGCTGTCTACAATTATTGATAAGACGCCTACAAAAGAACCTCAATATCAAGTATTTCTATTGCAAGGGACCCACTCAAACAGATTTATTACTCCTTGATAAATGCAGAGCCCCCAAAATTTGCTATAACCTCGAAAAAAATCCCCAATGTGTCAAGTATGAAGGCATACATCATCCTTTAGCGGAAATTCAATATTACAAACAATTTTTATTTGACCCTGAATCTGAAGAATACAAATCCCTCGGTAGCAAATTATTCCTGAAACGTGTGAAAACTTACCAAAGGAAAAGAGACGCCCATAAAAATAGTAACAAGAAAATAAAGAAAAGATTCTAAACTCAAAACTACCCATTAGTAGGTGACTTCTGAAGAAATTAACCTCCTATGCATAAGCTATTTTGTAATAGTGCAGATTATAATTGTTTTAGGCCTACGCACAAAATAGGATACCAGTGTAATTATGTACTGCACGCCTGCTTACCTATATTTTCCTTACTCGAGAAATATAATGCAAAAAAAAAAGATTACTAGCTAAACTTTAAGGTTATATCTCAACCAGTCTTAGAGACATATCACGGCCAGAATTAAGTTCTAAAATCCTAACCTTACTTTCCTAACCTATCTAATCTTTAAATAATCATTCTGTTTTACGCTCACAAGTCAGTTTTCCTTGGTCAATGCCTCAAAATGATTACAAAAAAAGGGAGTATACAAAATAAGTTTACAAAAAAAAAGAGGTACAATAAATGATAATTTAATTCTAGAAACAAAAACAAGAAGATGAGGACTAAGATTATCATCCTTATCCTCGTTGTTCACGTAGTGGCCCAAGATATTGTAAAACACGGAGTAATATTCAAACATGAAAATTCACTCCTAGTTAGCCATGACGCATGGAAAATCTTTATGAAATTGGATCCCAAACCTTTTGAAACCTTGTTCCAGCAAGTAACAAGGCTAGAAAAAAACACGAATGAACTCAAGGAGTCGATATTTCAATACCTTAGATCGAACAAAGGACTAGAGGCCAGTAAAATAATACATAAAAAAGATAATGAAGAATTTCCGACTTCAGTCATACCCAAACCAAAATCAAAATTCGTAATAGATGAGCCTGATGAGAAAAGGACAGGAATCGACATGGCACTTGGAACGAGCACTGAGGAAGACAGAGAGAAAAGACTGGCGGATAATATGGAAGACTTAGCAAAAGACGTTGCTAAAACAAAATTAATACAAAACCCTAAACTACTGATTACAGAGAAAGGAAAACCTTACGATGGAAATCACGCAACAAACGACGAACAACCGTTACCCAATCTAAATGAGAAAAGTGCACAAAAAATTTCAACTCATCAAGCCTACTTAATACTATATAGACAAAGATTACAAGCCCTATTTGAATTATTCAACACGGAAATACAAAAATTAAAACAAAGTACCACGAAGATTTTCGAAGTATTCTTTCAAAGAAATAAATACCGTAGATCTACAGGCCTAATTCCCATCATCGGAGAACTCGCCTCCCAACTTTTCGGTTTAACGACAGAGGAAGACCTAAACAGCCTAAGGGAAAGTGTAAGAAAGTTGAACAATGCCATGAACGTAACATTACACGTTCAAGAGATGCAAGCCAGTGTAGCAAATTACCAGAGAAATACAATCGATATGATATCTAAGAGAATCTCAAAAACCATAAACGTAATGAATTACTTAAGGAATGAAGTGGACCGCGTGGTAGTAGACGCGAGCTTGACCATGATTTCACTCGACACAATTACCATGTCATTACTAAATTTGGCGACAGACGTCGGCAAGTTCGAGTTTGCACTATTTGCCCTCACGGGAGGAACTTTGTCCTACGACCTAGTAGATCCTTCTAGCCTAAAAAGTATGCTAGACAAAATAAAAACGCACCTAACGTTTGGCTTACATCTGCCCCTAGAACCAGAAGTATCAAATTTATACCATTACTATACTAAATTAAAAGTCCACGTCACGGAAATAAATGAACAGCTATTTGTAGTGGTAACAATTCCATTGATAAATCAACAATCCGTTTACGACCTGTACAAAATTTCGACCTTCCCGGCTAACATAAAGAAGACGAATTCATTTATGACTATCACGCCCGAAGCAGAGTACTTGCTTATTGATCAAGATAGACGAAAATACGCCCTAGCCAATCCACAAGACTTAAAAGAGTGCGTACCATTCAAAAACTTAGTATGCCAACTCGCGTTACCTATTTATAATGTCAAACCTGGATCCTGTATGTTAGATATATTTTTGAAAGACACACAACAAGAAGAAACACCGAATTCATGCGAAGCCGTGGTAGGAAGTACTAAGCGAGAAATATTCATTCACCTTAAAAATGACCTTTGGTTATTCTCAGTTCCAAGAGAAACCGTCGGAACTCTGTCTTGTTACAATAATACGGAAAGAATAGAACCCAGTTACAAGACAGAAGTACTGTTACAAAACGTGGGTACGATAACCATAAAACAAGGGTGTCGACTCGTAACTAAAGAGTCAACCGTCCGAACGCCATTAATTACCACAAGCACAAAGGTAATAAGTCCCGAAATAACCAACTTCAAGGCGATCAACCTGTCGTACACTATTCCCAAACTAGAAAACGAGGAAATAAAAACCTCGGTATGGTCAAAAATAGAGAAAAATAAAGGAACGATAAGGCTTACAAAAATAAGAGAGGCATTAGATTCGCAGATTCCCCTATTTACAAACGAAGACCAAAGATTAGCGTATGTAGATAATAAATACGGATTGTTCTCGACCAATTTCTGGTGGAACATATTATTGCCCGTATGTTTCGTATTCGCAACCTCCCTGACCCTAAGAACCCTATTGACTTTTAATTACGGAAAAGTCTTAAGAATAAGAAGAAGAAAACCAAAAGAGGAACACGGGGAAACAGCTGAAATGCTGAGAATAAACCCGGAGCCACATGAGAACGTCTAAGCCAAGAAATAGGGAAGACATCAGAAAACTAGTGGGTATAGAGGTCTCCACTAGTCCTTGTTATGTCTTGTTCCCTCATTGTAGTATCGTTTGCGTAAAACCGTGTGGTTATGACGCTGCAACATGCGTTTCTTATACAGCGCGGACTTGCGTGAACAATGCAGGCATGAAAAAATATTGTAAAAACAGACCTCAAACTTAATAATGTAGGGTAAATTATGTTTATTTAATATCGATATTTTCGTTATCAAAACAAATTTGAAGAAATTTCTGTTTTAGATTTTCAATGTGAGTACCAATATTAGTGTATTTATTTAATTCTGTCTCATAGCTAAGAAATTATAACCCAATTAATGCGTGAATTATTGTATGTGTATTTACTTAAAAGAACATGTGATTCTGCCGCGTTGTTTTTATTACAGGAAGGTAAATGGACACTTTGGTCATCGAGTATTACAATAAGCTGCCCAGTACAGATACGACCCAGTAGCATCTATTTTCATCATATCTCAACCAACGAAGAGTACTCACCATGACTCCAGGCAATTTCATCCCAGCTTCGTCTACGAAAACAACAGTTGCCTTCGATCGTCGTTTCTTCGACTATGAACCTATTATGTATCAGGTAACACTATATTTGAACCTCAGTATAAAGTGCTTTAACGAACTATATAATCACATAAATGCTGAGAACCCCATCAATCAGAACAAGATAAACGCTATTTAACGATATTTGAAGTTAAGAGATACTTAAAGACATTTGAAGATATTTGAAACTGAAGTTAGAGACAATTTGAAGTTTAATTCTGAGAACCCCATCGATCAGAACAGATAGACGATATTTAACGATATTTGAAGTTGAAAAATACTTAAAGACATTTGAAGATATTTGAAGACGAAATTAAAGACAATTTGAAGTTTAATTCTGAGAACTCCATCGATCAGCACACGATAGACGATATTTGAAGTTAAATGACACTTAAAGACATTTGAGATATTTGAAGACAAAATTAAAGACAATTTGAAGTTTAACTCTGAGAACACCATCGAGCAGTACAAGATAAACGATATTTAACGATATTTGAAGTTAGATGATAGTTGAAGAGGTTCGAAGTTGAATTTAAAGACAATATATTAAGAGAGTCACTATAATATGACGGCAACCCGTTTCAAAAGGCACAAATGAACAATTTTACTGGAGAATACATTCTCTATGTGCCTCAAAAATCCTAAAAATGATATGCTAAGAAGAAAAACACCAACACCTTTAGTGGGAAGAATCATTTCCCAGTTGACTATTAGAACGATATTTAACGGTCATTTCCCAGTTGACTATTAGGGAAAACATACCGTGTAAAGACAACTAGACTCGAACTGTTCCATGAAGAAACCATAACGTACGTGCTTCGAAAATTTTGCCACGACAAAAGGAGTGAAGGACAGTAATTTACAACAGAAGGGTGTAGTACACTAAGGACACGAAAGGTGATGAATAGATGTGAAGCTACATGTGTTACTTCCTAACAGCTTTGACAATGCAAAAATCTAAATAGTGAAAGTGTTTTAATGTCATCTGTGAATATGTTGAACCAAATATTGTACGTTATAAATCATTTATGTATGTACCACAAGTAGAATTAGGTGTAATATTATTATGTTATTCATTTAACGTTGTGTAGATAGTATGTAGTACGTCATATAGACAGCAAAATCAAAAAAAAGAGAACTAATGTAAAAGTAGAATAGTCCCAACCTTATTGGAAAAGTAAAAGTAATCAGTGTTAGATATAGAAAAAAAAAAATCTTTAGTATAGTAGCTAACCTAGAACCAAAATAATCTTAGTCCGGTAGATGAATTTTAGATAAGGATGTAGAATAAAATAAGAAAAATAATTGAAAAATTTTAAAACTCCTGATGGGCAGTAACTAATGACGGGACGTCATTAATTGACGGGAAGGGTGATATGTACCGGGAGTAAAACACGATGTATTTAAAATACCAAAATAAAGTTCCTTTCTAAAGATAATTCCGATTTCTTATAATTAAGCTAAATCTAGTTGCAAAAATGAAAAGTCCTTAATCAGCAAAAAGAGAAATTGCATTTCTAGCTTCAGTCAGACAACGGCGCTAGTCGTTCGAATTTCGCTAAGATAATTGTAGCAAGAAAATGCAATGCATAAAATTTCCAAGGAAGTTTAAAAGGCAAAGAACCGTGTGAACGCCTAAATCATCAAAAATATTTAAGACGTATTATTGGACGAGGGTGCGCGTCCTTGGGCCACGTAAGCCAATGGCAGACAGTCCCTAGAGCGCAGGACGAAAGAACTGCGTTTGGGAGTGGGGCAAATGTGCCTTTTTAATTTGAATCTCTATCCAGATTTGAAGCGATTAGTACCGCAAATAATCTCGGACACCATTTTTATTGTCATTGAAGTGACCCGTTGCTGTACAACTAAGCATGTAAGTTCAATAAATCTATTGTCTTTTTATGTGTGTTTGTTTCTCTTATATGTCTGAGTCTAGTCCGATAATAGGTAACTAGTTCGCCAGTCTCCATGGTAAATGCTCCCAAAGGAATCTGATCTCCAGATAGCTCAAGAAAGAAGAAGCCACATTTGTATGTCTACATATTCAATTTTCTCTCATTACTTGAGAGCGGTGCTAGCCTAGTTGACACAATCTCCATCGCTATAAGTGGCGCTATAGGAGAAATCTCTATCGCCACGAGCAAATCTTTTCTATCACTACAAATCAAACTTCAATGGTACAATTCATCATGTTTGTAGCGCTCTATGTCTTAGCGCTTTAGAAATATTTAAAAAAACTTCTAAAGTAGAAGTTTGGCAAATTTTGAGTTTGGGGGGAAGGGGGATTTCAAAAACATTTTCCCATGACATAACTTGTCCTCTAAAGTCGATTCTGATGTTTGTAGCGCTCTATGTCTTAGTGCTTTAGAAATATTTAAAAAGGCTTTTTTAGTAGAAAAAGGCTAAAGTAGAATTTTGGAAAATTTTGAGTATGGGGCAAAGGGGGATTTCAAAAACATCTTCCCATGACATAAATTGTCCTCTAAAGTTGATTCTGATGTTTGTAGCGCTCTATGTCTTAGCGCTTTAGAAATATTTAAAAAAAGCTTCTAAAGTAGAATTTTGGAAAATTTTGAGTTTGGGGGGAAGAGGGATTTCAAGAACATCTTCCCATAACATAATTTGTCCTCTAAAGTTGGATCTGATGTTTGTAGAATTAATTTGGCCTCTAAAGTCGATTCTGATGTTTTTAGCGCGCTATCTGTTAGTGCTTTGGAAATATTTAAAAAGCTTCTAGAGTAGAATTTTAGAAAATTTTGAGTTTGGGGAGAAGGGGGATTTCAAAAACATCTCCCCATGACATAATTTGACATTAATTTGTCCTCTGAAGTCGATTTTGATATTTATAGTGCTCTATCTATTAGTGCTTTAGAAATATTTAAAAAGCTTCTTAAGTAGAATTTTAGAAACTTTTGAGTTTTGGGGAGGGGGATTTCAAAAATATCTTCTCATGACATAACTTGTCCTCTAAAGTTGATTCTGATGTTTGTAGCGTTCTATGTCTTAGCGCTTTAGAAATATCTAAAAAAGCCTCTAAAGTAGAATTTTGGGAAAATTTTGAGTATGGGGAAAGGGGGATTTCAAAAACATCTTCCATGACATAATCGTCCTCTAAAGTCGATTCTGATGTTTGTAGTGCTCTATGTCTTAGCGCTTTAGAAATATTTTAAAAAAGCTTCTAAGTAGAATTTTGGAAAATTTTGATTTTTAGGGGAAGGAGGATTTAAAAAACATCTTCCCATAACAGAATTTGTCCTCTAAAGTTGATTCTGATGTTTGTAGCGCTCTATGTCTTAGCGCTTTAGAAATATTTAAAAAAGCTTCTAAAGTAGAATTTTGGAAAATTTTGAGTTTGGGGGGAAGGGGGATTTCAAAAACATTTTCCCATGACATAACTTGTCCTCTAAAGTCAATTCTGATGTTTGTAGCGCTCTATGTCTTTGTGCTTTAGAAATATTTAAAAAGGCTTCTAAAGTAGAATTTTGGAAAATTTTGAGTTTGGGGCGAAGGGGGATTTCAAAAAAAACTTTGAGTTTGGGGGGAAGGGGGAATTATTGTAGAATTAATTTGGTCTCTAAAGTCGATTCTGATGTTTTTAGCGCGCTATCTGTTAGTGCTTTGGAAATATTTAAAAAGCTTCTAGAGTAGAATTTTAGAAAATTTTGAGTTTGGAGAGAAGGGCGATTTCAAAAACATCTCCCCATGACATAATTTGACATTAATTTGTCCTCTGAAGTCGATTTTGATATTTTAGTGATATGCATAATTGTCCTCTAAAGTTGATTCTGATGTTTGTAGCGCTCTATGTCTTAGCGCTTTAGAAATATTTAAAAAAGTTTCTAAAGTAGAATTTTGGAAAATTTTAAGTTTGGGGGGAAGGGGGATTTCAAGTACATCTTCCATAACATAATTTGTCCTCTAAAGTTGGTTCTGATGTTTGTAGAATTAATTTGGCCTCTAAAGTCGATTCTGATGTTTTTAGCGCGCTATCTGTTAGTGCTTTGGAAATATTTAAAAAGCTTCTAGAGTAGAATTTTAGAAAATTTTGAGTTTGGAGAGAAGGGCAATTTCAAAAACATCTCCCCATGACATAATTTGATATTAATTTGTCCTCAGTCGATTTTGATATTTATAGTGCTCTATCTATTAGTGCTTTAGAATTATTTAAAAAGCTTCTTAAGTAGAATTTTAGAAATTTTTGAGTTTTGGGGAGGGGGATTTCAAAAATATCTTCCCATGACATAACTTGTCCTCTAAAGTTGATTCTGATGTTTGTAGCGTTCTATGTCTTAGCGCTTTAGAAATATCTAAAAAAGCCTCTAAAGTAGAATTTTGGGAAAATTTTGAGTATGGGGAAAGGGGGATTTCAGAAACATCTTCCCATGACATAAATCGTCCTCTAAAGTTGATTCTGATGTTTGTAGCGCTCTATGTCTTAGCGCTTTAGAAATATTTAAAAAAGCTTCTAAAGTAGAATTTTGGAAAATTTTGATTTTGGGGGGAAGGGGGATTTAAAAAACATCTTCTCATAACATAATTTGTCCCCTAAAGTTGATTCTGATGTTTGTAGCGCTCTATGTCTTAGTGCTTTAGAAATATTTAAAAAAGCTTCTAAAGTAGAATTTTGGGAAAATTTTTAGTTTGGGGGTAAGGGGGATTTCAAAATATTTTCCCATGACATAACTTGTCCTCTAAAGTCGATTCTGATGTTTGTTGCGCTCTGTCTTAGTGCTTTAGAAATATTTAAAAAGGCTTCTAAAGTAGAATTTTGGAAAATTTTGAGTTTGGGGCGAAGGGGGATTTCAAAAAAAACTTTTAGTTTGGGGGGAAGGGGGAATTATTGTAGAATTAATTTGGCCTCTAAAGTCGATTCTGATGTTTTTAGCGCGCTATCTGTTAGTGCTTTGGAAATATTTAAAAAGCTTCTAGAGCAGAATTTTAGAAAATTTTGAGTTTGGGGGTAAGGGGGATTTCAAAAACATCTCCCCATGACATAACTTGCCCTCTAAAGTTGATTCTGATGTTTGTAGCGCTCTATGTCTTAGCGCTTTAGAAATATTTAAAAAAATCTAAAGTAGAATTGTGGAAAATTTTGAGTATGGGGCAAAGGGGGATTTCAAAAACATCTTCCCATGACATAAATTGTCCTAACGTCTTAACGCTTTAGAAATATTTAAAAAAGCTTCTAAAGTAGAATTTTAGAAAATTTTGAGTTTGGGGGGAAGGGGGATTTCAACAACATCTTCCCATAACATAATTTGTCCTCTAAAGTTGATTCTGAAGTTTGTAGCGCTCTATGTCTTAGCGCTTTAGAAATATTTGAAAAAGCTTCTAAAGTAAAATTTAGGAAAATTCTGAGTTTTGGGGGAAGGGAGATTTCAAAAACAACCTCCCATGACATAACTTGTCCTCTAAAGTCGATTCTGATGTTTGTAGTGCTCTATGTCTTAGCGCTTTAAAAAATATTTAAAAAAGCTTCTAAAGTAGAATTTTTGGAAAATTTTGAGTTTGAGGGCGAAGGGGGATTTCAAAAAATTTGAGTTTGGGGAAAGGGGGAAATATTGTAGAATTAATTTGGCCTCTAAAGTCGATTCTGATGTTTGTAGCGCGCTATCTGTGAGTGCTTTTGAAATATTTAAAAAGCTTCTTGAGTAGAATTTTAGAAAATTTTGCGTTTGGGGGGAAGGGGGATTTCACAAACATCTCCCCATGAAATAACTTGTCCTCTAAAGTTGATTCTGATGTTTGTAGTGCTCTATGTCTTAGCGCTTTAGAAATATTTAAAAAAACCTCTAAAGTAGAATTTTTGAAAATTTTGAGTTTGGGGGGAAGGGGGATTTAAAAAACATCTTCCCATAACATAATTTGTCCTCTAAAGTTGATTCTCATGTTTGTAGCGCTCTATGTCTTAGCGCTTTAGAAATATTTAAAAAAGCTTCTAAAGTAGAATTTTGGAAAATTTTGAGTTTGGGGGGAAGGGGGATTTCAAAAACATTTTCCCATGACATAACTTGTCCTCAAAAGTCGATTCTGATGTTTGTAGCGCTCTATGTTTTAGTGCTTTAGAAATATTTAAAAAAGCTTCTAAAGTAGAATTTTGGAAAATTTTGAGTTTGGGGCGAAGGGGGATTTCAAAAAAATTTTGAGTTTGGGGGAAGGGGGAATTATTGTAGAATTAATTTGGCCTCTAAAGTCGATTCTGATGTTTTTAGCACGCTATCTGTTAGTGCTTTGGAAATACTTAAAAAGCTTCTAGAGTAGAATTTTAGAAAATTTTGAGTTTTGGGGGAAGGGGGATTTCAAAAACATCTCCCCATGACATAACTTGTCCTCTAAAGTCGATTCTGATGTTTGTAGCGCTCTATGTCTTAGCGCTCTAGAAATATTTAAAAAGCCTCTAAAGTAGAATTTTGGAAAATTTTGAGTATGGGGCAAAGGGGGATTTCAAAAACATCTTCCCATGACATAAATTGTCCTCTAAAGTTGATTCTGATGTTTGTAGCGCTCTATGTCTTAGCGCTTTAGAAATATTTAAAAAAGTTTCTAAAGTAGAATTTTGGAAAATTTTGAGTTTGGGGGGAAGGGGGATTTCAAATACATCTTCCCATAACATAATTTGTCCTCTAAAGTTGGTTCTGATGTTTGTAGAATTAATTTGGCCTCTAAAGTCGATTCTGATGTTTTTAGCGCGCTATCTGTTAGTGCTTTGGAAATATTTAAAAAGCTTCTAGAGTAGAATTTTAGAAAATTTTGAGTTTGGAGAGAAGGGGGATTTCAAAAACATCTCCCCATGACATAATTGATATTAATTTGTCCTCTGAAGTCGATTTTGATATTTATAGTGCTCTATCTATTAGTGCTTTAGAATTATTTAAAAAGCTTCTTAAGTAGAATTTTAGAAATTTTTGAGTTTTGGGGAGGGGGATTTCAAAAATATCTTCCCATGACATAACTTGTCCTCTAAAGTCGATTCTGATGTTTGTTGCGCTCTATGTCTTAGCGCTTTAGAAATATCTAAAAAGCCTCTAAAGTAGAATTTTGGAAAATTTTGAGTATGGGGAAAGGGGGATTTCAAAAACATCTTCCCATGACATAAATTGTCCTCTAAAGTTGATTCTGATGTTTGTAGCGCTCTATGTCTTAGCGCTTTAGAAATATTTAAAAAAGCTTCTAAAGTAGAATTTTGGAAAATTTTGATTTTGGGGGGAAGGGGGATTTAAAAAACATCTTCTCATAACATAATTTGTCCCCTAAAGTTGATTCTGATGTTTGTAGCGCTCTATGTCTTAGTGCTTTAGAAATATTTAAAAAAGCTTCTAAAGTAGAATTTTGGAAAATTTTAGTTTGGGGGTAAGGGGGATTTCAAAAATATTTTCCCATGACATAACTTGTCCTCTAAAGTCGATTCTGATGTTTGTTGCGCTCTATGTCTTAGTACTTTAGAAATATTTAAAAAGGCTTCTAAAGTAGAATTTTGGAAAATTTTGAGTTTGGGGCGAAGGGGGATTTCAAAAAAACTTTGAGTTTGGGGGAAGGGGGAATTATTGTAGAATTAATTTGGCCTCTAAAGTCGATTCTGATGTTTTTAGCGCGCTATCTGTTAGTGCTTTGGAAATATTTAAAAAGCTTCTAGAGCAGAATTTTAGAAAATTTTGAGTTTGGGGGTCAGGGGATTTCAAAAACATCTCCCCATGACATAACTTGCCCTCTAAAGTTGATTCTGATGTTTGTAGCGCTCTATGTCTTAGCGCTTTAGAAATATTTAAAAACTCTAAAGTAGAATTGTGGAAAATTTTGAGTATGGGGCAAAGGGGGATTTCAAAAACATCTTCCCATGACATAAATTGTCCTCTAAAGTTGATTCGGATGTTTGTAGTGCTCTATGTCTTAACGCTTTAGAAATATTTAAAAAAAGCTTCTAAAGTAGAATTTTAGAAAATTTTGAGTTTGGGGGGAAGGGGGATTTCAACAACATCTTCCCATAACATAATTTGTCCTCTAAAGTTGATTCTGATGTTTGTAGCGCTCTATGTCTTAGCGCTTTAGAAATATTTGAAAAAGCTTCTAAAGTAAAATTTAGGAAAATTCTGAGTTTTGGGGGAAGGGGGATTTCAAAAACATCTTCCCATGACATAACTTGTCCTCTAAAGTCGATTCTGATGTTTGTAGTGCTCTATGTCTTAGCGCTTTAGAAATATTTAAAAAAGCTTCTAAAGTAGAATTTTGGAAAATTTTGAGTTTGAGGCGAAGGGGGATTTCGAAAAAATTTTGAGTTTGGGGGAAAGGGGGAAATATTGTAGAATTAATTTGGCCTCTAAAGTCGATTCTGATGTTTTAGCGCGCTATCTGTGAGTGCTTTTGAAATATTTAAAAGCTTCTAGAGTAGAATTTTAGAAAATTTTGCGTTTGGGGGAAGGGGGATTTCACAAAACATCTCCCCATGAAATAACTTGTCCTCTAAAGTCGATTCTGATGTTTGTAGTGCTCTATGTCTTAGCGCTTTAGAAATATTAAAAAAAACCTCTAAAGTAGAATTTTTGAAAATTCTGAGTACCGGTATGGGGCAAAGGGGATTTCAAAAACATCTTCCCATGACATAAATTGTCCTCTAAAGTTGATTCTGATGTTTGTAGCGCTCTATGTCTTAGCGCTTTAGAAGTATTTAAAAAGCTTCTAAAGTAGAATTTTGGAAAATTTTGAGTTTGGGGCGAAGGGGGATTTAAAAAAAACTTGAGTTTGGGGGAAGGGGGAATTATTGTAGAATTACTTGGCCTCTAAAGTCGATTTTGATATTTATAGTTCCCTATCTATTAGTGCTTTAGAAATATTTAAAAAGCTTCTTAAGTAGAATTTTAGAAATTTTTGAGTTTTGGGGAGGGGGATTTCAAAAACATCTTCCCATGACATAACTTGTCCTCGAAAGTCGATTCTGATGTTTGTAGCGTTCTATGTCTTAGCGCTTTAGAAATATTTAAAAAAGCCTCTAAAGTAGAATTTTGGAAAATTTTGAATATGGGGAAAGGGGGATTTCAAAAACATCTTCCCATGACATAAATTGTCCTCTAAAGTTGATTCTGATGTTTGTAGCGCTCTATGTCTTAGCGCTTTAGAAATATTTAAAAAAGCTTCTAAAGTAGAATTTTGGAAAATTTTGAGTTTGGGGGGAAGGGGGATTTAAAAAACAG
Organism: Artemia sinica; assembly: GCA_027921565.1. Classification (NCBI taxonomy): domain Eukaryota; kingdom Metazoa; phylum Arthropoda; class Branchiopoda; order Anostraca; family Artemiidae; genus Artemia; species Artemia sinica. Next base: position 19,610,967 of record CM051260.1, read on the forward strand.
CTTCCCATAACAGAATGTGTCCTCTAAAGTTGATTCTGATGTTTGTAGCGCTCTATGTCTTAGCGCTTTAGAAATATTTGAAAAAGCTTCTAAAGTAAAATTTAGGAAAATTCCGAGTTTTGGGGGAAGGGGGATTTCAAAAACATCCTCCCATGACATAATTTGTCCTCTAAAGTCGATTCTGATGTTTGTAGTGCTCTATGTCTTAGCGCTTTAAAAAATATTTAAAAAAGCTTCTAAAGTAGAATTTTGGAAAATTTTGAGTTTGAGGCGAAGGGGGATTTCAAAAAAATTTTGAGTTTGGGGGAAAGGGGGAAATATTGTAGAATTAATTTGGCCTCTAAAGTCGATTCTGATGTTTTAGCGCGCTATCTGTGAGTGCTTTTGAAATATTTAAAAAGCTTCTAGAGTAGAATTTTAGAAAATTTTGCGTTTGGGGGAAGGGGGATTTCACAAACATCTCCCCATGAAATAACTTGTCCTCTAAAGTCGATTCTGATGTTTGTAGTGCTCTATGTCTTAGCGCTTTAGAAATATTAAAAAAAAACCTCTAAAGTAGAATTTTTGAAAATTTTGAGTACCGGTATGGGGCAAAGGGGGATTTCAAAAACATCTACCCATGACATAAATTGTCCTCTAAAGTTGATTCTGATGTTTGTAGCGCTCTATGTCTTAGCGCTTTAGAAATATTTAAAAAAGCTTCTAAAGTAGAATTTTGGAAAATTTTGAGTTTGGGGCGAAGGGGGATTTAAAAAAAACTTTGAGTTTGGGGGGAAGGGGGAATTATTGTAGAATTAACTTGGCCTCTAAAGTCGATTTTGATATTTATAGTTCCCTATCTATTAGTGCTTTAGAAATATTTAAAAAGCTTCTTAAGTAGAATTTTAGAAATTTTTGAGTTTCGGGGAGGGGGATTTCAAAAACATCTTCCCATGACATAACTTGTCCTCGAAAGTCGATTCTGATGTTTGTAGCGTTCTATGTCTTAGCGCTTTAGAAATATTTAAAAAAGCCTCTAAAGTAGAATTTTGGAAAAAATTTTGAATATGGGGAAAGGGGGATTTCAAAAACATCTTCCCATGACACAAATCGTCCTCTAAAGTCGATTCTGATGTTTGTAGCGCTCTATGTCTTAGCGCTTTCGAAATATTTAAAAAAGCTTCTAAAGTAGAATTTTGGAAAATTTTGAGTTTGGGGGGAAGGGGATTTAAAAAACAGCTTCCCATAACAGAATGTGTCCTCTAAAGTTGATTCTGATGTTTGTAGCGCTCTATGTCTTAGCGCTTTAGAAATATTTAAAAAAGCTTCTAAAGTAGAATTTTGGAAAATTTTGAGTTTGGGGGAAGGGGGATTTCAAAAACATCTCCCCATGACATAACTTGTCCTCTAAAGTTGATTCTGATGTTTGTTGCGCTCTATGTCTTAGCGCTTTAGAAATATTTAAAAAGGCTTCTAAAGTAGAATTTTGGAAAATTTTGAGTTTGGGGCAAAGGGGGATTTAAAAAAAAAACTGAGTTTGGGGGGAAGGGGGAATTATTGTAGAATTAATTTGGCCTCTTAAGTCGATTCTGATGTTTTAGCGCGCTATCTGTTAGTGCTTTGGAAATATTTAAAAAGCTTCTAGAGCAGAATTTTAGAAAATTTTTGAGTTTGGTGGGAAGGGGATTTCAAAAACATCTCCCCATGACATAACTTGTCCTCTAAAGTTGATTCTGATGTTTGTAGCGCTCTATTCTTAGCGCTTTAGAAATATTTAAAAAACTCTAAAGTAGAATTTTGGAAAATTTTGAGTATGGGGCAAAGGGGGATTTCAAAAACATCTTCCCATGATATAAATTGTCCTCTAAAGTTGATTCTGATGTTTGTAGCGCTCTATGTCTTAGCGCTTTAGAAATATTTAAAAAAGCTTCTAAAGTAGAATTTTAGAAAATTTTGAGTTTGGGGGAAGGGGGATTTCAAGAACATCTTCTCATAACATAATTTGTTCTCTAAAGTTGATTCTGATGTTTGTAGCGCTCTATGTCTTAGCGCTTTAGAAATATTTAAAAAAGCTTCTAGAGTAGAATTTTAGAAAATTTTGAGTTTTGGGGGAAGGGGGATTTCAAAAACATCCTCCCATGACATAACTTGTCCTCTAAAGTCGATTCTGATGTTTGTAGTGCTCTATGTCTTAGCGCTTTAAAAATATTTAAAAAAGCTTCTAAAGTAGAATTTTGGAAAATTTTGAGTTTGGGGCGAAGGGGGATTTCAAAAAAGAGTTTGGGGGAAAGGGGGAATTATTGTAGAATTAATTTGGCCTCTAAAGTCGATTCTGATGTTTTAGCGCGCTATCTGTTAGTGCTTTTGAAATATTTAAAAAGCTTCTAGAGTAGAATTTTAGAAAATTTTGCGTTTGGGGGGAAGGGGGATTTCAAAAACATTTTCCCATGACATAACTTGTCCTCTAAAGTCGATTCTGATGTTTGTAGCGCTCTATGTCTTAGCGCTTTAGAAATATTTAAAAAAACCTCTAAAGTAGAATTTTGGAAAATTTTGAGTTTGGGGCGAAGGGGGATTTCAAAAAAAACTTTGAGTTTGGGGGGAAGGGGGAATTATTGTAGAATTAATTTTAAGATAAGATAAGATAAGTTTTATTCTTCATTAAATACACATACAATATTAGATGTTATAAATCCCTCAAAGGCTCATTGGCCTGTACAAAGAGGGAAGACATATGAATTACAAACTCAAGGATAAAAAACAAAAGAAAATTTAAAATGATCACTTACTCACATATGAAGGAGAAGAAAATAAAATATAAATAAAATAGAAACTATAGAAAAAATTAGAATAAATAAACTAAATTAATTAATTATATTAAATAGACTCAAAAAAAAAAAAAAAAAAAAAAAAAAAAAAAAAAAAAAAAAAAAAAAAAAAAAAAAAAAATATTACTATAAGCGAATTCCTGTCGTACAAAGAGGGAAGACATATGAATTACAAACTCAAGGATAAAAAACAAAAGAAAATTTAAAATGATCACTTACTCACATATGAAGGAGAAGAAAAGAAAATATAAATAAAATAGAAACTATAGAAAAAATTAGAATAAATAAACTAAATTAATTAATTATATTAAATAGACTCAAAAAAAAAAAAAAAAAAATTCAGTTTGATTCTTAACTAAATGGTCCTTAAGAATCCTCTTGAAAGTGCCAAACGAGTGACATTTCTGTACTGAAGAAGGCAGGGAGTTCCAAACCTGATGACAAGCGATGAGGGGATTGAAATCTGACCGCACAGTGGGAGTAGGAGGAATGCAGATATTATGTGACGAACGAAGGTTATATGGAGCTGAATCAGAAATAAACTGAGGAGTTTTTTGAAGAGATTTTGGAAGATTGCCATGAAGCTGATGAAAAACAAAAGAAGCACAAGAAAGAATGTAGATAGACTGTAGATTTAGAAGCGGTCTTGGTGAAGAACGGTTGGTGTCCATAACCAGACGCCGTGTTTTATCATACATGACAGAAAGCGACCGCAGTGTAGAAGGAAAAGTAGACATCCATACTATGGGGCAATAAGAGACATATGACTGGACAAGGCAGAAAAAAAGAAGCTTCAGAATAGATCCAGGAAAGGTGTGTTTGAGTTTTCGAATGACACCCAAACTCCGTGAGACCTTAACCCTAATCATGGCTATATGGTGTCTAAACGAAAGGTTCTCATCAAGCAGGATACCAAGAAATCGGACCAACCGATTCTTTGGTCTACACAAGAAGCCTTGTGACACCTGAAGCTGTGTCAGTTGAGGGAAAGCTACACCAATTCGAGAAAAAATAAGAAAATGTGACTTGGTAACATTCAAGGCCAAGTAATTCGCCTCAAACCATGAAACTACTCTCTCAAATATTGCCACCAGATTAGACCTGACATCACATTCCGTCCTCCCTAGAGTCCCAAAGTGCTGTCGTCAGCAAAAGCAACGAGGCAATCTTCATTAGAAGTAGCATTGGGACATGAAGGAACATCCGGATGACACAGATTGCAGCGTACCAGAGGACTGGTGTTCTTGACTGCTGAAATCAGATCATTGACATAAATCAGAAATAAAACGGGGCCAAGAACAGATCCCTGGGGGACACCATATTCTACTTCAGAAGGGCTTCGGAAAAGCGGATCAATTGAAATAAGTCTACCAGAAAGATATGATTCAAACCAAGAAAAAACATTTGATCTAATACCAATATGCGATAATTTCCAAAGAAGAATCTGATGAGTCAAAGAATCAAAAGCTTTACGAACATCCAAAAATAAAGCTGCCGGGATAAGACCAAAATCTATTGCCGAATGAATGAAATTCAAGAGAGATGCGCAAGCATGCTCTGTAGAGTGATTCGCTCGGAATCCAAACTGGAAATCATGGAAAAAATTTTTGACATCCAGAAAACTAAGAAGCCTGGATAGCATAGCCCTCTCAAAAATTTTGCTGAAAACAGATAGAAGAGAAATTGGCCTATAATTAGCAGGATCACTCCGGGACCCACCTTTATACAGCACTATAACCTTAGCTCGCTTGAGTGATTCAGGGAAAATTCCATTCACGAAAGACAGATTGACAAGCTTAGTCAATGGTGACAGAATAGCGGGAAGAACGGCACGGATAACCCTTGTAGGAATTCTGTCTGGCCCTGAAGACGATGAACCTTTAAGTGCATTTACGATCCGAGCTACCTCAAACTCAGAAACAGGGTTCAAAACCATTGACTTTAAACATGGGGGTCCAAGATAGGTTCTGAAATCGCAACGAGGAGTTGTAGAGCTCACAGATGAAGCAGTCGCTTTTCCTATATTAGCAAAATAAGACGTAAGCTCTAGCTGAACATTTTCTTCTCCTTGGACAGTTTTACCGTCAACTATCAGCGTTGTTGGAACTGAAGGCGGAGGGGGAGTTGGTTTAAGTACAGAATTAATAATTTTCCATGTCTTCCCAACATTCTTTCCACACTCAGAAAATTTCCTGTGATAATACTGAGACTTGGCCTTCCGACACAGAGAATTAATATATTCCTATAGGCCATGAACCGCTGATGATGAGAAGCAGATGACGAAGCCTTATATAGTTTCCACAGATAATTTTTCCTTTTCCAGCTTTTATGGAGACCTGGAGTCATCCACGGATTCAGCAGTACTATCCTTTTCGAGGTATGAGGCTTTGGATTCTGGTGGCAAACTTCTAGGATACCTTCTTTTACTGAATCATAAAAGAAATCAAAAGAGCGGTTAAAATCCGATTCAGAATCCAAACTATCCCATGACTGATCAGTCAAACGAGATTTAAGTAGACTGATCTCACTGACACCAAAACGGAAAAATGGGAGATTAGATGGCGAAACTTTACGCTGCGATCGATTAGCAGTCCTATACCGTGAAATAGCAGGGAAATGATCAGAAATATCACTAACCATCACCGAATTATCTAAGACATCTAGTGACGAAAAAATATTATCAATAAGTGATGCATGCATCTCAGTAACTCGGGTTGGTATACAAACTGAAGGTAGAGCTCCCGCAGAAAGCATCATTGACAAAAAATCTGCAGCCGAAGCAGAATTTTGATCCAGCAGGTTAATATTGAAATCCCCCATAAGGATTAGTTCGCAAGGATGCTTTTGGAGTAAGTTCAAAACCTCTTCTAGAATTTTCATAAACGAAGGAATAGATCCACTAGGGGATCTGTAAACCAAACCAACAACTAATTCTTACAACCTGACTTAATCTCAATAAAAAGGGATTCAAAGATTCCTTCCTCATTTCTACTCAAATCACTTTGGAAATTATATACAAGATGATCGGCAATATACAGGGCAAGGCCACCTTTCGCCATCTGTTTTCGGTTCATCCTCTCCATCCTAAATCTTTGGATATCTAAAAGCATATCCTTTTTTGAATCCAGGAAAGTTTCACACAATCCAATAACATCCGGAGTTCCACCACTGACGATCCGTTTCAGCTCATCAAAAGAGGAACAAAGTCCCTGAATGTTTAGGTGAAGCACAGAGAAAATACCATCTTGTTTAGAAGAGGCAGAACCACTTAATTGCGAAACATATTTACTTTCAATAACCGATTTAGGATCATTATAATTCCTATTCCTACTTCCAACTGAATTATTAATTATACTTTCTATATCTAAAGGATTATTTTGTAACTCAACAAAACGTTCCCCCAAAGAGTTAACATCACCCTGGTCACTAAAAGATTAATCATTTTACTTACGGTGGATAGTAAATCCGCTCCGCGACCAAACTCACCAGACCAAAGGTTAACGACTTCACAGCAGAGCTATGGTATCTATGCAGAAGAAAAATATTAACATCGAAAAATGACACAACCGAAGTATAAAAAGAAAAAAAAATACCAAAAAGTGCACCCAAAAATAAATAGAAACAAACAATATTTTTGAGAAAAAAAAAAAAAAAAAAAAAAAAAAAAAAAAAAAAAAAAAAAAAAAAAAAAAAAAAAAAACAGAGAAGAAAAAAATGAACCAAAAACTAGTGAATTGGTATAGATAAAAAAAAAAGAAAAGGGACAATAAACAAACAATCAATGAGAGAACAAAAAAAACAAACAAAAAAAAACAAACAGACAGAAAAAACAAACAAAAAAAAAAACAACTAGATACAGTCAGCGAGAGACCTTATTTTTTTTATTGGAGTCCCGTCACTAGGCTTTGCCAATATTTGTCCCCGATCAGACCAAGCATTCCGCTGACCGAATCTGTCTTTCGCCGCATTCAGAATATCTCGTCTCTGCTTGGTCAGAGACTCAACAACAAAAATACCACTAGAGGCCAACTTGGATTTGGCCTTGAACACTTTACAAGCAACGCTTTTGCTCGAAAACTTCACTATTATCGGAGCGACCCTTGGAGTAGATGGAACCGCCTGAGTTGAATCAGCTGTAGCAGCATTATTCAGTCTAAGTCTATACACGTTCACGACCTCATTTGTACTAATTTCAGGCAAAGACATCTTCTGATTAATAGTTAACAACACAGCAGAACGAGTGTCAACACCAGTTTTCTGCCTAACACCGTGAAAAACCAGGCTGTCTAGTAGTGATTCTTGTTCATAACTATCCAACTTATTCTCAAGCCTGTTCAGTCTGTCCTCTAAATTTTCAAGTTCATTACTCAGTCCCTTTAGCGACTTATCAATTCGCTGAAACTTGGGGTTAAATTCAATCATGAGAGCATCATAAATTTGACTAGCAATAAGCTCAGTCGATTCCTTAAGAGAGTCTGAGCTAGCCAGTTTTTCCGAAACTTTTTGAGTTATACTGTCCATCAGGTCATTTCTGGTTTTATCCAGTTCAGCTTGGGTAGCTACAAGTTTCTGTTGTATCGGGCTAATACTGCTAGATAATGCTAATGCTGGGCCATTTGCTCTGCTCTTATCATTACCTCTCATCGCAAGGTATGTTTTTGATAGTCTCATGTAAATATCAGGCGTAGTAGCAAGCTCTTCAAAAGCTTTTTTTTGAAGCAGGAGCGGACAAATTAACAGTGGTAGGATCATAAACCTGGAGATTTGCAGCCACGAGGCGAAATTCATCATGCGATCCATAGCAAAATGCCGTATAAACTGGCTTGCCTCGTGTATCTTTACCAGCTTTGATTATTCTTACTGGCCAGAGGGGATAATCCTTGAACTTCGCAAGAGCAAGATCAAACTGTTTAAAAGCCATGATTATGAGTAGTAAGATAAAAAAAGCAAAAGACTTATCTTTACGTGAGGCCAAACAAAATATTCCAAATAAATATTCAAAAAGTCCAGCGCCAGGCAGCTAATGTATAAACCAAAACAGGTATTCACTCGATTATTACGTCACAACACGGGTGAAATGAAAATAGGTCTTGCCTCGGGAGTATTTTCCACGGAGGCCGGGGGGGGGGGTAAACACCAGCCACCGTTCACAATTGGGTGTTGGATGTAAAAATTATCCAAAATCTAAATGAATATCCTGAATCTAGGTCACTTTAACCCACAGCAAAATGTTACGAAATAACAGTCACTGAATTAGCTACGGACTCTAATTGATTCCGGATATAATCCTTTTTCAACACTTGTTCAAAACTGGTATTTAATCTTTTTGAAAGAACAAATTGGTCTTCACAGGTCAGAGACTGAATGGTCTTCACAGGTCAGAGACTGAATAGCAACTGAATTTGGCCTCTAAAGCCGATTCTGATGTTTTTAGCGCGCTATCTGTTAGTGCTTTGGAAATATTTAAAAAGCTTCTAGAGCAGAATTTTAGAAAATTTTGAGTTTGGGGGTAAGGGGATTTCAAAAACATCTCCCCATGACATAACTTGTCCTCTAAAGTTGATTCTGATGTTTATAGCGCTCTATGTCTTAGCGCTTTAGAAATATTTAAAAAAAAACTTCTAAAGTAAAATTTTGGAAAATTTTGAGTTTGGGGGGAAGGGGGATTTCACAAACATCTCCCCATGAAATAACTTGTCCTCTAAAGTCGATTCTGATGTTTGTAGTGCTCTATGTCTTAGCGCTTTAGAAATATTAAAAAAAACCTCTAAAGTAGAATTTTTGAAATTTTGAGTATGGGGCAAAGGGGGATTTCAAAAACATCTTCCCATGACATAAATTGTCCTCTAAAGTTGATTCTGATGTTTGTAGCGCTCTATGTCCTTAGCGCTTTAGAAGTATTTAAAAAAGCTTCTAAAGTAGAATTTTGGAAATTTTTGAGTTTGGGGCGAAGGGGGATATAAAAAAAACTTTGAGTTTGGGGGGAAGGGGGAATTATTGTAGAATTAACTTGGCCTCTAAAGTCGATTTTGATATTTATAGTTCCCTATCTATTAGTGCTTTAGAAATATTTAAAAAGCTTCTTAAGTAGAATTTTAGAAATTTTTGAGTTTTGGGGAGGGGGGTTTCAAAAACATCTTCCCATGACATAACTTGTCCTCGAAAGTCGATTCTGATGTTTGTAGCGTTCTATGTCTTAGCGCTTTAGAAATATTTAAAAAAGCCTCTAAAGTAGAATTTTGGAAAAATTTTGAGTATGGGGAAAGGGGGATTTCAAAAACCTCTTCCCATGACACAAATCGTCCTCTAAAGTCGATTCTGATGTTTGTAGCGCTCTATGTCTTAGCGCTTTAGAAATATTTAAAAAAGCTTCTAAAGTAGAATTTTGGAAAATTTTGAGTTTGGGGGGATTTAAAAAACATCTTCCCATAACAGAATGTGTCCTCTAAAGTTGATTCTGATGTTTGTAGCGCTCTATGTCTTAGCGCTTTAGAAATATTTAAAAAAGCTTCTAAAGTAGAATTTTGGAAAATTTTGAGTTTGGGGGAAGGGGGATTTCAAAAACATTTTCCCATGACATAACTTGTCCTCTAAAATCGATTCTGATGTTTGTAGCGCTCCATGTCTTAGTGCTTTAGAAATATTTAAAAAGGCTTCTAAAGTAGAATTTTGGAAAATTTTGAGTTTGGGGCAAAGGGGGATTTAAAAAAAACTGAGTTTGGGGGGAAGGGGGAATTATTGTAGAATTAATTTGGCCTCTTAAGTCGATTCTGATGTTTTTAGCGCGCTATCTGTTAGTGCTTTGGAAATATTTAAAAAGCTTCTAGAGCAGAATTTTAGAAAATTTTTCAGTTTGGGGGGAAGGGGATTTCAAAAACATCTCCCCATGACATAACTTGTCCTCTAAAGTTGATTCTGATGTTTGTTGCGCTCTATGTCTTAGCGCTTTAGAAATATTTAAAAAACTCTAAAGTAGAATTTTGGAAAATTTTGAGTATGGGGCAAAGGGGGATTTCAAAACATCTTCCCATGACATAAATTGTCCTCTAAAGTTGATTCTGATGTTTGTAGCGCTCTATGTCTTAGCGCTTTAGAAATATTTAAAAAAGCTTCTAAAGTAGAATTTTAGAAAATTTTGAGTTTGGGGGGAAGGGGGATTTCAAGAACATCTTCTCATAACATAATTTGTCCTCTAAAGTTGATTCTGATGTTTGTAGCGCTCTATGTCTTAGCACTTTAGAAATATTTAAAAAAGCTTCCAAAGTAAAATTTTGGAAAATTTTGAGTTTTTGGGGGAAGGGGATTTCAAAAACATCCTCCCATGACATAAAATACTGATTGGTTAATTTAAAGATTTGTATATATATATATATATATATATATATATATATATATATATATATATATATATATATATATATATATATATATATATATATATATATATATATATATATATATATACATATTGTCAAATTAGCCATCTGGTGGTATCCCAGAGAAGGACCTGTAGGCCTAGAGAAGAAAACATGTTAAAAAAGTGACCCTTTATAATTTGCATAATGATTATAGCTTACACATTTTACATGCAGCTCTGTTGCTCTTAACGCCAACCCTCCTAATATAGAAATCTATGGCATAAATTACATATTTTCCATTTATTCTTTCAATCTGTCCCTCAACCCTAGTACCTATTAATTTAATCAACTGTGACAAAACATAAACTGGAAAACAAGTGACAGGTGGCAGAATACATTGGAAATATATTATCTTATGTAAATTTGAAATATATATCTAATACATTCTAATACATTTGAAATATATATCTTAAATAAAATATATAATATAAATATAAAATATATATCTTAAGGGTGATCTGTATTTGTGGCAATTCATTAAGTGGTTGTAAAAGGGTACTTTTATTTATTCATTTGTCTTGTTTATTTTCTATAGGATTTTTTTTTAATCTTTAAATTGATATACATTTCTTACAAATTACTTATTCATACCAGAGGTCTATTTGCAAGTTTTTGCCCAACTTTGGAATTTTGGGTCTCAAAATAACGTTTAAATTTATTGAAGCTAGGAAGCATAGAACTCTTGTTTCTTTAAAGAAAATGGATGGATATAAGTATGTCTTATTGCACTAAAGACCTAGGGCCATGGCAAAAAAGAAAAGAAAATTAACTTTAAAATACTTGACACTGCATAAGCATAAGAGAAACAAATCACAAAATTTTACTCCTGTGCTCAATTGCCCTAAATTTTTCAATCTTGCAATACATTCATCCCTCAGTACATTTACTGGCAATCTCTCATGACTCACACTCTTGTCCATGCATCTAATATTCAGGCAAAAAGAAGGACCATCTTACTTGCATTTCTTCATCTCTACGTACATTTAATGGGTTTAAGAGAAAGTTTCTGTAGATAAGTCAGTAGGCCTACTTAAATATTTTCTTACACCTTTTTGAACAATCGTAGTTGGTAAAATAGGTTAGGCTTTCAGAATTTTTAGTGACAACAGTATATTTCAATCATTTATATTAGAGGGTTTTTCCGGAGCCTCACATTGTGAAATATCGTTGATTTTACGAAAATGTCTTTTTAGTCTATGGTTAATCGTATTATTGACAAAAGGAATGGGGTATCCGTTGCCAAAAAGAATATCTCTGATAAAATTTATTTCTGCTTTTATGTATGAATTGGAGCAAATGTTCAGGGCACGGTCAATGAGAGAAGTTACAACTGCTCTTTTAACTTGTGGGGGTTGATTTGAATTAAAATGAAGATATCTATTGTTTTGTGTTGGTTTTCTATAGATAGTGAAGTCAAAATTATTAGCATTACGGATAATTAGCACATCTAAAAATGGTAGTTTATATTCAAATTCAATTTCTAGGGTAAACTGTAAATTTCTATCATAAGTATTAAGATGATCTAGGAAACCCCGAAGTTCAGTTTCCCCATAATTCCAAAGTGAAATTACGTCATCCATGTAACAACCCCAATAGACATGTTTTAAAAAATAAGAATTTAATGCCCAATTTTCAAGGTTCTCGACATAAATATTAGCCAGTAGGCCTGATAGAGCTGCTCCCATTGGTAACCCATTTATTTGTTGATAAAAAGAATCACAAAACTGAAAATACATTGAAAACTTATTACAGATTTTAACAAGATTAAATAAAACTTCACCATCAATCCCTGTTGCTGAGTCTTTGATTAAGCGATAATTTTCTTCTATTTTGGTTTTTAATAATTGCTCAGAAGTAGCCACATCTATATTCGTGTACATGGAAACAATATCAAAACTACTAATTATTGTGTTTTTTGAAATACTTGTGTTATTAAGTTTTTTAACCAAATCTGCCGAATTACTGATGTAGGAATTTTGTGAATACAGTAAAGGTTTGAAAGCTGTGCAAAGCCATTTTCCAATATTGGACGCGGGGGCTTTAATACATGCTACGATAGGTCTTAGGGGAATACCTTGCTAATGCAGTTTTGGTAAGCCGTAAAATTTTGGACAGAAACTACCACGGGGGTAAAATTTGTTGTATAATTTTGGTGTAATTTTACCATTCTGTTTTAGCTGTTTGAATTCATTTATAATATTATTAGTAAATTGATCAGTAGGATCATGAGTGATCGGTTTGTATGTACTTGTGTCTTTTAAAAGTGAAAAGATTTTGTTGTCATAGTCTGCCGTATCCATGACAACGAGTGAGTTGCTTTTGTCTGCTTTGGTTATTATAATAGATGGGTCTTTGCGGAGGTTAGATAATGTTTTTATGTTGTGCAAATTTTTTCGTGTGAAAGTGGTAGGAGACTTAGCCTTTTTTTGGCTATTATAAGGGTATTTATGAGACAAGACCTAACTTCTTATTAGACAAGACCTAAATAAATTTATGAGACAAGACCTAACTAAAATTGAGAGAGGAATCTTCGATGAGAAACCGTATTTATTCTCCAAGATTCACTCCTGGACCCGGTATGGTTAACCTCTCTTCTAGAATATTTGAAACCCAGGAAATTGAAACACTGGAAAAAGGCCCAAAATTCTCTTTTCTGCCAAAACAGGTTCCCGTGGCGGATATAGTCTCCTCTTTAGAGTCCGCTTTGCATAAATACTACCCATCTGTTTCAAACACTGATGAAGTTAGGTCTTGTCTCATAAATACCCTCCAACCAATGGTCTTATAAATGGAAAGAGATTTGAACGAAAAATAAAAGAGTTAATGCCCTCTTAAAGTGACCAAAAAGATTGAAGAGCAGCTAGCCCTTATACCTAATGATATCTGATAAAAAAATGTGGTAGCGATTTTGTGCAGCATAACTGAAATGTCCAATAGCTAAGTCCCAGGGGATGACTCCAACTGTCCCTGGGAAAACGAATGTAAGTTATGCCCATTTTTCTGTATTTTATATACCTATAATCCAATAATCCAGATAAAAAAAGGGCTCTAATGATAAGTCTTATGTCAATATGACTTTTCAAAAACTTATAAGGAAATAGGTCAATATTTCCAAGCAAGGCTATATTGGTGATGCTAGTAGTTTGAGAAAGTTCTAGAAAAAAAAAATAGAAAAGCAGCCTCTATTTATTATAATAATAAAGTTAAAGATTCATACAAACCAAAGCAATGGCGCAGGAAAATTAAAAAGATACACAGAAAAAAAATTTTCAGAAATTAAACTACAATAATTAGAACATGCTGCGTGTCTGTGTGTCTTTCTTGTTGATTGAAAATGAAGGGCAAAATACGAGAAAGTTCTAGAGAAGAAGGTGAATATAAGTGCTTGTAGAAAACAGCCATCAACACCACATCAAAACTCACTGTCAGAGTGGAGAGAATTGTGGTAAACGACTAGGTCTTCCCTAATAGCTGTATTTTGGATCTTTAGGAGCGGTCTTGGATCTCTTCGAGCACCAGCATACAGCAGGCGTTCATTCTTGGCAATGGGTCTGGTGCAAGGCTTATAAGATTTGCGGTGGGAGGTATTTGCAGCGAAGGGGCAACCCCGCTTTCTTGCGATTGAGGAAATGGTGCTTTTTTATCTAAGCAAAGAGAAAAAACTTAACAATGGGTCCAGCCCAAGTTTACAATTTGTTAACGACTAAATGTCAAAGCTTGAACTGAACCTTCATAAAGATATTGTTGATAAAATAAAATGGCAAAAACAATTGTTTTCGATTAATTTCTCTATGCAAATTGGTTATGCAATACCAATTTTTGCAAGTTTGGAAGTTATGAAATTTTGTCAACCCAGTATCTCTCGAATTTTATAAAGTATGTATTCTGAAAGAGCACAAAATGATTACTTTTGGGTTTTTGTAGGCTGTCAGTAAATTTTTTTCTTGAGCTATCTTCCGTACATCCCAAGAATCACCACAAAAATAAAAAATATTTGCACAAAAAACAATCTGTATTTAGTTTTCACCAATAGTTTTAAAATCACAAATTTCTTAAACTCCGGTAAACATAAAACCCAAGTTACTCGCCAAAGAGGGGTTTATCAAATACCATGCGATTGTGGCAATTACCACGTTGGCAGAACTCATCAGAATCTAGAAAAACGGATACACCAGCATAAAGAAGACAAAGACAAAGCGTTAATTGCTAATAATTCTAATAACTCCTTTGATTCTGCTATAGCTAGCCATATATTTGATAATCCCAGCCACACAATACTTTTTGAAAAATCTTCTCTCATTAGTAGTGATTTGGGGATAAAACAGGTGGTCCGGGAATCAATCAAAATTATGCTCAAAATAAATAAAAATATTTCCTTAAATAGGGACTTAGGAGAATATTCACTGAATTCTTTATACTCAAATTTAATTAAAAATGATCTAACAAAATATTTTATTAAACCAATTGACAATAGTATTGAACCCGTTACAAAAAGGCCTTTAAGACTAGCTGCTAAAAAAGCAAGATTAGCTTTGAAAACTTGCAGTTAATAATTTCATTTTATTTCGTTTGAATGAATTCATCCTCTCTCATCATTTTATTTATCAGTCCTGGCTGAACTTTGTTGAAGTAAGGATACTGGGGCTGTTTTAAAGGTTTTTTAAAAGCGTTTTTTGAAAGCATTTTTAGTTTTAAACATCGTATTTTAATGTAAGTTTGTTTTTATATATATTTTATCTTTAATGTTGTGCTGAAGACGGCCCTTGGACATAGGGCCGAAATATTCACCAATTTAAATTGCACTGTCGTGGAAAAAAATTTCCCTATTGTTTTTAAGTTGTGTTTGTTTGATCAACAAGAGTTGGTTCAGCTTTAATGGGCACCTGGAGAAATCTGGGGAACATAAGCAGGAAGGGCATGCAAAAGTATAAGATAGTTGGTCCCTAGCTTCCTATTACTCTTTCTGGCTCAAGGACCACAAAATGGAGATCAGTACTGCCAGTTTGGACTCTGAAAGTCTAGAGCCACCATACTTACTTACATATTGGTGTTCAGTTTGTAACGACATTTTATCTTCAGTTATTTTTAAAAGCATTTAGACAATCAGCCAATCAGGTCTCTAAGTATGATTAGTATTAATTAGTTCTTAAGGCCATGCTGACTTTTGATTTAAAACAAATGTGTTTTGCTGTGTTTAAAGTAGAGATTTTAAAGTCATTAATAATTAGAAGCCCTTTCTCTGATTTTGCTAACATTTTAGGTAATAAACAATTTTTTATCACCTTAAAATGTTTCTTTTGGTCCTTTACCAGTGTTATCCATTCTAATACACTAAACAATGATTGAAATATACTGTTGTCACTAAAAATTCTGAAAGCCTAACCTATTTTACCAACTACGATTGTTCAAAAAGGTGTAAGAAAATATTTAAGTAGGCCTACTGACTTATCTACAGAAACTTTCTCTTAAACCCATTAAATGTACGTAGAGATGAAGAAATGCAAGTAAGATGGTCCTTCTTTTGCCTGAATATTAGATGCATGGACAAGAGTGTGAGTCATGAGAGATTGCCAGTAAATGTACTGAGGGATGAATGTATTGCAAGATTGAAAAATTTAGGGCAATTGAGCACAGGAGTAAAATTTTGTGATTTGTTTCTCTTATGCTTATGCAGTGTCAAGTATTTTAAAGTTAATTTTCTTTTCTTTTTTTGCCATGGCCCTAGGTCTTTAGTGCAATAAGACATACTTATATCCATCCATTTTCTTTAAAGAAACAAGAGTTCTATGCTTCCTAGCTTCAATAGATTTAAATGTTATTCTGAGACCAGGGATTCCAAAGCTGGGCAAAAACTTGCAAATAGACCTCTGGTATGAATAAGTAATTTATAAGAATGTATATCAATTTAAAGATTAAAAAAAAAATCCTATAAAAAACAAACAAGACAAATGAATAAATTAAAGTACCCTTTTACAACCATTTAATGAACTGCCACAAATACAGATCACCCTTAAGATATATATTTTATATTTATATTATATATTTTATTTAAGATATATATTTCAAATGTATTAGAATGTATTAGATATATATTTCAAATTTATATAAGATAATATATTTCAAATGTATTCTGCCACCTGTCACTTGTTTTCCAGTTCATTTTTTTGTCACAGTTGATTAAATTAATAGGTACTAGGGTTGAGGGACAGATTGAAAGAAAAAATGGAAAACATATAATTTAAGATATAGATTTCTATTTTAGGAGGGTTGGAGTTAAGTACAACAGAGCTGCATGTAAAATGTGTAAGCTATAATCATTATGCAAATTATAAAGGGTCACTTTTTTAACATGTTTTCTTCTCTAGGCCTACAGGTCCTTCTCTGGGATACCACCAGATGGCTAATTTGACAATATGTATATATATATATATATATATATATATATATATATATATATATATATATATATATATATATATATTATATATATATATATATATATATATATATATATAATATATATATATATATATATATATATATATATATATATATATATATATTATATATATATATATATATATATATATATATATATATATATATATATATATATATATATACAAATCTTTAAATTAACCAATCAGTATTTTAACCATAGGAGTCCAGCTGGACATAAGGAAGCATATTAAGAAAACAATTCTTAATCCATAATATGCAGAACAATCCTAGTTAACACATTTTTCAGGGGCAGAGCCTTTATCTTCACTTATTTCCTTGTCTTTCCAATTTTTCAAAGAAATTCATGAATTTCATAGAACCTATATATATTCACAGAATATATACCCTAACCCCCTAATGTGCAAATATATACCTAGAATTGTATCCTCAGTCTAAATTTAACATCCATTTGCATCACAAATGAACTTTACTCCCATATTAGCCATGTGGTGGATGTCTGTCCTTCTCTAGGCTTATACCACATCAAGCCCTGTGTACCCAGAGAAAAGGAGCAGCAACAAGCTACTTATACATAAGCACATGTTATTTAGCAATGAATTCTCTAATGCTTAGCTATGACCCCTCAGTAATATTGACTAGAGATGAGTAACAGACAAAATGCAATTTAAATGGCAATCACGAACAGGATACAGGCTAAAGAGGGCAAAAAACAGGGCTACATAATCGGAGATCAAAGATAGGTGGTGATTTTCTAGTGGAATAAACACTTCCCTGGCTGGTTTATGACTAGATAATCGATAGAGAAGCTAAAAAAAAACAAGTTCCAAGTCTGTATCTTCAGTCATGACTTGTGATGTTTGAATATTTTGCCAATATTTGCAATTTTGCAGTTCGGATATGTGTGAACATTCTCCCTATAGGAAATCCTCTGCATTTTTCCCAAACGTCTGAACCTACCCGAAAGGGCTAGGCACACGTAGCTGATTTCGGGAACCGATTTTAGCAAGGGTGTATACCACGTCGATTCTAATTAATGATGCTAAGAGGCGGGGCTTAGTGACGTTTTCCGGTGACTAATCATCATTAATTACGTTCTAGACAAGGAATATACTAACGCTTTAGAGCTTTAGGCTACATGTATTTAATGATTATCGTAAATTAATGATGATTAATCACCGAAAAACGTCACTAGGCCCTGCCTCTTACCATCTATAATTATAATCACTCGACATCGAATAGACTCTTGCTGGAATCGGTTCTCGAAATCAGCTACGTGTGCCTAGCCCTTAAGGAAAGCTCTTATAAGCCGTTTTTTTCAGTTAAGGGCTGGGCACATGTAGCTGATTTCGGAAACTAATTTCCAAATCAGTGCCGATTTTAAAAGAAATCGGCGTCGATTTGAGCTTGAAAAATTTCGTCATAAAAATTTGAAAAATTTTGACGCAGATTTTCAAAATCAGCGCTGATTTTCATTATGATCATCACAAAAAAATAGGGATACAAATAAATAGTCAGCCAGAGGTATCTGTTGTGAAAGGACCCACTACTGAGCTGAGAACTAAACTAAGAACTAAGCTGAGATCAATCACGCAACTATTAATAAACTACAGTTGACTATTTGTGTCCATGATTTTTTGTTTTGAAAATTTTGCACAATAAATTTTTCTTACCGCTATCGTTTGTCCACTGATGCTGAAATCGGTTCCCTAAATCAGCTACGTGTGCCTAGCCCTTTAAAACGACGTTTTTAGAACGGCGAAATAAAACGCAATATAAGAGTAAAACTAAGATAATCTTCGTAGAACTAAGAACGACGAAAACGAACGCAGCTATTACTACTTCGTTATTATAAATTGGGTCATATATAAGAGCCAATAGCCACAACAACATTACAACTTGATCGGCACTCAGAATGCAGATCTTATCAAGTGTAATTTCAGAAATTGCTGTAAAAACTAGATATTGCTGTTTCAACATACCTTTTTGTTAGGGGTTAATAGGTTTGGATGAAATTCAGAGAATTTTTCCTCTGTCCGGGGTAAGAAGTGGCTGACGTAATAAAACGCAAGCAAATTTCTATCGCTCCTTTCTTTTAAGGTGGTAATACGTACGGCTTTAAAAAGGAGAGATTAAGGAATTTTCTTCTCTTTGTAAATGATCCTGAGCGAACGCTTTTGAACAGACTCAACTTTGTTGCTAAGTTCACCAGATAATTGTGAATGTCAGAACAGACACACATATTCAAATAACAACTCCACAAAGGATAAGTAAACACGTAGGGAACGCATATTAGGGCGATTAAATTTATTTAGCAGTTAAAAATTACCCCTAACCAACCCTTTTCTATCCCTTCAAGTCTTGTAGTTGATGAAAGTGTTCCATCTGATCAAGAAGCATTTACATCATATTTTACCAATGTTGGGAAAACCACTGCTTCTTCAGTCAGGTCTTCACAGTCACAACCAGATTGCAAATCTTATCTTGGTCCGCCTTGTCTCAAATCGATGGTGTTATATTCTGCTTCTGAGATTGAAGTAGCCAAAATTGTAAATAGCATGAAAGATTCTTCGTCGTCTGGCCCTTACTGCATTCCAACTATGGCAATTAAGTTCATTCCTCCTTCAATTATTTTTCCATTGACGAAGCTTATAAATCTTTCTTTTGAAAATGAGATTATTCCCAGTCCTCTTAAGTGAGGTAGAGTAATTGTTTTATATAAAGGTGGACCAAGAAATGATCCAGCCAACTATTGACCTATATCTTTGCTGTGTTTTTAGTAGAATTTTTGAAAAGACCATGCTTTTCCGTCTACTTGCTCTTCTAGAGGCTAAAAGATTTTTTTCATGATTTTCAGTTTGGCTTCCAAGCTAAAAATTCTATGGAGCATGCATGTGAAACTCTTTTAAATTTTCTCCACACCACGCTTGACTCTGTTTTGATTCCTGCTTCTATATTCTTGGATGTCCGTAAGGCTTTTGATTCTTTAACTCATGAGATCCTGCTGTATAAACTATCACACAATAGTGTAAGAGGAAAGGCTCATGCTTGGTTAAATTCCTATTTGTCAGGTAGAACTATCTCCGTAGATTCCCTTTCCCGGTTTTCGTCTGAAGTCGAGTTTGGTATTCCTAAAGGCTCTGTTCTTGGGCAGTTTCTGTTTTTGATTTATGTTAATGACCTTATAGTTTCGGTTAAGAAACAAAAACCTACAGTTTGCTGTCGTCTATGTCATCCTGAATCTTTCAATGCGAAAAAAATCCATCGCTTTCACAGGATGTGCACACTTCCGTTGCTTTCGCTGATGACAGTACCATTGGTACTGTAGTAGGAACTGAGTCTGAGATGCTTCCCAAATTAGTTGACCTTTTTGAGAGAGTCGTTCTTTAGTTCGATGCAAATTACCCTGCCCTAAATGTTGCTAAGTCCAGTTTTTTAATTTTTTCCCATATTTTTCTGGCGTGCCCTGAGTTAACTAAAATTCAGCTTTCTCGGGGCTCTCTCAGTAGACCTAAGGATCGGTATGTCCGATTTCTCGGTTTTCTTCTCGATGAAAACCTTTCATTCAAGCATCATATTGGACTAATTAATATGAAGGTCTCAAGGAGTCTAAGAATTTTGCGGAAGCTAAAACACATTTCTCCTGGATCAGTTTTAAATTTCTGTTCCATTGCTTAGTTCAGTCCTACGTCTCTTATTGCCCTACAATATGGATGTCAACTTTTTCTAATTTTTTGAAACCACTTTCTAAGTTATATGATAAGGTAAAACGGCTTATACAGGAAACAAACTGTTCTACAACTAACTCAACTAGCCCATTACTTGATTTGCAGTCTCTCTGCATTGTTTCGTGTGAGTCATTCACTTTTCATCAACTTCATGCTGATGTTCCCACAGCCTTTCAAACTACTCCTTCTTTCGTCACTGATAGGTCTACGCATCATCTTTGCAATTCAAGGAATATTAATATTTTATTTACTCCATCGGTGAGGTCTTACTGTAATCCATTAACTGCTTGTCATATCGCATGGAATGGCCTACCTGAGTCAGCTCAAGAATGTCACTGGTTTGGTAGTTCCTAAAGAATTTTAAGAATTTTTTTAATGTCTCGCTGTTTTCTGTTTATAATTTTATTATTATTATTATTATTTTTTCGAGGGGGGGCGAGGTGGACCCCAACCTGGGCTAGAAATGTTTGTTGTGAGGAGTGTTGAGTTTGTTTAACATTTCTTGTGGTTTGGTTTTAAGTATATATTTGGAATTTTGTTTAATTCAATGGACAGTCCTATATCTTCTTTTTTGTTGGGGGGGGGGGGTCTCTTGAAATCCCTTATTGTTTGGGTCTTTTAAATGTTGTTTTTTTTTCTTTGTTTTGCTTTGTGTGTGTGTGTGTTGAGTATTTTAAATATAAATACATTATATTTAAAATACTTTGTTTCTCTTTTTTTTGTATTTGTGTTATTTCTGTTTTTCCCCAGGCCATAGAGTCTTACGGAGGATTCTATGTTGAAGTGCTTTTGTCGTAAATTTATTGGTTGAATAAATTGTTTGAAAATTGAATTGAAAACATAGACAGTTAAACCTTTATTTGCTTAACAATATTTAAAACAAGCATTTCCCACCTAAGATTATCAGAAATTGTGACACCAAAGAGTTTAATATGTTTTACTATCATTTCGGTTAGGATAGGGTTGGGTTCGGTTGGTTAGGGATATTTGCTTTCATATTTATATTTTCAGCTTCATTCAAAAAATGGGTTAGGATTTCAAGGGGGTTACTTTTAATATTCTTATGCTATACCTCAAGGATCGACAAATCATCCAAATATTTCCATGTTTATGGGAATTCCTTATCAATTTCATTAATCCTTATTAGGAGCGAGAGTGGTTCAAATGGAACTCCTTGAGGAATTCCTTATTAAATAGAGAGGGAGTTAGAGGGTAGAGTTTTTATATTTCACAACTTCTGATCTATTTGGGAGGAACAAAATAGCAATGCATTCCAAGAGAGTGTCAAAGCTTCCTGCAATAAAAGAAAAAGGATGTTGCCGTGAACCAAGTCAAATGCTTTTTGGAAATCGAGTAACACATAGGTTTAGCCAAACATTTGATTTTTCTAGATTACTTAGGAAGGTATGTACCAAGGGCACAATAAAACTGGTGTTAGCGATTTTTACTTAAGTTAAGAAATTGTCGTATCTTAATGTGGGGAATAATTTCAACTTCTACCCAGCAGCAAAGAAAACCTTCAAAAGGTTTTGAAAAACTGGAGTGAACGTAATGACCCAAATGTTGGCGAAACTCAGATTAGTAGATTCTTTGGTACAGGTGTTATAAAACATGTTTCCAGAAACATTTGAATTTACCAAATTTTTTGATTTGTTGCGAACAATTGATAAAGGTTTGACAATTTATACTAAAAAAGGCTTTAAATAAATAATTTGGGATGTTGATGGGTCTAATGCTTGTTTTTCTATGCTTTTGGATTTTATTTACAACAACAGAGGGAGAAATTAGGTGGAAGGAGGTATTGGAAGAAATAGTTGGACCTGAGCCGGTGGAAGGGGAAGATTTTGCATACTGGAAGGAAGATGAAGTTAAGATCGTTGGTGATCTTATTAGGGGATTTGATGAGATGAAAATTAATTTCAGAAGGTTTTTTCTGCATATCTTTGATTTTCCTGTACCCATTACTTAGGTTTGCCATCACCCGAGTGGTTAGCGCTCCGGACTTGAAATCCTGAGGTCAGGGGTTCGAGTCCTGGTGTCGCTGGTTATTTGGTTTGCAACAGGGGTCAATGGTGTGACCCTGTAAGCTCAATCAGAGTCAACCCAGCTCCAAATGAGAACCTTTTATTTATTTTACTAAGGTTCGCTAGAATGTAGATCTCTAACTTTATTATTGTAATACAAAAAAAGCTACTTTTCTCTTATATTTCTTCAGGATCTTTCCTAAACTATTAGCCTCAGCAGTATAGACTTCCTTAAAAAAAAATTGGCCTTTTTTCTCAGAAGTTTTTTAAAAGTAAAATCAACAGTAGACTTATCATTTGAACAAGTTTATTTCTTCTGGAAAATGGGATATAAAAAAATGGGTCATAGCTTATATTCCTTTACTCAGGGGCAGTTGGGATTATGTCATCCCCAGAGATTTAGTTATTGCACCTTTCAACCAAGTTCAACCAAATGGCTACTGCAAAATTTTTATCAGATATCATTGGGGAAAAAGTGTCGAGGGGGGGGGGGGGGCTTCTGGCCTTTCAATATTTTTTTCACTTAAAAAGGAAGCTAGCTCTTTTAATTTTCGTGCAAATGAGTCCTCTTTCAATTTCTCGGACCATTGGTTATATACGATCACCAGCAGTGTCGTTACTAGCCAAAATGTTGGGGGGGGGGAGCAAGAGATTTTACCGACTGACTGGTCATTTTTACCGACTGTTTTTTGTCAATAATTAGCATAATGTCCGGTTCTAATACAATACGTAAAATCACTGCAAGAGTCAGTATAACCACTGCATTTACCAACCGAGATTTAGATTTTGGTGCAGATCATGCCACTAATTTAATGCTGTTTATTTAAACAATTGGAAAGTTTTGGCACCATCTATAAAGTCACGGCAGGAGTCGGTAAAACTGCTGCCTTACCGACCAAGTTCGAAATTTCTGTAGATGGCATGTCAGTATTTTCATGGGCTATATTGAACCGAACAAAGAATTTTAACGGCGAATTATATTTTTTTACCGAGTGACCAAAAACATTGGGGGGGGGGTGTCACTCCTCCCCCCCCATACGTGACGGCCCTGATCACCAGTAGAAAACATATTACATGAACAAGCATCCCTGATCTTTCTTCTGGCAAAAATTGAAAATTCAACATTTTTGTAGATAGGAGTGTGATTTTCATTAAGATCGCGTGACTTTTTAGGGGTGTTTTCTCCCTTTTTCAAAATCAGATAAATTTTCAGGTTCGTAGATTTACAGGGATAAATTAAAATTTATAAATTTGTATATATTTGCAATCAACATAAACAAAAAACCAATTCTTTTATGTACCTTTTGTTATCAAAATTCCACTTTCTATAGTTTCAGCTGCTCTCGGCCCGAGTCACCCCTTACTGACAGATTAGTATCAGAAACAGTTTGAAAAGTAGCTCTACACGCTTCTATTGGCGAAAACTTGGTACTACAGAAACTCGCCCTTCAAACATCAGTCCGGTTTCTTTTGGTTACCCCGTCATTTATTGGAATTGGATTATACATTCAGAAATTCACTTTTTGTATAGATTCAGATTTTTAATTTTTTTTTAATTTGGGCCCTTAGTAAACCGTCAATATTAATTGGTCATTCAATTAGGGCCTTCGAATAAAATCATAATTTACTCAATCCTTATCTTCAAGACATTTTTTTTAGCTTTTCTTGTTCCTTTTTTATTTTTACAGAAATTAATTAAAAACTAACATAGTAATAAAAAACAAGTTTTTTTAATGGAATAAAAGTTAAGGTACAAGTTTAACAATGGACTAAAAGTTAAGAGAAACAGATATAAGACTTAATTTAAAATGAAACCACAAGTAAACTTATAATGAATCAAAAATAAAACTGATATTGTACTCAAAGCAAACAGAAATTACAAAACGTACGAACTGGGAAGTCGTCCCCCTAGTACCCCAGCTATAGTTTAAAAAAATAAATATTAAAAGACATACATTAAAGTTATAAGAAACAGATCTTAGGCTTAATAAAAAACAAACAAAACAACAATGAACTTATAATGTACCAAAAATAAAACCGCTATTCAACTGTGAACCTCTCTTTATCTGCCTTTTATATCAGCTGAGGCAAGGACTTTCTTCAATAATGGTTAAAGCACACGTACAGTATAGTGACGGTAAAAGATAAGCGTACAGTTAAGAAGAAGGCAAACTATGGGCTAACTTCTAAGAAACCCGCTTAGCCCGAATTCCTCTGAAATGAAAGTTTCAGAGATTGGCTATTTGAAAACCCTTGAAATGGAGTCACTCCAACGATTTAGCTATGGCCATAGAGGCCCCCCTGGAGAGAACACTCCTTGACATATTAATGACTAGACCTGGTTAGAAATCAGACACCCAGAAAGACAGCTAGAATATGTATTTCGGATACACTCTGCACAACTCAAAAGTTCAAAAGAACAGAATTTACTAGTTATGTGAAATGGGAAGTCGTCTTCCTTGCAACCCAATTATAACGTGAGTGTCATTCGCGCTTTACTGAGAGCGATATATATTTTAAGCGATTTCAAAACAAAAAATGGGTGTTTCATCAAACAAAAACTCAAGGCTACATCAAGAATGCCCATTCTCAGTCAATACCTTCAATGAAAACGGGCTCCTCGCCTATATACCTGGGCAATGTCAGTTCTAACACGCTAATAACTAAAGAGAAATACCTTTATCTTCAATATGAAGACTTGAATTATAGAGCAGAAAATGTTTATTGTTTGTTGGTTTATTTTTTTTTTTGGGGGGGGGGGGTGCAGTGTGAATAGAATTGAGCCAACCTGATTTTATTGAATTAACTATTTTAAAAAGAAGATGGTTATATAGTCGTATTCTATTTTCCAGAAAACAAATAACAAAATTCATTGGGCAAAGAACATTCGATTCATGGGCAGCAGCCTTAACCAATAGACACCAGTCAATATTTTGACTATTGAGAGCAAGAACTGAAGTAGCCATGTCAGATGATGAAGGTGGTAGAAATTTTCCCTTTGCTTTGTCGACTGGAGTAAAGCCTGGTGATAACAATCCTCTTATTTTTGCTGTTATAAATGGTGATATTGAAGGTATTAAGGTGATTATAGACAAAGGTGCCGAAGTTGATACTAAAGATGTCTTGGGTAAAACTCCGCTTCACTATGCTGTTGAAAATATTGGGAAGTTTATTGATGATCAGATTGGATCTAAGAATATTAGGATGACTGAAATTTTGAAGATGCTTCTAGACAATGGTGCTAGGACTGATGTTAAAAACCGAAATGGTGAAACTCCTCTACACTGTGCAATTGAGAATAAGAATATTATAATAACTGAGTTACTATTAAGACACGGAGCTCATGTTAATGCCAGAGATAATAACGATTTAAGTCTGCTTTATGTTGCAGCCTGGATAGGTTGTTTACAAACCGTTGATTATCTTTTAAGTTATGGAGCTGATATTAATGCTCAAGACAAAACCGGAAGACTTCCAATATTTTATGCCATTTGGAATGGCGATTTAAAAATGACCCAGTTACTTTTATTTAGTAAACCTGATTTAAAAGACAGTCCTCACCTGCTGAATATTGCTAGTCAAAGGGGATGCAAAGAAATCGTTCAAGCTCTTTTGGAAAATAATGCTGATATTAATGCCAGTGATTCAAATGGGCTAACAGCATTACATTTTACTGCTTTTCATTACACATTTGTTGATATAGAATTTGAACTTGAACTTGAACTTGAACTTGGCTCTCATATCATTGGCTCTTTTAGCAAGAGGGATTATCCAAATGAATATATATTTCATGATACTTCTTATAAAACATTGAGTGATATGGTTTCAGCTTTTTTTAAACATAATATTAATGCTGTTCATATGCCTCGAATATTCAATGATTCCCCTTACTTAGAAATAGCTAAGCTACTTCTAAGTAAAGGTGTAAATATAGATGCTCAGGATGTAAGGGGCGCAACAACACTTCATGATGCCATTGATAA
Organism: Artemia sinica; assembly: GCA_027921565.1. Lineage (NCBI taxonomy): Eukaryota > Metazoa > Arthropoda > Branchiopoda > Anostraca > Artemiidae > Artemia > Artemia sinica. The sequence continues at coordinate 19,637,386 of CM051260.1, forward strand.
TGGGTATTTTTATTTAAGTCTTGTAGAAGCTCTTTTGGAATATAATCCAAATGTTAATCTAGTAGAAACTTGCCGTTATCAACAATCTTTACAACTTGGTCTCAGAAATATCACACCACTCCACCTTTCTGTTTATGAAAGAAACGTAGAACTTAGCACAATGCTTTTGAACAAAGGAGCAGATATAACTGCTAAACTAGAGTGTGGATCCACTGCGCTGCATATCGCAACTAGTCAACTACAACGGAGAAGAGAATGCAGGTTAGATGAAGAGAATGCAGAAGTGCTGAATGCAGAAGTGCTGGAAATTTGCAAACTGCTTTTGAGTAAAGGAGCTAATGTAAATGCTCAGAGAAAGGATGGAATCACTGCTCTCCATAATGCTGTTTTATTTAGGAATGAAGACGTTTGCACAATACTTTTGAACAAAGGAGCAGATATTGAGCGTTCCTTTTGGTGTTTATAATTAGTTTCCAGGACAATTTACACGCTTAAATTTACGCGTCACGCACTATATCATAAGAAATCACTAGGTGTAGCAAAAAAATCACTAATTTTAGAATTAAAATCACTAGCGAAAAAACCCCGAGGCAATTAAAAAAATTACTAGAGTCATAAATCACTAAAAGTGGCAACCCCGGTTTGAAGGATAAGAAGTGAAATTTTTTTTAATAGAACAGGCCTTAAAGGCATTTTTTACTTACACCATTCTTTCAATATCCAAGTTCTCTGTGTCTTTTTACCAAAAATGTATAGTAAACAAAATATTATATATAATATAGTATATGTGTATTGTGCTGCTGAATGTCCATCTGAGTAGCATCCCCTCAATATATTCTAAGACATCCCTAGGAAATTAACGTGGGATTTCCATGACGCCCTGGATTCCATGACATCCCTGGCAATATTCCAATGACATGCCCTGGCAAGATTCCCAGGATTCCAGTATTTTTATATGAGTAATCGGAGTGTGGTTGGGATAATACACAAGTAGTAATAATAGGGGTTACTAGCCCATGTGTAATAATGTCACCGGTTCTATTAAAGGGAACACAGCTAGCAACACACCCTCGCCTTTTGAACGGTCAGATAGGGAAATTAGCATAGGATTCCTGTGACACAGATAAGGAAATTAGCATAGGATTTCCGTGACACAGATAGGAAATTAGCATAGGATTTCCATGACACAGATAGGAAAATAGCACAGGATTTCAAGCGCAGCCGTGTTTCTAGTTGGCAGGCTTCCCATGACACCCCCAGTTGTTCCAATATTTTCCCTAGCAACCGCCATTTGTCTCGATTTTAAGCCAATTTTGGCACATTGTTTTCCTGTATGATCCTCCCTCTAAATATAGAAGCCCCCATATAGGACTCGACGTCTACCATTTTCTGAAAAATGCCCAGTTCCTTTGTATTTTCCCTCTAAAAATGGAAGCCAACATATAGGAGTCTAGACATCTATTCTGGAAGATGCACAATTCCTATGTTTTATCCTTCTAAAAATAGAAGCCTTCGTATAAGACTCTAGACATCTCTTCTCTACTTCCCTTGCCCCAGGACCTCTAAAATAGAAGCCCCATACAAAGCTTTGTGCCCCGGGACGCTATAAATAGCTCGCAGACAGGCAATTCTACATCAGTCTTATATAGCCTATTGAAAGCGAAACAACTCTCTTAGAAAAATAATGGATAATTCTCGTTATTAAAAGGGGAGTCTCTTTTCTATATTATTTCCACCCCCACCCCTCCAGGCCCTATCGCTCCCTCCATCACATTATGTTGTCTATAAACTCATTTTCAGCTTGTATTATCCCCTTACCATGTACTAGCCCCAAACCCCATCCTCCATCAATGAAGAATTAATCTATTCAAACGAAATTATTCATTTGGTAATAGCCTTATTCGAGAAAAGTAGTCTTTTTTCCCCTCATGTGCTTATATATGAATTGTCAAATTTATCGCGCACTCCTCTGTCTAAATTAAGGAAAGTATGGGTGAACAGCAAGGGTGGTGTACTTCCAGTCATGATTCTCTCAGAATTGACGAAATAAATCTTACGGGGAATGACCTATTTTTAATCAACTTAGGTCAGTAATTCTAGTGTTATTCCTTGCAAGTTCTACTTTTTGCTTTTCTTGGGGTAATGAGACTGGGTGGATATTTTGAGGTCAGGATTTATATTCAATTAAATATGTTGCTTGTGGTCTAAACAAACTATGTACTCTAAAACTTCCAACTAAGATTGTTCACAAAATTGAAGCACTAAATCTTACAGGGAATGACCCATTTTTCAATATGATTAGGTCAAAAATTCTAAGCCTTGTAAGCCGTTTAGATTTCTAAGCCTAGTTTATTCCTCGCAAACTCTACTCCTTGCTGTCTTGGAAAATGGGTTTGGGGGACGAGACGAGTCTACTAGGTAGTGCATGGTCTGGGTGGATATTTTGAGGTCGGGATTTTATAACCATTTAAATAAGCCCTGTATTCTCAAATGTGGCCTGAACTTCAATTTCTTGGCTTGTATTTTATTGCCTCTTTAGATGAATAGTAGTTTATTTTTTTAAAAGCTTGAGATGGCTGCATATAAGGCTAGAGTGTTAAGAAAATGAGAGAAACATTGGTCCATGGTGACCATTTCTAGGGCGCGTACCACAAAATATTCCCTTATTCATCGTACACAAGTTATTAGTTATATACCTTTCTAGAGCATCTCTTAGCTTTGATGTTACGTCACCAGTCCTAAGTGGTGGGATTTTATCCGCACGCTAGATTATTCACACATTAAGAGGGTTTCATAACAAAATTATGCTTTCCAATAACTTTTATTTATGCTATTGTCTTCTTCTCTAGAAGGGAGCGCTATTTCCAATAAATCTTGTCTTCTATACTAAATCTTGTTTTCTTTTCTAGGAATTCCCCGCTCTCCCCCCTGAGCAAGTGGGCTAGGGTAAATGAAGTGACTCCTGTAAGGGTATCACGGCCTTCCGCCATAAGACTTGCTGAGCCATCCAGGGCGTACTACACCAAGCCCTCATCCTCTATGCAAGCTGTGATGCCTAAGAAATGCAGGGCCACGCTTTACCAGCCCCTTGTTCCCCATCATGCTGCTGGTTCATCAATGCAAGCTCCAATGCCTGAGCCATCCAGGGGTGCACTACGCCAAGCCCCCCTCTCTCTATGCAAGCTGCGATGCCTATGCAATACAGGGCCACGCTTTACCAGCCCCCCGTTCCCCATAATGCTGCTGGTTCATGGATGCAAGCTCCAATGCCTGAGCCATCCAGGGGATTGGTACACCAGCCCCCTGCTCCCTATCATTTGATGCTTGGGCCTTTAAGAGCTGCGCAAGGCCTGGCTCATGAAGCTGCAACCACATTTAACGACGATGGACTGTCTGAACAAGATCGTGATGTCACTGCCCAGGCTGTACAATTCGATGCTGATTTAAATGTAAGCCAAATCATTCTTTCATAAAGATTATTTATTGGTACGATACAAAACTCACCGCTTTTTTTCTAGCTAGTGTATATTCTTGTTCCAATCTATTCTTTTCATTCTCAACCTAATAAAGTCATTTTTTTCAATGAATTTTTAATTTATCGAAGAAACTGCTCCTAAGACATCAAAAGTATTTCAGGGGCTTTTCGTTAAAGTTCTTCTAAGAGTCGACTCTTAAGTTTTATCAATAGTTTTGACTTTTCGCTATTTTTTTATTCGTTAGAATATTGAAGCTTCAGGTTTTATACCAGCCCCCCTAGTTTGAAAGACTCCTATCACTCCAAAGCAAAATCAAAAAATAAGGTTGTTTTTCTCTATTTTTTTAGTCTACTTTCACCTTTTCAAGCTGTGATCGGCTTTTCACTCTAATAATGTAATTTGTTTGCCTTTTCAGGCTATTAAGGGACTTTTTATTCTTTTAAGCTAATAAAGGATTACTCTTTAGTTCGGGATTCATAGTTTTGAATTTTCGCTATTTTTTATTCGTTAGAATAAAAAAGTTTCAGGTTATATGTCAACCCCCTTAGTTTTAAAGACTTCTATCGCTCCCAAGAAATATATAAAAATAACAGTGTTTTTAGCTAATTTTTTTTAGTGTACTTTCAATTTTTCAAGCTTTGATCGGCTTTTCACTCTAATAATGTCATTTTTTCGCCTTTTCAGGCTATGAAGGGACTTTTTATTCTTTTATGCTAATTAAGGCTTACTCGTTAGTTTTTATCAATAGTTTTGATTTTTAACTATTTTTTGTGTGGTTGGAATATTGAAGCTTCAGGCTATTTTATTTATTTATTTATTTATTGAAAACCCGCCTACAAAACTTGAAAAGGACGGAACAAAATATAAGAAAAAAAAGAAAACAATAGTACGAGACAAATATCGACAAAACCAATAAAAATCAAATAAGAACGTCAATTATAAATAAATCAAGGATAAAAATAATAAGGATAAAATAAAATAAGGTTATAACCTGTGCCATAAAATGGTGGTTGATGGTTTACAGCATGAATTTATAGAATTAATTTTTAACAAAGAAGTTTTTAGTTTTATTTTAGATATTTTTGAAGTTGAGAATATAGAGATGGTGAGCTTAAATAGTAAAAAAATTTGAAGTTAGATTTTGAAAAAAAGGTGAAGAAAAGAGACAAAAAGAAATGTTATTTATAGTGATATGGGCATGTACCCATATTTGGACGATGAGGAAAAAGAAAAAAAGAGTTGAGTTAGAGAGATTTAAGGAGTAGCTTGGGGGAAAGTAGAGCTTTTGAGAAAGAATAAAAAATGGAAAGAAAGAATTGATGAGGATTGGTTAGATGGTTTCGTAAATAGTTGATTTTTTTAAGGCAATCAAGTAAAGTATGAATTTTATTTGGAAGTTTAATGTTTATGGGTAAATTGTTAGAAATTTTGAACCCTTCTTCCTAAATAATAATTGTGTTGTTCAAGTATATGTTTTATTGTTTGTTGAGGTTTTTGTATGGGAAGAATGGTTCAAATTGTATATATTTTTTTATTTCATTTATTTATTTATTATTTTTTTTATTATTATTTTATTTTTAATTTTTAGTATTAATATAATTTTTTTATTCTTTTTATGGAAGCTTGAAGGGGTAAAATAAAGTTTGGAATGTAATTGAAGCCACCGCCAAAGGATTCTCCTAAGGAGGGGGAGAATCTTATAAGCGGGACGTGCGTTTTAAATTGTTATGTTTTTTTTGTGTTATTGTATGCCCCAGAGAGTAACCTGTTGTTTTTGATTGCCTTAATTAATATTTAGTAGGTAAAAAGGGGAATTTTGTTTTTGGTATATGATGTTATTTTTGAATTGGAAAAAGGTAGTATGGTAAAAGTGAATGCTGTAAATTGGTTTTGAAAAAGGGAGTATTTATAGTAAGGATGATGAAAATTTTATATTGAAACATTTTATTTTTTTTCATTTCAGAGGTATAAAGGAGGAGAAAATAGAAGAAGAGAAGTTTTAAGGAAAAAAGAAAGGAAAGAGAGAAAATCGAAAAAAAAGAAAATTTTAATTTAGTGTAGGTGACATTAAAGCTTAAATTTTAAGTGAAAAAGATTATCATGTCAATGAGGGGAAAGGAGGTGGGATTTTTTAATTTTAATTAAAAGTGAAATCACAATATATATTTTGTTAAAAAAAAGCTTCAGGTTATATGCCAACCCCCATTAGTTTGGGCATCTCAATGGAAATAGCTAAGACTAGTGTTTTACTGTTGTTGCTAAGAATGTTATTTTAGGGTTTCTAATAATGGGGTGGGGGTATCAGGGGGCCCCCTGGGGGAAATAAGACATTCATTTTCAGGAAATAACTAGGACTTTGCGTCGAATATTTTTCGGGGGTAACTATAACATTCTTCACTGCTAAAAGAAGTAGAAATATTCTTTTTTTCAGCCCGTATTTAACATTGATGATATGTTCAATAAGTTCTTTGGGGAAGAAGCTTTACTGACGGATGACAACGCCAGTTATAAAATCCCACCATGGATGGTGGATGTGCTTGCTGCAATTCCTCGCTCGATGAGTTTTCCAAGGCTTTTTGAAAAGCATTATCAATTCAAAGGGGGTTTGTTACATTTATAGCAATAGTGTGGCCCAGTACATATATATGGTAAGTAGTAGGAGGTCTACAGTGCAGAGGGGGTGTCGGCACCTTCTGTGGCTCATAATCCAATGAAAGCAATCCAGCGAGAGGTATGGTGTCTGTGAGTACAAGGGGTCATTCTTAACTATTCTCTTTTTTATTGGGCAATAGGATCCAGTGAGTTAATATGCTATTATTATTCTTGTAGGTTCACACACCATCACCTCAAGAGAACATATTCTCGCCACCATCGCAATTTCGTGACAATTCGATGGAAAGTGAACACGAGGAAAGTTCACGTGTGGGGATGAGTCTGATTAGTATAGAGTCCCCCAACATTGACTATGATGCCAGTGTGAGGGATCTCGGCCTTAGCAGGGAATTTTTGGACCATGTTTTAGATCAAGTCCCATCTAGCGAGGTCAAGAGGTTGCTAAGGGTGCCCACCCCTCACAGTGATATGGGGGATGAAAGTGGTTCTGGCTCACCTCCAATATTTCCTGAGTTGTATGAGTGATCGCCCCTTTGCGCAACATTCATGTTTATAGGGCTAAGATTGGGGATCCATTCAACTCCCTTACTAGTGGTAGTATCCTTAGTGGTAGGTTTCGATTGACCTAGCACATTCCTATGTCAGCGAGATTTGGGCACTTCTTGATAACCATATGCGGGAGGCGGGGAGTAGGGACAGCCTTAAAGTATCCATCACGCTTAAGATATTTTTTTGAAATGCAAGTACGGGTTTTTTGCACGAATATCATCTGCAAAAGAGGATACAGACGCTTCATCCGGACTTGCATAATTTTGAGGATGTGTTTTCGGATTGGGTGAGGGAAATTTTTAATAGGGTGGAGTTACAGTGAAAATGGGAGTTGGCTGGTGGTTTTATTTATTGAAAAGTTAGAGTTTGATATATCTAAAGTCAAAAAAAAATTGTTTTAAGACGTGGGGCGGGGAAGGGTAAGTTTAAAAAATATAATGCAAATTTTAGGGATAGTAAGGTACAATACTTTCGTTTCGATACGGGCATGGAGTTTTTAAAATATTAATTCCTTATTGCAGCATATAAACCCCAAAGAGATGATGCTAGTAAGACGTATTCGGACGTTTTAGAAGTTAATTGGGGCGGGGAAAGCAGAATTTCCGAAATTAGATTTTAATTGTTTAAAGAGACATTATCCTGTAACACTAAAGGGGGTTGATATTTTTGAGAGGGCCAATGAATATTTAAAGATTGGGGTTATAGTGCTACAGTTTGAAGAATATGAAGAAGGGGAACTTAGTAATAAAAAAGGGGTAATATATTCCGTAAGGGCTCCGTCCATTGAATCAGTGAAGCACTGAGTATGGCTTCTTTACGAACCTGCCAAAGATCCTTATTAAATTGGACATTTCTTTCCAATCCATCATATTAGCAGGCTTTTAAGTGAGGGTAAAGGGAACAAAGGGGGGACCTGCTAATTCTTGCCAATGTGTCTTTCAACATTCCGTGGTGAATAAAAAGTTAAAACATCACTTTAAACACTGCAAGCGTCATGGGTACCAGTCCGTGAAGAAGGTTTCAGCAGACAATACCACCTTTCGGTTCAAAAGTTTTCAGGACATGCTCCTGCAGCGAAACAAGGTGACATTAGACATTGAGGCTGCACTCACGGATGCGTACGATCCATCAAATTTGAGTCGTGTTAAAGAACATTAATCCATTGTAGTCTCTTTTGCCCATGCGGGAAGAGACTCTAGTAATGTCATGCAATTAGTAGATTTAGTTGAGACGTTGGATGGGGAAAATTGTGTTTGGCACAGCTATGGTTACACTTATTAAAACAGCGAATAAGGCAATTTCACGGCTGCGCAACACACATTATCAAATTAATCTATCACCAAAAGACGAGTTAGCTATTAAAAATCAAGATATTTATTGGGTTTGTAAGAAAAAAATTATTGAGGGCGATGCAAAGTTCCGCAGTCATGACCATTTGTGGTAGGTAATTTCATCGGGAGGAATTAACTTTCGGGGGGTTGCGCACAAATCGTGTAATGTAAATGTGAAGCAGTAGTACTTTCTACCAGTTTGCATGCACAATTTCATCTACGATTTGAAATTCATATTACTAGTGTTGGCACGATTGCAGAAAGGTGAAGTTGTAGATGGTGCATGGGTAGATGGTTATTTTTCATATAACATCATACCTAAATCATCTGAAAAGTTGCTAGTCGTAGAATTTAAATTGAAAACAATTGATAATGGTAAAATGTGCTTGAATAAAATCTGTTTCTTAGATTCCTATAGCTTCTTCCCTAAATCTTTTAGTCAACTCCTTCAATTACAAAGAAGCGATGATTATAATAGTTTCCCCCTCCTCAAACATCACTTTCCAGATGGGGAACTGCATGATTTATTAACGTGCAAGGGTATATACCCGTATGATTTTTACAGATCCACCTAAAAGCTAAGTGAGGCCAAATTACCACCCATCGCAGAGTTTTATAATTCACTTTGCGATCGTTAATGCACCCCTGCCAATTAATAATTTGCCAAGAGGGTTTGGGCCAAGGGAAGGATTATTGTAAAATGTATTTGACAAGTGATTATTGTCGTTGTTGGATATTGTCTGTATATTCAAGGATCAAATTTACGAAGAATTTGGGTTGGATATAGGGTATTATTTTTCTACTCCTCGTCTGGTGATGGGTTTAATTCTAAAAATTAGCAGAGCAGAAATAGGTCTGATCGCTGACGTGGATCAGCACTTATTTGTAGAGGGATCCATGAGGGGAGGGTTTCTTTTCCACGGGGATCGTATCCTTCAAACCGACTTGACTGGAAAACGCATTGGCGAAGAGTCGAATGCCGTTTCCTCGGATATGAATTACCTTTATCCGTCGGTAATGTCTCACTTTTATTTGCCGTGTAGGAATTACCAATGGCTTGACAATCCTTCTGCTCCAGATTTCCCAAACTGTTGAGGAGAATGGACCACAAGGATGATTTTTCGAAATTGATGGAGAAATACCTTTGGAACGTCATGACCTGGTAAAGGACTTTTTTTCCCATGCATAAATAGACTTTTAGAGAATTTTCTTTCGTAGAGAATATGGGTACACACTAGGCACCTTCAAAACAAAAGCTTATTGCCGACCTTGAACTGAAACGGAATATTGTTGTACCCCACGTTCTTTTGCGGTGGATGCTGGCCATCGGTTTAAATGTCACAAAGAATCATAGAACCCTCCAATTTGATCAAAAGCCTTACACGAAGACGTTTGTTGACACTTTTGTCAAGAAATGGTCTGAAGCAAAAAAAGGTCGAAAAAGAGATCTTTAAACTCATTTGAATTCGGCCTTTGGTAAGATGTGCGAGAGTGGGGTTCAACAGGAGTCGATGTGACATTTTAGCCGACCCAAAAGAATTTGCCTGAATCATTGCAGATCCGAACTTCACATCGTTCACGATCATTGACTCCAATATGGTCATTTTACATAGAAAGAAAAGAAACGTATTTTTAAATAAAATAATTGCCACTGGAGGTGCCATTTTGGAAATTTCAAAGAAACTCACGTTGGAGTTTTATTACAATGTGTCTAAGTTCCAATGGCCGGGGGAATGACAAGTTCAATTTTATTACGGGGACACCGATTCATTATTGTTAAAAGTTAAAACTGATAATTTATTAGATGATTTGGAAAATGGAGAGTACATTAGATCCCAGATGGATTGCACCAACTGGGACGAGTCCATTTATCAGGAGCTAGTGAAGTAACAGGCCCAAATCAATTGTTAAAATTAAAATCCGAGACGGGGAGCAACTTGGTATCCCACGATGTGTTTCCCGGTCTGAAGGTGTACTGTGTGAAAACGCACAATAAGGTTATCAAAACAGTCTTTAAGGGGGTGCCGTCACTCTATGTAAAGGGAAGTTTCACGATGAGTGTTTATAGGAACTTTATAAAAAAATAATTTAGTTTCAAGAACGAGTATCTTTGCCATTCGCTCTTTAAAATATAAAAACTATACAGATCGGATCGATAAAAATGCCATGTCCACCATATCGGACAAAGTCTATGTACGCGCGGACGGTGTGAAGGTACTACCACACGGTCACTACCTTATTTCAGACCGAGTTGAATGTGTAAATTACAGAAGGCAACTCGGTCTAGAGAAAGTTCTATAGTTGGGGTAGGGAGCCTTCAGGGGGGAAGGAGGGCCGTTTTTCTTTCTCCAGCTCAGCACTGCCATTTTTTATATCTAGTAATTTATATTTATATATTTATTTACATTTTTGTTAGGCAAAGCGGTAATTTTAAAGTGTTTATTTATTTTACTTTTTGTCGCCCTGCCGCAGCACCGGCTGCTTGTCGCTCACCTGTGGCCTACCAGCCGCCGCAGTGTCCGCCGCGACACCTTCCGATGGCCGCCCCGCCTGCCTTTTCGCCCGCCGCAGCGGTTTGTTCAACTGTCATTTAATATTCATGTGTTTACATTTATGGTGTTTTCAATGCCATTGTATATATATATATATATTTTATTTCTGAATTAAAGAAACCATGTATTCTATTTTCGGAGTATTTATTCAACAGATTGAGGTTAGGTTTGGTTAGTTGCATTTTGTCATTGGAGGAGTAAATTTATATTTAAAACACCATTCAGATCCTTTCCTTGCGGATCGTCAATATCGGGAAAAACAACACTAACAAAAATAATTCAAAATCCTGATAAAATGTTTTTGGAGAGCCCGAAGAATATCTATTATTGCTATAGTGTATGGCAAGAATCCTATGACAAAATGAATGCTGGTGCACCAGGCATAAAATTCATACAAGGGCTTGACGTGTTTAATAGTATTGCGCCAAACTCGTGGTTGATTTTTGACGATTTAGCTGAATCTATTGTAGATTGGTCGTAGAAAATGTTACGATTATTCGCGGTCCGATCAAATCATGAAAAAATTTCCGTAACTATTGCTCTCCATAATCTTTTTTATCTGAATAAATACATGAGAACACTTGCTTTGAATTGTACCTACTATATCATCTATAGAGTTGTCTGCTATTCAAGTTCTCTTATAACTCTAAACAAATAAATCTATCCTGGCGAACCCAAATTTTTACTTAAACCATATAAATACATTTCATTGGATCTGAGTCAAAACACCCGAGGAGTTGCTTGTAGTCACTGATATTTTTGATAATGAAATTACTGTAGATCTACCCGTGGATAGTAAGAAAGATCAATAGTGACCATCATGACGCTGAAGAAGCTACATAAAAAAATTAATTTATTTTCCGTCCTAATTAATTCAAATCCGCTGCTAAGTTCTCAAACATGGTGTTGACAATGAATTCATTAATCTGTCTGAACTTTGTTTAAATTTAACGGAAGGTAATGTTCAACTGTCAGATAGTGTTAGACAACAGAAAAGCAACATCGTTTATTTGTACATGCTCTAGCCCGCAAAAAGAAAAGAAATAGTAACAGAAAAAGCCTTGTTCAAGCGGGTGGTAGTTTCTTTTCATTGTTACTGCCGATGATCACCGGACTTGTAAACACTATTCTCTAGATAGCTAAACTGTATAAATTGAAACCAATTGAACTGGATCTTTCACCCAAAGATTATTTTGAAGATCATATTGATAAATTTATTAACAATGTTTCAATTGCCGATGATGAAAAATTAATTTTGCTTCCAAATTCCCGTCGACTTGTCTACAAACATAAACCTTTTCGTGAAAATCTACAAAAAGTAAACGTCATTGATCAACCTTCTGAAAGTATTGAAACTTTTGAAACTTTGAAAAAGCCAAAAAAAGAAGAAGAATTATTAACAAGTGTGGTAAATTTAATACCGCAATCCTATCGTCAACAAAGTAAAAGACTCTTGTCAACATGAACAAATTGACGAGAAACAGAATGAAGTTATTATCCAGGGCAAACCCTACAAATTAATTGATTTGTTGTAAGATTTGATTGCAAATCGTAAAAGACTTGAATCCTTTGCTAGTCATTTATATAAATTTTTAAAGTTGTCAAATTTTCCCAAAAGTCTTATTGGGAATAAACATGTTTTAAAACGATTAAGGGACTTTGAAGAAATATCACGAGATATATCATTGGAGAGCACGCCATGTGGGCCTAGTAAGGGTACTAAACGAACGTGTCTTTCCACTTTATTTAGTACGCAAAAGGGTAGCGGGTGCTTTAAACATCTTTTTGTAATGTTTGTAACATTTCTAAAATAATGGAAATGCTACCAGCATTTGTCTTTTCGCATTCTCGCACAAGACTAACATCAAAAGTTGAGTCCATTCCTGAGACTTCATCACAAGGCCTTTTCTGGCCTGTCTTTACTGGAGTAGATTTGTTAATTTCTCCAGCTTCTTGGGATTGGGATACATCTTGATCATCCTGTTTCAGCTTCTTGTTGTCATTATTTCCTTTTTTCTTCTTCTTATTCCCCATTCTTGGCTAATAATAAAAAAAAATCTGGCGCCTACCTCAATCGGAACCTTTTTTTACCCACGCGATTCTAGTGTGCTGTACATCAGCCGTTAAAAGGCACGGCAATCACCATTCATCCAAGATCAGCTACGGTCTTCAAAAAATCCACACTTTTACTCCTGCATCAACCAGCTACGAAATTATCTGCATGACATCATCTATTCTACAATGCAATATGGCCAGCACTAGCCCCTTCACAAATGTTAACACAATAAATGCATGATCGCAAATTTTATGGTTACACCTGAACTGTCCACTGTAATTTATTTTAATTTAATCCGGCTTAAAAACAAAACAGATATTTGCGGGTCAGATGCCAAACAAGAACTTGAAATATATTAATATTCCATCTTGTAACAATTTTTGGTCCCTAACCATGTTTTTTTTAGTGGCTTCTTCTTAGAATCGGAATTTAAATGAATATATTTTTTTAATGGTGTAAAGTGGCCACCGTAAGTGGGGACTTCTTGTAGCGGGAGGTCGTCTTCTCTGTGGGAGAGTATTTATTTATTTTTAGTTGCTTTTTTTAGTGGTAGTAGTACAATAATGCAAAGACCACTTTTCGGCTGCTATTTTTTGAATTAATTTAAAAAACTTTCGAAAAATAAGTTCTTCAAAGAAAAGTAAAGGCCATTTTAAACTTAAGCTCAGAAGATACAAATACCTTTTGAAATCCAAACTCAAAACGACCAGAAATTACTATTAAAGAATAAATGAAACCCAAAACGAACAGAAATTAAATAAACAATCATAGCAAAAATATACCCAAACTCTTGTTTGTGGTGATTTTTGTTCGTTTCAAACTTGATTTGCATATTCAATTTAAGTTTCACTCGTTTTAAGATTTATTTATTAATTTACATAAATATCAATTCTATGTTTGTTTGCATCGATTGTTTATTTTTTTATGTTCGTTTTAAGTTTCATTTATACTTCAATAGGAAAATATTTTTTTTCGTTTTAAGTTTGATTTTTATATTCAATCTAAGCATTACTCGCTTTAAGATTTATTAATTCATTTATATTATTACTTGTTGTATGTTTTGCTATGATTGTTTATTTAATTTCTGTTCGTTTTGGGTTTCATTTATTCTTTAATAGTAGTTTCTGGTCGTTTTGAGTTTGAATTTTAAAAGGTATTTGTATGTGCTGAGCTTAATTTTAAAATAGCCTTTACTTTTCTTTGAAAAACTCATTTTTCGGATAGTAGCCGAAAAGTGGTCCTTGCATTATTGTACTACTACCACAAAAAAAAACTAAAAATAAATAATACTCTCCCGCAGAGAGGACGTCCTCCCGCTACAGGAAGTCGCCGCTTACGGTGCCCACTTTACACCATTAAAAAAACATTCATTTAAATTCTAATTCTACGAAGAATCCACTAAAAAAAAACGGGTTAGGGACCAAAAAATCGTTACAAGATGGAATATTTACCACAATAATTAAAAACTGAAAGTTACGCACAATTACTTAAGTTATGGATATCTCATTGGCTTCATTTTTGCGAAGTCGTCCACAAGCTTTTCAAAATCGAGCTCATTTACTGCAGCCTTTTTAGAGAACATAAGGAGAAAATAAGAAAGTCGCTTGTTTTCCATTGTTGTCTGAAGGTAATCCTTCACAAATGTCAGCACAGAGAAAAATCGTTCACTTGAGCTTGTTGTGAGCGGGAGTTTGAGGACTACCCTCACGACCTCAAGAACCTCAGAATAAGCTTCTTTCAATCCTCCTAGGCTTTCAAAAAGATCTAAAGTGTTTGCCGGTTTCTGTGGAAGCTTCAACACATATACGCGAGCTATCAAAGCTTTACTCTTCTGCTCTATAACATCGATGCCAGCCTTATTGAAATATGTCGCAATCCCGAGAAGTAAATCTGTGTTTATGAAGTCTTCTGATTTGGGGTTAAAGTATCGTGTGGCTTCTAGTACTGGCGTCTGGACAGAAAAACACTCTTCAAACTCATTTACCACTCTTTCCAAAAAACTCGTAGAACTCTCTTCATATTTGCTCTTCTGTTTTGTGCCCTTAGATTCAGTACTGTGCTTTCCAAGTGTTGATATCGTCAAATAGTTCCTGAGTCTTCTGGATATCTTTGGAACTCGGTTTGATTTTGCTGGTATGGTTAAAGCAAGAGTGTTTGCTTCCGACAGATCAGCTTCAACATTAATTGCCATATCTTTAAACTTGCCGTATAGGACTCGAAAATACTTCACGCATCACGCATTGTCTTCAGTTGGTTTTTTGTTTTGGTGATTAAAGTGCAGGTTTCTGAAATGATCAGATCTGGGGCCTGCAGTTGTTCAGAAAGAGGGTTGATCACTGCAAGAACTTCGTGAATGACATGCAAACTGAATATGAAGAGAAACCACTCTAGTAGATTTTTCAGACCTCTAGCTTCTGCTGCTTCCTCTCTGTCAGAAGATTCTTGAACAACTGACAGAACTGTGAGTATGCAGTTATATTTTACAAGAATTTTAGCCACTGATCTATACCAGTAAGACCAACGTGTCACAACTGTCCTTTCAAGCGTTAACACGGACACGTTGGCAGTTTTCCTGGGCCTTGGCAAACAACTGTTATCGAGTTTTGCTGTTGGAGACAAAACCATAAACTGTCTGCAAAACTGAAAATACTGACGAAATTCTTTGCATTTTCTGTATACAATCACCAATAACAAGTTTAAGTCTATAGGAATGATAGTGGGTGTGCACCGCTTGCAGTGCTTTTTCCCGGAGACGGGTCTGTACTCCTGAAGAACATCCGCTCATTACACTCACACCGTCATAGCACTGTCCGACACATTTTGACCAGTCAAGGCCGATACCCTTTATTTTGTTGTAAATAAACTCGGCCAAACTCTCAGCATCAACTTTGCGCATTTGGTAGCAACCTATTACTCTTTCTTTGATTTTCATATCATGAACATAGCACACTAAGATTGCAAGTTGTTCCTTTTTGAGAGGTTTTTTGTTTTGTCAGCAAGAACGGCAAAATATTTTGCTTCTTTAACTTCTTTTGCGATAGAACTTTTAATTTTACTTCCTATGTCCTCAATGTATTTGTTTCGGTACTCGTGTGACAAGTAATGGCCATAGGCCTTGCAAGACTTTCCCATCAGGTCCGGGCTGATTTCCGTTATAATACCTACGGTCTCAACAAAATTCCCTTGATTGGCACTGGCCTCTCCTTCATCATGGCCACGAAACGCGAGACTTTACCATCCTAGTAAGGTTGTAGTTTTTAGCAGAGCCTTTACATACCGTCTGTTCTCTAATATTTCCTTTCCCTGTTCTATGGAGAGGCATGAGGCAACAGATTCGGCCGTCTCCGTCTGAATAGCTTTAAACCTGGACCAGGAAATGGTACATGCTTTGTGCCGGTCGCTGCTTTCGTGCTGCCTTACCAGCTCTGAAATGTCTTTCCACTTTCTCAATCCAGCGTCAATGAATGCTCTTGCGCCATATCTTTTGCCTGATCTTAGCAATGATCCACTAAAGTGTCGGGAGCAGAAGCAGAATACCGAGTCCTGGTCTTTTGAATATTTGAGCCATGGATATGGCCATGGAAATGACTTTACAGCCTAACCGGGCCCATAAATTATATGAGACAGTATAATTTGACAGGCCGAATATGATTAAACCATGCCGAAGGAGATATTCTTCAAATGATTGATTTTGCTGCAAATCTTTGAGTGTCTTCAATTTGCTGTTTTCTAATGACCTGGTTTTGGTTTTTCAGGAATAAATCAAAAGCAACAAAAAAAATTTGGAAAAGGAACAATAAACTAAGAGCTTCAGAGTTGAAAATTGGGCCACTCGAAAAATCAGGGGGAGGGCATCTTTCGTTGACTATGAATATAGTCAATCATCTTTCGCGTTCACCCGTGGCTGCCACACCATGTTGGCTTATAGATGTCTTTCCTGTGAAAAGGGGTGTTGACAATGACCCATTCGTGTATAGCGCACAGCTGGAGGAGTCGGGTCCCGTTTTTATTCAAAGAGTAAGGGGTAACCAGTAAGGTAAGTCCCATATCGAGTGGCACATGGTCAGCAAACAATGTGTGCATCCTTCCGGATGAGCTCCATTCACCACCAAAGCTCTTATATATTATTTTTTAGACTTTTTTTATATTTCAAACATTTGTACTCGTTCCAACTTCGCAACTGAATCTTTTCTTATGGAATACCTACGTGTTTTTCTAAAAACGTACAAGAAATAGAGAGAATTGAAAGCTAAGAATATATCCACAATGCTAGTGTCTATTAATGAAAATATGGGATAAAGATGTTTTACAAACTGCTTGAGGAAAATAGTTTTTTTTTTCTAAAGTTGTCATATTGGTTTCAAAAAATGGAATTGAAGATTTGTCAAAGATCAGGCTTTTGATTAGTCAATAATTTTTACCTTTCTAATTAACCAATAATAAACAAATTTGAAAGCTCTTCAAACTTTCTTAACCAGTTCATGAAGTTCATCTTTATAAACCCCCCTCCCCCCCCCCCGATCAGTAAAATCAATTCCCATGAATTTATCGTTTGAGTTATTTTGGGCCAGTTCTCT
Organism: Artemia sinica; assembly: GCA_027921565.1. Taxonomy (NCBI): domain Eukaryota; kingdom Metazoa; phylum Arthropoda; class Branchiopoda; order Anostraca; family Artemiidae; genus Artemia; species Artemia sinica. The sequence continues at coordinate 19,654,540 of CM051260.1, forward strand.
AGCAGCATTATGAAACCCGAAATATGTCAGCTGAAACATATCATTATTTATTCTTTAGGATGATTATTTAATGTCAAATCTCAATTTTGTAGCCGTTATTTGATCTTTACATTCATACTTTGTTCACACGGCTTCGCTTATAAGCAAAAATTACAGTTTTGTGTGTTTTGGTCAGATTTCATCAAGCTTTTGGAGCAAGTTTATGCGTCATAATTGTAAAAACGGTTCGTTGAAGTGTCGCTTGTGAGCCATGAAAAACGTACATTTTAAAAAATCTATTGATTGCCATGTTTTTAGTTTTGCTGTTTGCGCTGAAAAGAAACGGCTCATAAAAAACAATGCTTCTTATGCTAGGTGAAGAAAACAACAGATATTGGCAAAATATAACACATAGAAATAGTGTTTCCAAAAGTTGGTGAACTACACTTTGCACAGGGTGTTGTACAAAAAGTAAAGGGAAACGATTCACCCAATTAGCGTTTTAATGACATAGGAGAGAAAAGCTCCTCTGTATCTAGTTTTTGAAAATTGAACAGGATTAAAATGGATATTTTATTGAGGCAAAACAAGGAGTTCAAGTCTAAAGAGGGATTAAATAGGGAAAAGAAAACTTTTTCGGGGTTATAGGGAGCACTTTTAGTAAAATTTAAACAATTTTTGCTCTCCTTTCCTCAACAGTGCCCAGATTGGTTCATTGCGTCAATTTTTGTACGTCTCACACTTGGTTCACACAGATCCGGTTTTTTTTCTCACGCAAAACGGCTCACGCATAACGGATGCAGCAATAACGCAGAACTGTCCATATCAAATCGGTCCGGTGTACCAGTTTTAACGCAAATATGGGATTGAGCAAAAAGCAGAAAAAACTATTAGCTCTATATTTACTCAAGAAGAGAAGTCAAGTATTACTTTTTGGCATTGCTTTGAATTTTGACCTTGTGTATAAATCTCAAGGTAAAGTTGCAGATTAGTTACGCCAGCAGTATAGGGTACAGAGACAGTCTTTAGTAGAGACAAGATATAAAATAAACCACTCACTTTTTACCTATCCTGGTTCAGTTGGGCAGTACCTCTGCACACTATACTGCAGGAGCAGGTAACGTGCATCTTAGCCAATCTCTGAATTCTCTTTCAAAGTGGGTCTATCCAATTTTTTATTTTTTTTTTGTGGGGATGGGATCATTTTTATGCTACTCCATGTTCAAAAAACTACATTTTAAGTATTATTTTCCGGTACTCTTAAAGGGAGGAATGTTATCTGAAGTTAGTCATACTTTCTACCTGTCTATACTTCAGCTTAGAATTTTGATCTTGATCTTTTTTTTTAATTTGTGATTATTTATTGACAACAAACAAACATTTGCCAACAATAGCAAAATGACAAATAAATATAAAAAATGGCAAAACTCACAGCTAGCTCACCATTGAATCTTGTTTTGCCTCTAACTTATGAAAGAAGATCATTATTACTGAAACTATTAAAATACAATCTGATAGTTTCCACACTTTCCTCAGGTTTCACGGTTAGTTCAACAATCTCAATTTGATGTTACTTGAAGGTAGTCATATTTTCTACCTGTCTATACTTCAGCTTAGAATTTTGATCTTGATTTTTTTTTTTTTTTTTTTTAATTTGTGCTTATTTATTGACAACAAACACACATTTGCCAACAATGTCAAAAATGACAAATAAACCTAAGAAATGGCAAAACTCACAGCTAGCTCACCATTGAATCTTGTTTTGCCTCTAACTTATGAAAGAAGATCATTATTACTGAAACTGCTAAAATAAAATCTGATAGTTTCCACACTTTGCCTCAGGTTCCATGGTTAGTTCAACAATCTCAATTTGATGTTACTTGAAGGTAGTCATATTTTCTACCTGTCTATACTTCAGCTTAGAATTTTGATCTTGATTTTTTTTTTTTTTTTTAATTTGTGATTTTTTATGGACAACAAACACACATTTGCCAAAAATAGCAAAAATGACAAATAAATATAAAAAATGGCAAAACTCACAGCTAGTTCACCATTAAATCTTGTTTTGCCTCAAACTTATGAAAGAAGATCATTATTACTTAAACTGCTAAAATACAATCTGATAGTTTCCACACTTTTCTTCAGGCTTCATGGTTAGTTCAACTATCTCAATTTGATGTGAAATTTGTCTTCAAATAAAATAAATTGATTTAAACTTGACTTTTTTCATTTTTCTTTTTTAATAGACTTTTTATCCAACCAACAAAAATTCAACAAGCATTGCAGGCTACTTGAATGACAAATTAGTAGGAGTGATTTGAATCACCAGCATACCCTCTGTTGTTAAAGCCATTGTCTACCCCTTCTCCACCGCAAATTCGATTGAACAGTGAATTTAGTATACAAAACTAAAATTGAATTGAATATCAATCTAGCAAAACCAATTTCAGAACTGTCCAATCAAAGTCACTGTTGTGCTTATGGAGTATTTAAGGATTTTGACTAGACCTTCTTTTTCAGGCATCTTCTATTGATCGAAGATTGTGGGTCCGTGACATTTTACGAAATAAAAATACTTCAGGAAGTTTTGCAAATCTACTGGCACTGCTAGAAAAAAAAGACCAAGAATGGTACTTTCAGTATATGAGGATGTCACCTTGCCAATTTCAAGAAATCCTGACCTTACTTTATGATAAAATTCAAAAGCAACATACGAATTGGAGAGAAACCCATCTTACCTCATGTTAGACTGGCGATTACACTAAGACACTTGGCAACAGGCGAGTCAAAAGATCTTTGTCTTACCAATACCTAGTAGGCCGTTCGACCGTCACAAACATAATAGCTGAGACTATAAAAGCTATTTGGGACGTTTTGAAGGATAAATATATGAAGGCACCTACACAAGGAGATTTTCAAACTGCTGCCAAAAAAATTTGAGAGCCACTGGAATTTCCCAAACTGTATTGGTGCGATAGACGGCAAGCATATTAGAATTCGATGCCCCAAGAATAGTAGCTCTCAGTACTACAACTACAAAAATTTCTACAGCATCGTTCTCATGGCTGTCGTGGATGCAGACTATAATGCAGACTATATTTATGCTAATAGATGTTGGATCAGAAGGCAGCTCAGGAGATTCTGGTGTATTTACAAGATCAACTTTTGGAAGGTCAATTATAAATGAGACAATTGACCACACCACATCCACAACCAATTGCCAATGGGATGGTGATGCCTTATGTTTTTGTAGCTGACGAGGCTTTTCCTCTGAGAAAAAATATTATGAGACCCTATCCTGGTGGATTAAGCATAGCAGACAGGCAGAAGAGAGTTTACAACTATAGGTTATCCAGGGCAAGACTTGTGGTAGAAAATGCCTTTGGTATTCTGGCTGCCAGATGGCGGATTTCTTATACAGCAATTGACAGCAAACTTGAAACGATTGACTCGATTATAAAGGCATGCTGCTGTTTGCACAATTTTTTAATGGCAAGAGGCTTGGATTATTGTCCCAGAATTTTCGGTGACACTACAAGCAGTAATGGAAGAATAATTGATGGGACATGGAGGCATGCAGTACAATCTACCTGGGGGCAAACACTCAATCGCCAGGGTTCAAACAATTCTAGCAGTGCAGCAATTGTTATTCGCAATAATTTTTCCGAATTTTTTTATTCAAGTGAAGGTGCTTTACCTTGGCAAAACGAGTATTTATTCCAATAGTGTAACAGCTTTTCTTGTCTTTTATCTGAACTATTTAATGTAAGAAAGTTTTTATAAAAAAAAATTCGAACAAAAAGTGAAAAGAAATAACGTTTTGAAATTTAATGAGATAAATTTCTAACTATCGTCTCTCATTTGGCCACTGGACACTAAATAAACCAATTGCTGAATCTTATATTTGAGGAAAGCTTTAGTGGCCAGATCAGCCTCTTCAGATCATCAACAAGACTTTCGCAAAATGCCTTGTCGTAATCAACATCTTCTCTGATTGCATTTATCAGTTCCTCCTCAAGCAGTGAAGTTTTATTGGATACTTTCCCTTTTTTTGAAGGAGGCTGTGAAGTCTCAGGACTTGATGCTGGTATTCGGACACTCGAGCTAGTTGAAGGCGAAGGCGGATTTGGTAAGTTGAAGTTCCCGATGAATCATCGAAACCAGCCAGGACGATTCCTTCGATCACATCTTGTGTTTCTATTTCAACCTAAATTATGTAAAAAATGTAAATTATATAATACATTTTGTAAGAGGCTTGCGCCAATATTTTTACATTTAATAATTATTATTATTCAAAAGTTTGATCTACCAAGGGATATTTCAGTATTTCATGAGAGCTACATCAACAAAATTTTCAAACAGTTCATGGTAACAAACTGTAAGTAAGGAGTGACCCGGCTCAACGGTAACCAAAACTGTAGAAAACGGAATTTTGATACCAATAGATACATCAAAAGAATCAGATTTTAATGCTGATTTAAAATATATAAGTTTCATCAAGTTTAGTGCTACCTATCAAAAGTTACGCGCCTGAGAAAATTTGGCTGATTTTCAGAAAAAGGGGGAAAGACCCCCTAAAAGTTATAGAACATTAATGAAAATCACACCATCATATTCAGCGTATCAGAGAACCCTACTACGGAGGTTTTAAGCTCCTATCTACAAAATGTGGAATTGTGCATTTTTTGCCAGAAGAAAGATCATGGATGCATGTTTATTTGTTTGTATTTTTTCCCCAGGGGTGATCGTATCGATCCAGTGGTTCTAGAATATCGTGGGAGGGCTCATTCAAACGGAAATTAAAAGTTCTAGTGCCCTTTTTAAGTGACCAAAAAAATGGAGGGCAACTAGGCCCCCATTCTCATGCTCATTTTTTTCCCAAGTCACCCGATCAAATTTTGAGATAGCCGTTTTGTTCAGCATGGTCGAAAATATGATAACTATGTCTTTTAGGATGACTTAATTCCCCGAAGTCCCCGGGGGAGGGCTGAAAGTTATGAACTTTACTCAACGTTAACATATAGTATTGATTATTGGGAAGTATACAGACGTTTTCAGAGGGGATTTTTTGTGGTAGTGGGGGTGGGGGGGGGGTGGTTCGGGGGTTATGTAGGAGGATCTTACCATGAAGGAAGTTTTCATGGGAGAAGGGACATTGCTATGAAGGGGGCGCCAGATTTCCCAGCATTATTTAAATAAAGATCAGAAATTATACATAAAAAAAACAAGTATTTTAACTGAAAGTAAAGAGCAACATCAAAACTTAAAACGACAGAAAACATTACGTATATGATTGGGTTCATTCCCTAGTCAATACCTCGCTCTTTAAGCCAAAAATTATTTAGTACTTTCATAAGAGCTATTTATTCTAATTAACGGCATTTGTGATTAATGTGTCAATTTTAAAGAATTGGAACAAAATTCGAACTTTAGATTAAAGAGCAAGGTATTGACTAGGGGGCGACCCTCTAATATACGTATTAAAAATCTAAGAATAAGGAGGTTCGTTACGTAAGTTAATTCGTAAGTTACGTATATTTATTACTAATAAAAACGCCCGTAAATAAAATTAAACAGGTTTTCGAGAAAGCCATTTAACCAAATAAAAGTAAAATTAATATTCAATTTTGTTTTTAATTATTCATGTACGGTGAGCCAAAATCAAAACCTGCATTAATTCAAAAACGTTCAAAAATTAAATTAGAAAAAACAAGTTTTTTTAACTGAAAGTAAGGAACGACTTAAAAACTTAAAACGAACAGAAATTATTCCGTATATGAAAGGGGCTGTCCCCTCCTCAACACCTCGCTCTTTACGCTAAAGCTTGACTTTCTCACAACTCTGTTTTTTTTTAACAATGAAAAACTTTAGCGTGAGAGCAAGGCGTTGAGGAGGGGACAGCCCCATTCACTTGTTTTTTTTTTTAATTTAATCAATAGAAGGAATATGTTCTTATTGCAAAGCTTTGCTCCATAAACTAAAACTTTTTGGACTCCTTGACTAATAGGAGGGAAGACTCCCCACCATCTTTGAGTACAAGCATTAGGATGTGTGTGTGGCATGATTGGCTGATGGAACATTAAACTTGCAACCTTTGCTAATTCAATATTTGACTAAGTATACTAAATATTGCCCGGCCAATCAGCAATATGAGATACTTACATTTAGTATCTTCTGCAAAATTTGACTCTGTCTGTCTATCTGCCATGTGATCTTCGAGGAACAAAAGGCTCTGAAACCACTTCCAAGGCTTCTTGTCTCTTCCTCCCTGAGACCCACTCTTGGACATTTGGGCCTTTTTTCTCCCTTTTGAAGCCATCTCGAAGGGATCTCCACTGTTTTTGACAGTCTTCAACTGAAAGAAAACTGGATGAGAATTTGATTTGTATAATCTTTTCATAAAATTTGGTTTTAGAAGACATGAGAAATTTATCAATATCACAGAACTAGGAAAATGTAGTTGATCTCAACTAGGGGTCATTTAATAAAATGATGAAATTAGTTGGGTTATGTTGAACTTTTCTTTGAAGTCTACTAACTTTAATTAAAACAGTTATGAAACCACCATTTTCCCCTCACACTAGTTTAATAGATCCAATCTTCTTCATCATTTTTACATCATCAAATTTTATTCTGCGATTGGATGAGGAATCTCTACTATATGTCACTAGGGAAACTCTGCTTGTAAGCCTTACCCAGTCATTTTCTTTGTGATGTGCTCACTAACTAGATGATGAAAATATTCTATGAGGTAAAATATAATTTACATTTCAACAAATAAGTGGCCAATAACACAGATCTGATCAAGAGAGAATACTCAGCGTGAATGTAGAAGCCTGGAACCTAGGTGCGACTGTAACTTAACACAGGTCTTTGTGTGGATGCCAAGTACAAGAAGAAATAATAAATATATACAAATTAATCCAAGAGATCTTAAAATAGATAGTTTGGCATGGGTACCCAAACAGATTCCCTACTCCTCTTTTATGAGGGGGTTGGGCTGTGTTGTTTAGGATTATATCCTAATTTATTTAAAAAAAAACATAAGCTAATGTGCTCAAGAGGACCTAAAGCTTTTGTTGGCTATGAGATACTACTTCAATCATTGATACAGGGACAGATTAGGCACCCCTGCAGTATATGGTGTAGAGTTATCACAATACAAAATGGAATTTGATCTAAAAGGTAGCAAATTACTTTATGTTTACTCTCTGGCAACCACTGCATGGTGACATGATGGTGACAGGGAACAATGAAAAATTGACCAATTTGGAATACAGGACCATAATAAAATAGATAAGAAATAAATATACTGTTCAGTTGAAAATTTAATGCTCTGTCCAAATACAATAATCAATTACTCTGAATATTCATTCCTCTGATCCTATAAATCAAAATTTTCAAGGACACAAACCTGTAGTAGAGCTGCCCACTGTAAACAAAACCTATTTTTTTACTCAATATTATTCATCCAATTGAGCTGTAAAGTTGCACAGATACTGTCCAGTAGTAGCAGAATATAAGCAAATCACTTCTCACTGTATATCCTGGTTCTATTGGCCAGTACACCTGCACCATATGGTACATGGGCAGCTCTATAACAGGTTTACCGAGGAGCCTACACCACAAACATCAAGTGAGCAAAAAACTAAACTGGAGCTAGTTTTTTTAATTCAAGAATCTGTAAAGATAAAGGTGCAGACTAGTTCCCCCTGACAAAAACAACTTATTTTTAACTGTAAAATTATTCAGTCCATTGGGCTGTAAAGTTGCATAGATACTTTTCAGTAGAAGCAGAATACAAATGACTCACTTTTTACTGTTTATCCTAGTTGTGTTGGAGGGTCTCTGCACCCTCCCACTAGAGGGGGAACAGTAAAGGTTCAGATTAGCTACCCTTGATAAAAACAACCCATTTCTTACTGTATATTATCGGTCAATATATATGAAATCATATTATTGAGTTAGGACTAAAGTGAATACACCATTCGATGCCTTTTTTTATGCTGATTATGAATATAATAAGCATTTCTATCGGAAATAAACTTCAGCCCCCCCCCCTATATATGCCAATTCAGGGTTAGGTTAGGTTGGATTAGGTTAGGTATAGCCTATATAGGGGGGGGGGGCTGAAATTCATTTCCGATAGAAATGCTTATTATATTCATAATCAGCATAAAAAAAAGGCATCGAATGGTGTATTCACTTTAGTCCTAACTCAATAATATGATTTTGTATATATTGACCATATTATCCAGTAAAATAGGCTGTAAAGTTGCACAGATACTGTCCAGTAGATGCACAACATAAATAAATTGATAAAGGTGCAGAATGGCTACCCCTGTAGTGTAGGGTGCAGAGGCTCTACCAATAGAATCAGGATATACAGTAGGAACTGATTTGTTTAAATTGTGCTTATACTGGACAATATCAGTGCAAGTTTACAGGCCAATTGGCTGAATAACATACAGTAGGAAATAGGTTGTTTTCATTAAGGGTAGCTAATCTGCACCTTTACCAACAAATCAGTTCCTGTTGTATATCCTGATTCTATTGGTAGAGCCTCTGTACCCTACACTACAGGGATGCCTAATCTGCACCTTTACTGGGGGAAATAATCTGCACTAATTCACCAAAAAGTCTAGCTAGGCTAGACTTGCCTAGTAAAATTTTCCTTCTTACCTTTTAGACCAGCTTCCTCTGAAACTTTTTCCCAAGCTTTAGTCAACAAATGACGCTTATAGTGGTCAGGATGCTTTTTATCATAGATAATTGGCTTGCATCTTACTGCTAAGATAAGTTTCTCAGTGAATTCCATCTTTGAAACTTAAACTTTGCCGTTTGCGTTTTGCCGGATGAGTTGAATTATTTTAATGCATGCGTCAAGCCGTCATAACGCAGAAATGGGCATCGGACAACGCATGGAACTTGACGGGTCGCGCAAAAATGCGCATTTTTGCGTAAAATCGCATCTGTGTGAACCAAGGGTCATCTGTTTGAGCCCTGGGTTAACTGAGATTATGCGCCATCTTAAGAATTCGCTTTCTAGGTGCTGTAAAATTTCCCTCACAGCCAGGCCTGCTCACAGCAGTTTAAACTCTTTTTCTAAGTTTGAAATCTTAGAATCCTAGTTAGCAGCTATTTTGTTACAATTGGGTTTACAGCACACCTAGTTGTAGACTACAGTCTGGTGAAGATGAAGTAGCCTAGCTTATATGTAAGTTTTTCTGGTAAAATCTTTCTGCCATTCCATTTGTGTTTTTCTTTAGACTAGGCTAAGGTTAAAATAGCTTAGTTGCCCCACTAGAGTGACTAAGTATTTAGATTGAATGTATGACTACAGTAGTTAACTTTCAAGGGTAAATATTTACCAAATCATATTATTGAGTAACAACTAAAGTGAATATACCATTCAATGCCTTTTTTATGCTGATTACAAATATAGGCTAGGCTAATAATCATGGTAAATTTCTACCAAAACATATTATTGACTTATGCTAAGTGAATATACCACTCAATGCCTTTTTTTATGCTGATTATGAATATAATAATCATTTCTATTGGAAATGAATTTCAGCCCCCCCCCCCCCTCCTATATATGCCAATTCAGGGTATATATTTCTTGCATTAGGGGGGGGGGGTGGGGACAAATTTTGTTTCTGATATAAATGGGAGGTAAGTTTAAACTTTGCCCCCACCCCCCTGATGTAGAAATATATACCCTGAATTGGCATATATAGGGGGGGGGGGCTGAAATTCATTCCCAATAGAAATGGTTATTATATTCGTAATCAGCATAAAAAAAGGCATCAAGTGGTATATTCACTTTATGTATAAGTCAATAATATGATTTGGTAGAAATTTACCATAATCATTTCTATCAGAAATGATTTTTAACCCCCCCCCCCTATATATATGCCAATTCAGGGTAGCCTATATATTTTGGTAAATATCTACCAAATCATATTATTGACTTACGCATAAAGTGAATATACCACTTGATGCCTTTTTTTTTATGCTGATTACAAATATAATAATCATTTCTATTGGAAATGAATTTCAGCCCCCCCCTATATATGCCAATTAAGGGTATATATTTCTACATTAGGGGGGGGGGGGTAAAGTTTAAACTTACCTCCCATTTACATCAGAAACAAAATTTGCCCCCACCCCTTCCAATGTAGAAATATATACCCTGAATTGGCACATATAGAGGGGGGGGGGGGCTGAAATTTGTTTCCAATAGAAATTATTATTATATTTGTAATCAGCATAAAAAAGGTATTGAGTGGTATATTCACTTTATGTGTAAGTCAATAATATGATTTGGTAGATATTTACCTATATTTCTACATTAGGGGGGGGGGTGAGGGTAAAGTTTAAACTTACCTCCTATTTACATCAGAAATAAAATTTGCCCCCACCTGCCCTAATGTAGAAATATATACCCTGAATTGGCATATATAGGGGGGGGGGGGCTAAAATTCATTTTCAATAGAAATGATTATTATATTTGTAATCAGCATTAAAAAAAGGCATTGAATGGCATATTCACTTTAGTTGTTACTCAATAATATGATTTGGTAAATATTTACCCTTTCAAGAATGTATCCTGACAAGGACAGATACAAAATTATTGTCAAGGGGGTGCACAAAAACTGGGTAGGCCTAGGTCTACTCCTTATTGACATTTTCCCTCTATCCCTGCTGTTAGTGCAACTTTTGACCTTTCTGGGGGGAGGGAGGCACATGCCCCAAAAATCATCCCCCTGATTCAGAGCCATTTACAGGTAGGCCTGGAATGATGTTCGTCCGGAATGATGCAGACCTTGTCTGCTGACCATGTGCCTCTGGATATGGGGTCATCCCTAACTAAACACTCCGATCAGGGTGGCTGCAACCTCATGTGGTGGGTGGAGCCCACCCCGGGAATATCAGTATCTAGGTTAAACTAGCTCTAATCAGATTCCAGGCCTAGGGTCGGTTGGGCTAGCAACCCTCCACCTGAAAATCAAGTGCTACACAAAGTGACTACATAGCCTCGGATCCGGACTTTCTTTTTAGATCTCGACCTATGCGCGTCAACTGACATGCTGACGACATCAGAAAGACTGACAGACTGAACCTTCTAGACCAAAGGGGGCTTGGAATAGCCACCTGGAATGTTTTGACCCTGAATGCACCTGCATCAAAGAACCTACTTTCTCAAGAACTTCGTAAGAATAAAGTGGCAATTGCAGGTCTCACAGAAACCCGTCTTACTGGAAGTGGAGAAGAGCGAATAGGCAATAATCACTCGTTAGTCTGGTCTGGAGGGAGCATGAGAAGAAATGGTGTTGGCCTCGCGGCTCTAAACGGCCTTGCAAGAAAGGCCTTACTCTTGCATGAAGCTGTATCGGACAGAATAATGAAGGCCCGCTTTGGGCACAAGCATGGCAAGATGACAATTTTTGTATGCTATGCCCCGACCAACGATTCCGACGACGTAACCAAGGAAGAGTTCTACTCTGCTCTGTCCAGATGTCTGTCAACAGTTTCCCCCCATGATGTCACTGTTCTTCTCGGTGACTTCAATGCTACAGTGCGAGATGATATGGGTGTTTGGCGTGGCACAATTGGACCTGTATCCCCCAACCCACTGAACGATAACAGCCTTCGCCTACTCGAACTGTGCCAATCCCATGAACTTGTGATTGCAAACACCTACTTTCAACGTAAGACTATCCACCAGTACACGTGGTATAGTAACGACGGTCGCACAAAGAAGATGATTGACTACATCATTATTTCTAAACGCTGGAGATCATCGCTGAAGAACTGCAGAACTTACAGATCAGCAGAGCTCGGAAATGCAGATCACAGGCTTGTATGTGCTGATGTCCAGCTTCGCCTCCATGCACAGTGATCAGAAAGAAAACCAGTAGCAGTGGATATTGGGAAACTAAAGGAGCCATATACTTGCCAGAAGTATAGTGTTGAGATATCAAATTGCTTTGAGCTCCTGGGCACACTCAACAACAGCGAAGACGCCTGGAAGTATTTTAAATCACAGACCAGCGAAGCAGCACAGCTGGTGCTTGGCAAGCGGAGTTTTCCCGAAGAAATCGTTTCTAACTGACGAAACACTGCAGGTCATAGAGCAAAGGCGGAGGGCAAGACTTCTTGGGAACATGGCCACCTATTGAAGGCTCAATGGAGTGCAGAACAGACTTATTCACCGAGACCGAACTCAGTTTGTTGCAAGGAAAGCCAATGAAATCGAACTAGCAGCAAAAAAGAAAGACATGGGTAGCCTGTTCAAGCACCTCCGCGATCTCACAGAAAATAAAACACCAGCATTGGGACCCGTCCTATCCAGGGATGGGACACTTCCCTCTGATGAGGGTTCTTGTCTCGAGCGGTGGAAGGACCACTTCTGCTCACATCCTGAACAACACTAGCCCGTCTATGCCTCCTACTGATAGTCCCAGCCAACCTGGCAGTCCAAGATCCGAAACAGATGCTCCTCCAGACGAGCCTTTCAGCCCCTCAGAAATTGGAAATGTAGTAAAAAGGCTCAAGAACAATAAAGCTGCCGGTATCTGTGGCCTGAGTGCAGAGCTGCTAAAATATGCAGGTCCTGTTATGCTCCTGTTTCTCCACACCCTGTTCTCTACAATCTGGCAAACCAAGATAATTCCCGAAGATTGGCGGAAGGGTGTCATTATCCCTTTATGGAAGAGGAAAGGTTCTAGAAGCGACTGCTTGAACTACCGTGGAATAACCCTACTGTCTGTCCCAGGAAAACTTTTCTCAATGGTCCTGCTAGATCGATGTCAAAATATCATTCGTAAAATCCGGCGACCGGAGCAAGCTGGTTTCATGTCGGACCGTTCAACCATCGAGCAGATTTTTACGATCCGACAAATCATAGAAAAAACCACGGAGTTCCGACAAAAAGCTTTTTTTACCTTCGTCGACTTCCGTGCTGCGTTTGACTCAGGGGACCGAGAAGCTCTTTGGCGGATTCTAGAATCGACAGGCCTCCCTAAGAAATACTGCAGACTCTTCAAAGCTCTACACCATGGGACGGAGAGCTGTGTTCAAGTGAATGGCCGCTGCAGCCCGTTCTTCCAAATCACGACAGGAGTGCGCCAAGGATGTGCAGTTGCCCCAGAGCTCTTCAATGTCATCATAGACTACGTTATGACAAGGACTACTTCACGTCTCAGCTTTGGACTCAAGTTTGGAGATCGTGTCATTACAGATGCTGATTTTGCCGATGACTTGGCCATTCTGGCGGACTCCATGGAGCAGTTGCTGGAAGCGCTTCGAATCCTACGAGAAGAGGCTGCAAAAGTAGGACTGCAGATAAACTGGACTAAAACGAAAATTATGGCCATAGACCCATCCTCTCCTGCTGCCAATCCTTCAGTTAGCCTGGATAGCACCACTAGCATCGAAGTTGTCCAAAGGTTCACCTACCTGGGCTCCATAATTTCTTCAGATGGCTCGCTTCTTTCTGAACTACAAGCGAGAATATCCAAAGCGTCTTCTGCCATGGGCAGACTTGAACCGTCACCTCTGGCGAAAACCGAACATCAGTCGCACAACGAAGCTGCGGATTTTCAACGCCCTCGTTGGCTCTGTGATGCTCTATGGAGCTGAGACGTGGCAAGCTTCAGCCGCAACCCTCAAGACAATTGATGTCTTTCAGTCGAAGAGCCTGAGGAGGATCGAAGGTCTACGATGGTTCGACTTTGTCAGCAATGAGAAGCTGCTGCAGCTCACCAAGCAGTCTCGGTTTTCGACCCAAGCAGCCGAGTGAACACTACGATGGTTCGGACACCTACTTCGAATGCCTCCACACATACCTGCGAAAACGATCCATGTCTTCGACCCTGTCAAAGCCGGTTGGAAGCGACCTCGCGGCCGACCAAAGAAACGATGGTCTGACAGCCTGTCCGAGTTCCTGGCGATGGCGAATATCAGGTTGAGCGATGTGCAAACGCTTGCCATGGACCGAAGTGGATGGAGGAGGCAGACGTCACTCTCTACGCCGAGCAGCGCCTGGCAGGAGACATAAGTCAAGTCAAGTCTACACTGGTTGAAACAAGATCAATACATGAAAACTTACCATTGATTCAAACCATGGTTTGATATCATTGATTCAAACCATGGTAATTGATTCTTACCATGATTTTCAAACTTACCACTATAGTCAGAATTGCATCCCAAATCCAAATTTAACATTCATTTGCATTAGAAATGAACCTTACAATGAATTTTGTTAGAAATGAAATTTCTAGTGGGCCATATAATTTAGCTAAGGTGATAGTGAAAATGTCATTTGATGCCTTTTTTACATTCTTTCATAATTCAATAATTGCTTCTGGGGCTAGTTACATCTTGATCTCTTAAAAGGGCCCCAAAAGTATTTCATTTTTGTAACCTTGCTAAGAAGTTAACAACATTACCATTCTAATATGTGTAAAGCACATGAGGCATCCACTCAACAAAAGCAAAGATCTGATGCTGTATAAGCAAGTATTCAGGGGTTTCTCACTCTGGGAACTATAGGCTACTTAAACTTTAGTTTTTTGGGGTTTAGGGAGGGGGGGGAGATTAGGTTATGTATTTAATATATGCTATGTTTTACCCCCCCCCCTATGTGCAAATATATAGCCCAATTTTGTTCTTAAACTACAATATTTTCATCATATTCTGTTTTATTTCATTAGCATTAACCAAAGTTCAGTTTGGTTAATGCTAATCACTAGTTTATAATGTATCACTAGTTTATAAATAAGCTGTTCAAGAGTAATATATTCCAAAAATGCTTATTTATAACAATACAAACCTAATTTATTAGGCAATTCAAATATAAACTGTTTTCATACCATTTTAAGTTTTTCAAATGTCATCAACAAAATAGCACTGAATTTTCCAATTCAAAACTTTGCTGTCAACAATTCAGGATAAATTCCAATTAAGGGTATATATTTGCACATTAGGCAGGAGGGGGGAGGGGTAAGATTCATGGTAAATTTGCAGTGGACCATATAATTTAGCTAGGATGAAAGGGAACACATCATTTGATGCTTTTTTCATGTTCTTTCATAATTCATATAAAATACCTTTGGGGCCCTTTTAAGGACTCCAGATGGAATTAGCCCCAGAAGCAATTATTGAATTTTGAAAGAGCATAAAAAAAGGCAGCAAATGACATTTTTGCTTTCATCTTAGCTAAATTATATGGCCCGCTAGAAATTTACTGTTTCACTAACATGTTTCCTTCTCAACAGCTCTAATTCTAGGCTTATACCCAGTAAACAAGCACAGTTGCACTATTAAAAATACAAGAAGAATACAAATTAGAAGAAGGTTAGCCTTTATATTTATCCAGAGCTGTTCCTAGTGTTGGTGGTGCCCAGAGAAAAATTGATTACAGCCAAGGCACCTATGGCATGCCCTCCCCCCTTTGAATGGATCTGTATTTGTCCATGGGGGGGGGGGGGGTAAAGGGAAGCAAAGCCTGTTTAGGAGTAGGTAATTGAAAATTGGTTTTCAGAATTCTTTAGTGTTTCCTTATGGAGAATAGAATCAGTAAATATTTATCAGTCCCACTTTTTGATGCCTTTAGATATGCTCTTTTCATATATAATAATCCTATCACTCACAAGTACACTTCTCTGCTCTGATGATCCCCTGTGTAGTCCTAGGATATTGGTTTATACAAAAAAAAAACTAAGCAGCAAAACTCTTATCTAATAATATGTAGCATGATATGGGGCCCAAGTTTCTATTAATCATATTATCATGTTTAGGCTACTTCTATTATTATTTGCACTCATAAATCATTTAAAATAACATTTGATATCCATCAGAGATTAAATTCTTTTGCAATCATATTGTTCATCTAGCCTAAAGATTCTTACATCAGGTCAAGGAACCTGTTGTGGAGAAAAGAAATAGATGAAAACAACAGCCAAATGTGTTAATTATGACGTGGGACAATTAAAGGAGGAGGGGAGTATATTTGCTGGTAAAATGATCATATATTTGGAAGGAGCATAAAAAAGGAATCAGAGTCTGTTCTTCTTGTCTACATCAGTACATGGTAATTGTTCTTTGTTTTGTGCTCATTCTAAATATCATGGTTGCTTTTTTGACACCCCTCCCCCTCTTGATGGTCCAGATATAACCATAGGAATGTATAAATAACAAAATTTATAAATTAGACATCTTTTATTTATAAATAAATAACAAGCCTATGGCTTACTCCATTTTTGTTCAAAATAAAATTAAAAGAAAACACTGTAAAAAGCATCAAGGATGTGTTCATCTAGTCTCTACTTCAGTAATTGTGTAAATATTTACTAGTTGGTCACTTCTGAAAGAAGTATGCTAAGCAATAAAAGTAGTACTATTAGATTTCTTATTGTGTGCTCTTTTCAAATATCATGGTTTCTTTTCTGACAATGTCTCCTCTACCCCCTGGTGGTTCTAGATATAACTCCAGTAATGTATAAATAATTAAAAGAAAACAGTGACATTCTCACCTTATGATATGCAGCATGTTTCTGTTAATCAGACTATCATGTTTCTTTCAATTTCATTTCATGTTTCTTTCTGTTTCTTTCATGAGAATCAGTTAACAGAGAAATGTATTTTTAGGTCTATATCTTGGACCAGCAGCCGGGGGTATGGTTCATTGTCAGAAAAGCCACTGTGATATTTAGAAAGAGCTTGGAATAAGGAATGTAATTGGAGCCCACCACTTTTATTTATTTTGTATATTCCTTCAAAAGTGGCCATCTGCTAAACATTTACCATAATTTTAAATACCTATCTGCTGCTGCCCCCTCCAAAGTACACTGACCT
This sequence comes from Artemia sinica, assembly GCA_027921565.1. Classification (NCBI taxonomy): domain Eukaryota; kingdom Metazoa; phylum Arthropoda; class Branchiopoda; order Anostraca; family Artemiidae; genus Artemia; species Artemia sinica. The sequence goes on from CM051260.1 coordinate 19,671,382, forward strand.
TTGATGACTTCTTGCAATTTTTTATAACTAACACTGGCTTTTAGCTGGTCTCCAGAAGAGAGTGTCTTAATTCAATAAATAATAGCATTAAGTGTACCTGGTACCACAAATTTGGAATAAAAAATAATCTTTATTCCTTATTTTATGCTCTTTTAAATACCATATTTGTTTTTTTTTACAATGCGCTCCAGATATGTAGGGTACATACATAGAAGGCTTGGACCATAGGGAGACTTAGTCCCTGTGGATCCACAAAAGTAAACTGTGGTACCTTTGCCCAGGGGCCATAAATACATGCCAAGGTGGAAAAAGGCCCCTTGAATGCACCCTCAGCAGGGCCCACTGGCATATGGGTATGTCCTGTGAGTTACAAACCTTCTCCCAGCAATGGGTTAAATTGCATGGTGAGGTAGATCACCATCATGAGAGAATCCTCTATAGGAGGACAACTGCAGCAGGGCATAAGATCCAGATCTATGGAAAATGGCCTCTACAAATGGCTGCTTCAATGCTGTTGGAGTACCTGCAAGACAGGGGCCCTTGTAGTCAACACTGTTCCCACATGAGGAGTGGTACAGTACTCCTTGAGGAAATTAAATAAAAAAACAATTAGTTTTTTCAACTGAAAGTAAGGACAATATCAAAGCTTAAGACAAACAGAAATTATTATGTATACGAGGGGGGTCGCCCCTCCTTATTACCTCACTCTTCACACTAACGTTTTTTGGTATTTTTCGAAAAAGCTTTGGAACCAAACAAATACATTAAAATGATTAGTGCTGTGTATGAGAGTAACACTGCAGTGATTAGGGTAGAAAATAAGGGTAGTAGCTGGTATCATATTAAGTCAGGAGTTAAGTAGGGCTGTTCTCTACCCCCATTTATATGGATCATTTTGATGGATTTTGTCTTAAGGAGCAGCGGAAAGGCAATAGGGGAACACAGAATCAAATGGGGAAGTAAAACTTTCCTGGATTTAGATTATGCTGATGATTTAAGGATCCTAGACGGAAGTGTGAGCAAAATGAATGAACTGAAAAAGTGATTAATAGCCCAAAATTAAGGCAAAGTATTTTTTTTTTTTCAAAATGTAAAAAGGTATATTTTAAACCCTAGATTCATTCCTGGAAATTTTACTTACCAAACGCAACTACTTCCCATGTTGTCAAGAAGCCATCCTAGCTGAGTGGTTAGTATGCTAGACTTGAAATCCTTCATCCATGAGGACTTGGATTCAAGCCCTGGTATTGCTGGTTATTTGGTTAATGGAGGTCAGTGGTGCAACTCTGTAAGCTTAGCCAGAGTCAACCCAGCTCTAAATAGGTTCCTAGAGAAATACAGGGAAGATAAACAGGAAGGGTTTGTGAAAGCACAATATGGCTGTTCCCACCCCCTATTGCATTTCCTGGTTGAAGGGCCATAAATTTGAATTTAGAACCATTAGTAGGGACCACCACATACTACAGTGCAACCACTTTTGTTTGTGATTATGGTTGAGTTTGTTTTTCTGCATTTTGGATTATGGAGGAAAAAAAACATCCCATGTGCCTGCCAAACATAATAGTTGCCCTCGTAGGGGGAAGTGGGCTGGAATTACATTGTTACAGTAGCAATTATTTTGTTTAGAAAGATTGCTGGGCTGTTAAAAATTTTTCATCAGAGAAGGATTCTTGGCACAAGATCACTGGCGATATTTTTGAATGTGTTTTTCTGTAACATCCTGCTTGTACTACAGAAGCAAAAAGCTAAAATGGCAAGAAATTGGTTTGGAAAACTTATATCTATCCCCAAGAATCTTCTATCCTCAACTAATCTATTTCCAGGGATCTTCTGTTATTATTTATAAGTTGTGAAAACACAATCTAAAGGGTTTAAATAGGATCCTAGGCTAAGTTATTTTTTCACAATCCAACACATTAACTGAAGTTTTTCAATCCTTCTAAATCAGAATTTTGTGAATTTATGAAACTCAGAACACTTTTTTTAGTCTTATTTAAATAATCTTGTGCCAAGATTAATAACGAGTGGGCAATACTTTGACAAATACATCTTAGCCCCCCCCCCTCCTTGTGAGGGTAGGTAGAGCCCTCGGCTGTGTGGTAAACTATACTGATTTTTTTTCCAGTTGGGATTATTTTGCATCATGAACCAACTTTTAGGCTAAGATTTATGTCCGAAAAATTACTATTGTAAGCCCAGATGGACTAAATTTGCTAAAGCAAATATGTTTTATTAAAGAAATTTTTTTTAGCAAAACGAGTCAATAAATGCAAAAAACATAAAAGAAAAAAAATCTGGAAAAAGATTATCAATTGGTCTTGTTACTAAAGAATACAAAAGACAATTTTAGTTAACAAAAATTTACTATTCATATTCCTGTGAAACCATTGCTTGTACAGAGCCTATTTTGATTTAATATTTTGTTTGTGAGATTTGTTTTGTTTTTATTTTGTCCTCATTCTTATAAAAAAAAATTACTCTTTATTTACTTTTGTGCATTGAGGATGGTTGAGCAGTGGTCTTGACTGAAATATCTGCATATTTTCACTGTGGAAAGATTCTCGTTTTATTCTTCCCTTTTTTTCATTTTGTACTCTAAGCTTGTTGATAACATAGGGAATATAATTGGAAAGTCATCTGTAAGTTATTCTCACTCTTTGTCCATCATTTTATTTTATATAATTCCAGGTTTTGTCCTTTTGTTAAGCAAAGGGTACTTCGTGTATACACATTTAAAATTATTAGTTTTGTGAAGCTAGCTTTTTATCTACTTTATTACCATAGTGATAATACAGTTCATAAATTTGGCTTGAAACGTATTTTTAGAAAATTGACTGAGTTGAGTAGAAATTTATCACAAGCTAACAAGTGTCCACTTTATCCGTTTCTTGATCTTGAATGTGTGCTTTTGCAGCAATTTTGAATGGTTTTTATGTGTGTTATTTTTTTATATTCTGTTTTGTACTTTGCTGTTTAGTGTGTTGTAATTAATAACAGAATAGTTAATATCTGCCATCAAAAAAAAGGTCAAAAGCATGGATTTTGACAAAAAAAAAACCCTGCTTAGCTGTCTTCAATGTAAAAAAATACGTTTAAGAAGTAAAAAATTTTTATAACAGAGAAACAGAATCTCCATTAAAAAGGAGAAATTTAAATATTTAAAACTAAGGGGGAAAACAAGTATACTGTGATACCAAAGACCCAAGACCTAACCAACCAAAAGAAAGAAATGACTCATTTGTATTGTAATTCCACTTATTATCTTCCATATCTACTTAATTGATATTCTTCTGAAATATGTCCTGTCAAATGCTTTGCACAAGTAAATCTAGCGATTTCTTTTGAGCCTACTGTATGGTGTCTTCTTTTTTTCAAAGCTTTTTAGTTTAACAGATAGACCCCACCCACTGATATTGTTCAAAAGACTTTCCCTCTCCCTCTTGAAAGAATGCCCCCTTTTCTAGTTTCAACCCCAACTCCTGTAGAAAAAAAATACTAGTTCTGTGCGCCTCCTTGTGAATATTATTGATAAATAATCCATTTGTAAGTTACTAACATACGGATAGGTGCATATCAAACAGTTCGTGGTAACAAACTGTAAGTAAGGAGCGACCCGGCTCAATAGTAATAGAAACTCTAAAAAACGAAATTTTTATACCAATCGATACATCAAAAGAATTGCAGTTTTATGCTGATTTCAAATAAATAAGTTTCATCGAGTTTAATCATAACCATCAAAAGTTACGAGCCTGAAAAAATGTGCCTTATTTTTAAAAAAAAGGGGGAAATGCCTCTTAAAAGTGATAGAATATTGATGAAAATCAAACTATCATATTCAGCATATCAAGAAACCCTACTGTTGAGGACCAAAAAAATTGGAGGGCAGTTAGGCCCCCTCCCATTCTCATTTTTTTCCCGAAGTCACCCAATCAAAATTTTGAGATAGCCATTTTGTTCAGCATAATCGAAAATCTAATAAATATATATTTGAGGATGACTTAATCCCCCACAGTCCCCAGGGGAAGGGCTGCAAGTTATGAACTTTACCCATTGTTTAAATATAGTATTGGTTATTGGGAAGTACACAGATGTTTTCAGGGGGATTTTTTCTGGTGCCTATTTAAAAATCCTAGCACTATTTAAAAAACGATCAGAAATTAAATAAAAGACAAGTTTTTTCAACTGAAAATAAGGAGCAACATTAAAACTTAAAACGAACAGAAATTATTACGTATATGAGGGGATTCTCCCCCAAGTCAATGCCTTGCTCTTTACGCTAAAGTTTTTTTTAGTACTTTCAAAGAAGCTATCTATTCTAATTAAACGGCCTTTGTGATTCAGGGGTCATTCTTAAAGAAATCGAACAAAATTCGAACTTTAGCGTAAAGAGTGAGGTATTGAGGAGGGATCAATCCCCCTCATATACGAAATAATTTCTGTTCGTTTTAAGTTTTAATGTTGTTCCTTACTTTCAGTTGAAAAAACTTGTTTTTTTTATTTAATCATTGTATAGAATGGGGTTTAAGCTCAAAATAGAATAAAAAAATTGGGTGATTATTTTTTATTTCTCTGGGGATGGGGAGATTTCGTTACTCCCCCCTCCTGTATAACTGTAAAATTCATTCATCCAGTTTGGTTTTTCAAGAGCTGTTATTGTTAATCAAAGGGCTATTTATTTGTGCTTTATTTATTGGATTTTGTTCTGTTAATTTTACTTTTCAGAAAATGGAATATAGAAAAACCGAAGATGGAATCCTTGGCAAGGCGCCAAAACCTTGTGTTCTTTGCTGCTTTGACAAAGAAGATGATCTAAATCATGGAAAATTTTATGTTTTAAACAGTCGGATATATGTTCACTATTACTGTCTTGTGAGTAATTAGGTGCCTTTTTATAAGTAATAACAACAAAGACTTTGTATTTCATGTAAATTACTCTTGTTACTAGCTTAATCTAGAGGACAGGTTTCTAAGCTGGGGACTGCTAATAATATAACAAGATCTCTTGTGCATATGGTTTGGTAAATGAGTTTCTGAAATTTGGTGATTGCAAAATTAGAGATAAATTTATGAAGATTATGAATATAATTTTTGAAAAACGGGAAAAACGACTTGTTGGTAGGTGGCAGGGGCAGGTGGTAGTCTTCTCTATTCCACACATTCTAAAAACACTATCTTACGTTATTCTACATGGTAAATATACTCGATTCAAACTTCTGTAACAATCATTCAACTTACACAAGAAACACATAACTATTTTTTTGCAAGGAAAAATCTGTCTACTGCAGCCTTGAAGGATGCCAGACGACTTGAATTTCGTATTTCAACTGGAATTAAATCCAGGGTTGCCACCAGCTAAAAGAAAATCCATGGCAAGCGTAAGAAAAAAAAAATCCATGGCTTGTCCATGACAAGCATATTGTCAAAGGGAATCAACACGTGCCACTCGCGACGCTTCGCGTTGCTCGCGGTGCTACCTTTCACCGAATAGATCTTTGTCATGTAAAAACAGTAATTTCTTACTAGCCAGTTTTTTTGGATGTTTTTTTAAATTTTTGGTTACTATGGACTGTTTTGGGGCTTCACAAAGGGCTCTAAATGGAATTTCCCCCAGAAATGACTATTAAACTATGAAATATCATAAGAAAAGGCATCAGTTGATGTATTCATTTTCATGTTAACGAAATTATGTTGAAAACTGCAAATTTACCCTAAATTTTTTTATTTAAGTAAATTCATGGAATTTCCAGTATCCATGGCTGGGGTCAAAAATGCATGTAAACATGGATAAATCCATGGCGGCAGCAACCCAGATTGTGCCCCATACATAGGGGCCAGAATTTCGAATTACGAAAGGAACCCTAATTGTATTTCTAAATGTATGTACCAGGTTTGACGCTTCTTGTGGATTATGACTATGGAGATCAATTCTTACAAAAATCGAAAGAAGAGGAAAATAAATTATAGAGACATTTGTATGCGAAAATACTAACTTGATAATCTCTTGTTTTTGAAATATCAGTAAGTTAATTCTTAATATAACATTTATTAATATTATGAGCAATGAATGTTTTAGGTTACAGAAGTTTAACAGCTTTATTTTGGATTTTTTTTTATAACATAATAATAAATTACTTGTCCATATAGAGCAACCACGTGAAAGAGACGGAAAAAAAATAGAAAAATAAAGCAATTGAAGAATTTTTCGCGAAACTAAGTTTGTAACTTGGCAAAGCACAACCAGAGATCTTGACAACTTTGAAGCTATAATATTTGAATGTGTTCTCCATGATAGATTTTCAGCAATCATAAACTCAAAAACTAAACTCAAAACTAAAACTCAAACACTTTGTTACCTTTACTCTTTTTATTTTACATCTACTTACTATTAGTTTTTAATTAGTTTCAATACTAGATGTCAAAGAAAATAAAACATAATTAGGTTTTTATATAATTTACTATCAAAAGATCGAAATCTGCCTACTCAATGAACTCAGCTTATGCCAGTCTCATTTTACCAAAAACTAGATCAACTGATGGAGCAGCTACGAGTAAAAGAGTATCACCAGCAAAAAGGATTGCACCAGCCTTTGACAAATAATACTTAATTTAATGAATAAAAATTAGAAGTAAAAGATGCAATTATTATTTGTGATTTTTATTTCTTTTTTTAATTAAAAAATAATTTCAATTAAAAACATTAAAAAATAATTTGGGTTAAAGAATCAACAATTTATTTTAAAAAAATGAAAATATAATGACTGATAACTACAGAAGCATTAGTTTGATTTCTTTAGGTAGTAAATTACTTAACATGATCAGACTAAGAGATGCTATTGAAAGTTTTAAGAGAAGAACAGTGTAGTTTTAGGGGGGGGGGGGGATGAACGAGAAAACTGATCAAATGAATAGCTTCATCTGGATAGTAGATAGTGGTCAAGTATGGTTCTGAAACTTGGGTGCTTCAAAAGCCTGATGAAAAATTGTCAGCATTTTTTCCAAAAGACTAACATTCCAATTGTCTAAATACAGTGTTAGATACTCGTTTGGCTAATGGTATATCGAATAATGTAGTTTAATACCACGAATAATGTAGTTTAATGCCACTTTCTAGAGCTATAATGAAAGAAAGGTTAAGATCGCTAAGCCACACTGCATAGATGAAATGACAGATTGCCCTTCCTGGTCATTTGTTTGGGCCTAAATGAAACCGGGTTGTCCCTAAATGAGGTGGTAATAAAAAGGAAATTCGGGGTATGTCGAGGAGTATGTTAAACTAAAACAAAAGAAGATATGTGCATCCAGTTCACCAAAATGGTGCATCTGCAATATCTTAAGAAAGACTGAAGATATTATGTTGAAACTTTCAGGGCATGTTGAAGGGGATGCTGAAACCTGGTCGAAGGACAGTCCGCCCCTTTTCTGTACTATTTTTAGCTGTCCTCCCCCTAAAGATATCCGATCAAAATTTTGAGAGAGGATAAAAATTGAAGATTTGATAGATTGGGTGAAGATGAAATAGTTTTGTCTATATAATACAGACAATGCATAATAGATAATAGGTTATCTAACATTTGAAATTTTCCGTAAATTTTAAGCAAAGTGAGAAAAATAAACGCTAAAACGTTCATTTTGCTGCAAAAATGAAAGAAATCGACAATTCTGTTTGACTTGATCCCCTTTGTTCTTCAAAAGGGCATCAAAACTTTGAATTTCCGTTGGAATGAGCCCTCTACCGGTATTTCACAACCACTCGTTCAATACGATTGCCCTTAAAAAGCCTTTATTCCGTAGCTAATTTTCTTGGAAGAAATCTGAGTTTTTTTCGTTTTCGTTTTGTTTGTTCGTACTTTATTTTTTTCACACTCTGATGAATACATTATTATAAAAATTGTTGTTTTGAATTCTGTTTGCTTACCATTAATATTTCAATCATTGTTTATGGCAATACCAAATGGATAGTTTTATTATTTTTAAGTATTTTTGCTTGTATGTTTCATTATATCTTTTTATATAACATTAAAAAAGATCATTATATCTTTACATATTATATATATATATATATACATATATATATATATATATATATTTGACGCTTCATAGCACCTTTTAGCATTAGCTGATTGTTTGTTTCTGCTGAGTTATGTGAATATATTAGTATATGTTAGAATTTGGTTAAGATTTTATGTTTTTTGTACCTTTAGCTTTTTTCCTGCAACTTGCCACAGAACGGTCAAGATAATGAAGGAGTTTTGGGATTCTTGGAGAAAGACATTGTAAAAGAGGCCAAAAGAGGACAGAAAATCGTAAGTTTATTTTAAAGTTTTTTACACTTCTTTCAATCTAACAAGTAGAAAAACCCACTGCTTTTTGAATTAATTTTAAAAACTTTTTCCACAAAATGATTGTGGAAAATCCATTTTGGCTTTTTCCATTAAGCCAAAAATGTGCAGAAATAAAGTCAAATAATCTTCCAAGCGAAAAACTACCACAAATCACTATCAATAAATAAATGAAACCAAAAACGAACAGAAATTACAATAAGTAACCGAGTCAAACTCAAAACGAGCAAATATTAACATGAATAGGCCTGAAACCCTCCCCCCCCCCACACCTTGTCAAGACAAGAACATAATTACTTAATAAACAAAATAAATTTTAAATGTTTTCACTTTTCTGACTTCAATAAATAAAAAAATATTAAAACTTTAAGGGATAAGTATCAGTATATGTACCGTATATTAAACTGACATTTGGTGTTTTTTGGTTTTTTAGTACTTAAACGACAATATTTTAGACTTAAACGAACATGAATTACAATCTATGAATAAACAAGACCCAAAAGACAAAGATATAATGAATAATCATGTCAAACGTAATGCGAGCAGAAATTACCATAAATAAAAAATTACCACAAACTAATTTATAAACCGTGATTCGCCTTGGGGTATCATTTTTGTTATAGTGTTGCTGTTGAAATTATGACAAATAAGAACAACTGCTTGAAATAAAAATTGTGTTCAGAAAAGCGCAAATGACCCTCTAGTCTTTAGATGGTGTATCATACGTTAGCCTTCTCCCTGTTGGTGGTAATTTCCGTTTGTTTAAGGATTGGCTTGATTATTTTTTTTTATTTCTGTTCGATTTCTGTCTTAACCTAGTAGAGTGAACCAGGGCAAATAGTAGCCGACAGTTTAAAAACCATTTTGAAGAGAATAAAAACTGTCGAGGGAGAAAAAATATTTGTTCTTTGAAGCTGATTCAGGAATGGTAACTACTATTTTGGTTTATCTCAAAGCTCTTTACTTTCCTTCAAAAATATATATTTTGTCACTTTTTAATTTTTACTCGTTTAAATATAATATTTAGAGTTATCCCATTATGATTTAAATGAATCCATTGCTCTTTTCGCTAAAATTTAAAGTTAATATAGCCAGTGCTTTGAGAATGGGAGGATCCATTTTGGTGTATTCGCTTTGGGCAAGGTATGTTTCTGTCGTCTTAACGCAAAGATTTTGGTAACAATTTTACTGTGTTTTCGCCAGCTAACAGAATATTGTTGCTATCAATTGTAGAGGAAATTCACTTAAAATTCGACACTTTTATAGAGAAAATTGTTGATGGATTTTGATTGCGAAATTGGAAAGAAATGATAATGAACTTCTATTTTTCTTCATTTAAGAAATATATGTAGACGAAGTGCGTGATTTATAGTTTGATATTGCGTTCTTATCCTCGTTATAATGCTGGAAGTGATGTACTAAGTTTTTTTTTATTTGAAGGTCTCGTTATTACATTTCTTGCCCGCTAAATACGTATTCATGGATATCGTATTCACTCTTGTCAGAACGTTTTTCCAGTCTTGGATTAGGGTGCTGTCTTGGAGAAACCCCAAGCGCACAATTTCAGATATCTTCCCTGCTTTACAATTCAGTACATTTTTGGTGCATGCCATATTATTGACTATCTGATGAGTTGATGAGGTAAAATCCTGAGTTTTGATATCGGAATTTGACCCCCCCCTCTTGATGGTGGCCTTGACATGGATAACAACAAATTTTATCCCCTGTACCCTTTCCTTCAACCTTTATTCAGAGCTTTACCGTGGCTTAAGGTCCCTTTATGACTCACTTTCACCTCGGTTATTCCACCCTCAGTATCGTTCTTTACTCATCACTTCAGTGGTCAACAATAGGTAAAGAACTACTCAGTGTGGGGGTTTGGCTATAGTTGGGTGGATCAGGTTCTCATGTGATGGCATTAGGTTGGGCTCAGCCCAGGTGATGAGATTGGTCACTGAATCCACCCGAGCGATAGGTAGGAAAGAGCATCCAACTTTCGTCAGACGCCCACCTCTCCCTTGAAACACCGCCCCCCTTAGCCTTCTGCGGTATCTCCATCAATCTCCGCTATTTCAGATCCAGATTCGAGAGTTGACCAGGATACAGATTGCGGGCACCGGCATCATTCTCACACCCTCATGCACTGCGACACCAAAAACACTTTTCCCCATTATTTCCTAAAAGCTGGTACACTCAGGTGCACCAAAAGTGGCCACCACCACCCCCTGTACAGGACTTAAAAATAAACTCCATTAGAAGCACCCAGGCTAAAGCTGTAAAGTGGAAATCACCATTCAAAACATGGCAAAACCGTAGTACATAATACGCACCCAGCAATCCCTCTTGAGGAGCTAATAAGGGCCTAATGAACAACAAAGGTGAACTTATTCCCGTAATTGAAGTTCTTAGATTTGCTAAATCTGATGAATCAAAATTTTCATCAATTGAAATTTTACTATTTATTAATACAGAGAGCTTATTTTCTCACTAAATAATTTCTATTTTGCCAAATTAAACCATTAGAGCCCAATGAAATTAAACTATCCTAATGCAGAAAATCCATCAGATTTGCTCACAATCTTCAAATTGCATAAGTGAAACTATAAAATTATCACAATTACTCTGAATCTCACTCTTCAACCACCTAGTGTCCTAACTGTAAAGCAATCATAAATGTCTTGAAAATAAAAATGTGTCCCAAGCACTTGGAAGGAGTTAGAATCTTCAAATTAGCTCACGTCTTTATTGCATTTAGGCAATATAATGATGCTTCTAAACAAATCAAGTAATCATAAAGCAATTTTCAACTGAGTAGTGCAATTGATATCCTCAGTCGTTAGCTTCCAAGCCAGGTCAGCGTTCTTCAACCTACGTATTTTTTAGACCTTACAACAAACCTTTTACTTACACTAAACAAGTTGAACAGCCTACCCTTATGGCCCAGATGCACAGCAACCTGGGCCATGGCTGTCGTGCACCAGGTATTGTCTTTTTCAGGTGCCCGACATTGTCATCCATTTATCCTAGCACTTTAAACTCTGCTAATTCAGTCACCAATTATCAATTGAAAAACCTGAAAAGATACTTTGTTTGAATGCATGTTCTTTGTCAGTACAATATCCCATCAGAGCTAAGCATAAACGAATGTCATGTTTTGTAAATCGTGCTGTGGAGAGCCCCCTGTCATAGTAGCACGAATCGAAATCTTCAGAAAACTTAGCCTGTATCAGGCAACTCAATTCTGGTGTCTCGCTCATGTCAACTTATTTCAAGTATTTTTATTGTAAATTTACAATAGAACCATATCCATAAGTGTCGATAATCTACTGGAGCTATCTGACTATCTTTGTTGTTATAGAATAAATGTTATTTGCCTTCAGGAAACTATCCTAAATTTATTCAAAGAGTTCGATGCCAAGAAACGGCAGACCTACAAATAGAAAAGGTGGTGGTGTTGCCATTTTTATTATATCCTAGTCCATCATTTTTCTCTTCCAAATAAAGATGCTGAAAATGGTGTAGACTTAGTAGGTGCCTTCATTTTCCTCTCCAACTGTAAGAACATAAACTTCAAGTCTTTTTGCAACCCTCGAGGAGACTCTGATATTTATAATAGTTTACGTTATTTGGCAAGAGATAAAAATATTTTTCTTTTTTTTGTGTTTTCAATCATAGCCCTTCTTTGGAGACTAATCCACCTTCTAATAAAGCAGAACGTAGCAGGGAATGAATCATAATAGAGAATCTCTCTATCATGCTATTTACCTGTTATAGTCTTTAAAACTATGGGCTATATAAGGGTTGGAGTAATAGGTCCTCCGCAATCGACCTCCAAATTGGTTCCACATCTTTGTTTTGTTAATACCCAAATGAACTTTAAACAGATCCTCTGACTGTCCGCGCTATCATTGACAATATCCTTTTCATTCCTGCTTGTGTTAAAGTAAAGTGTATCAATTCAAAAGTATCTTGGCTACATTTCCGAGATATCGTATCTTGCATAGCCATAGATCCTTCTTTTTGGTTGACTGTGTTTGGGTGTACTGTGTTGACTGGGTTTGGTGTTTGGTTCTTTTTGATTGACTGTGTTTGGTTGTACTGCTTCTCTTGGGTGTTCGGATGGTTTGGTACGGCCAAAATCTTATTCAACTGCATATCAATTCAGATTGCAAATGTTGACAAATAGTTATTTTTTCTTACCAAGTCACTACTTTTCACATTATAGGACAACTCATAGTTTTGTCTATGATTTCATCACTAATGATCATAAGAATCAGTGCCTTGGCCAGTTTGATTACAAATCCGGTTAACTGCTCTGTCCCAAAGTCATCAATTTTTCTTTTTCGAGGAAGAAATCTCCCAAGCCACGGTGGTCTGAAGAATGCGCGGAGGCAGTGAAAGCCAGAAAAAAGAGTGAGATATTCCGTTAAAAAATATATTCATCCACACAAAAATCTTTACTTTTCAAACAGGCTTCAGTCGAGGCCAAACTCGTCTGTTGTATGGCAAAGAGACATATCTTTGACATAATTTCAGCTCTCAACTAAATTTTTTAACAGTTCAAAAAAAAAGATCGGTAAATACATAAATAGAGTGGTCGCAAAAAAACCCTGGATAATCGGAAATATGACTTAATGATCGAGGAAAAGCTAGCAGAAACCGATGACCAAAAGTTAGGACCTTTACTACGGTCCTTAGTAAAAGTAACAATATAATAGAGTCAACTCGACCTGCTGTGTATTCTCTTCTCCAAAGCCAGATTTAACTATTCTCTTTTCAAACGTTTTCTCATCTCTGAATTCTAGATGCCATTCATTGTGTGAATCTCAATTCAACACCCGGATATGAGGAAATCCATGTACAATGTATTGCTGAATCTCTCCCTCCTTTCAAAGATGTTCTTTTTTAAATATTTATAACCAGTTCTGGCATGACCATGCATTTCCCAATGTATAGAATAACCATTGTTTATCTTTTTTAAGTCAAATAAACATAGCTCAGAACTCCTTCTATATAGACCTGTTTAGATCTCCCAAGCCGTAGTAAAATCCTAGAATTATTAAGTTCAAAGCAAACTGACTGGCTTTTTGAAATTTACGATCTAGATCGTAAAGTTCAGCCAGGCTTTAGAAGCGGCCCCAGAACTCTGGGTAGCCTATTTACAGTCCAAATCTTTGAGGTTTTAAACTCGTCGTTCACCCCCATCTTGAATGTTCTTGGCCTGGGTATGTCTCTTTAAATTTATTGGTGTCACTATTTCTTTTAATTTGAAGTGGGGAATCATGTTAAAATCATCATCTATAAAGCTAATGCATCTATATCCCTTAAGCTTCTAAGTAAGTTTGGCATTCTTCCATCTCGTTCTTTAAGGGTTTATACTTCCTTTCTCCGCCCTCATTTAAAATAAGCTTGTTCAGGTTGGCATCCGGGGATTTCCCAGAAAGAGTCACCTAAAATTGGATCCATCCAAAAAGGATTCCTGCTATTAATCTTCAAAGAAGGTAAAGTTCCATGCTCTCTTCTTCGAAAAAAATGCTTTGTTAGAAACACTTTAGCAGAGGAGAGGTAAGATGTACCTTCGTTAAAAAAAGCAATGACAAACCCCTGGACGGAAACATTTTCCTCAGAAGACACTCCCCTCCGAGATTCCGGTCACCTTAGGTTGTTTTTAACCCATTCTTACCTTATCCACCGTTCACTGCTTTTCCTAAGATATAAAAAAAAAAAATTTTGGCCCCTACATTACAGAAAAATTTAGCAAAACATTACCCTGGTTTCTCACTTTTTATATCTTTTGAATGAGTTGCCCGTGTTTTGAATATATTTGCTCATTTTTGTTTCTTTTTACATTTTTACTTTTACATAGTTTCTATCTTCCTGAGGGATTCCTTAAGTTTATGTAGAATTTTTCAGAGATAGGTCATTCCAGGACAAAATGAATAAATGACAAAAAATATATCAGACTTATAACAAGAGGTCTACCTGAAGGGAAAATCGGAAGCCCCTGTTATTTAACCTTTATGTTTCTGGACTGGAGCAGGGACGCCATCTCAAAACACCAGAACAGCTGTGGTCTTTTATACATATTCTATCCCCGTTGGGACGTCAGTAACATTGATTACAGACTAAGCTTTAATCTGCAAGTTTCTTTTGGAGGGCAGCAGTAGGAGTTTTACCAGGAGTTGCGCGAAAGGCAATCAGTTTTTTTTTGCTCCGCAATCGCTTTCCAATTAACTGCAGCTATTCTTCGCAGAATTTGTGGATAGTATAAAGTACCAAGTTAAAAAAATAAAAATGCCATGTAATCCAGTAAATGAGTCTAGAAATGCCATCAACATCAACATTATCTGGCTTAAATTTCTTAATTGCTTCAACTACATAAGAAGGAGATGTAGGAAAGCAAAGACGTTGAAATTTGGGGGATATCAAAAATAGCAGAAAGGACACAAGTATAGAAAGAATGCAAATGATTATTTATAACAGAAAAAAACAGGCGAGTAATGGTTATACTAAGCAAACGGTAGGAGACAATCACTACTTGATGCGTCATTTATAATCGTTTTAAATTAAGGATTTTTTTTGCCATTCTCGCTTTGACACAGGAAAATCCATAATCGTATTGACTTAAGAAGTGTTTAATGTTGACCTTGTGTCTTATGCTTGAGGTAAAAAAAAAACATTTCACAGCGAAATCTATTGCATTCATTCCATATTTTTAACCACAAGTTTGCTTAATTTTTTAAATTCTTTAAATCAGGATACAGAGACCAAGAAAGTTCTTGCACAACACACCCAACTCATTGCATCAGCACAGCACTGCTTCAGCTTCTTTTAGACATTCGACTAATTGATTAATAAAGATTAAAGTCCTTTTTGCAATTTGCTGGTACAATGCATTAGAGCAGATGATAGGGAACAGTATAGCAGTCAGCAAATTTGTCAGTGTGAAAATATAAACAGGAGATTCAGCTTTCTTCGTTACTTTTCTCTAACTATTTGGAAGACTGGTGCACTTCACTAGCTTTTCTATGGTTTGAATAGTCAATGAATTAGGGAGATGGTCTAAACCTTGCTCGTCAACATGTTGAAACGCCAATGATGTAGGCACGTTAGATGAGCAAATAATTTGATCAACATTGCTCTTACTGTCTGGATGGTGAATGTAAGAATCGTATGCGATTTAGGTATTATTTGATAAGATGGAATGCAATCCAATAGAAAATCAACTCTTACTGACAGTTAATTTACATCCATGTTAAGGTCAGCAATGACTATAAAATATAGAGAATTAGGAAGTATTTATCCACCAGAAACTCCAGTCTGTTTTATGTTTTAACATATCGAGTCAGCGATCTGGTAGAATGATCATCATAAGGCAGTTCAAACTTCGGGAAAGCAGTTGTCCCCATACGGACAGTCAAGAAAAACTCGCTTGAGTAAAAAGGTGCTGGAGAAGCCACATTCGGGTTACTCTTACAACACAAGCTAGTCCACCAGGTGGGTGGCCCTCTTTCCGCTTTTGTATCGATAAAAACATATCATGGTGAGTGCTCCAACAATAAAAATTATTACTAAAATCAAAAATTAATGCTGAAAGTTAAACATGCTCCTGCATACATTCCAGATCAAATTCATTGAAGAGCTCTTCAATATCGAATTCCTTATCTTTAGTACCATTGATGTGGACCGATACTCTTAAAAACTACGTAGTCATTGCGGAATAGAAGGACGCAACATTTGTTTCTTAACTACTGGGCAGGACAGCGTGTATGATGCGCGTTTTCTTTTATCACCGTTAGCACACAAGATCAGCGCTATATGGGCTATCTTTGGTAGAAAGATGTGGCCTTACACATCTATTTCTATGGGTCGCTGGGGCTAGATCTTTGAAAGTCACCGTAGGGCCGGCAATTGAAGCAACATTAGTGTAATATTTTATTTTCATAAAAAGCTTCATATCCGACTTTGATTTCATCTTTTTAAATAAGCGTGTTGAACAAAGAAATCTTCAGATTCAAGCTTAACTGATATAGTCTGGCCCAGTTGATTCGTGCTTTTTATACCATGGTACCTTGTACTAAATGCAAGGTCAACATCAACTGGAAACCCTTGGAGAATCTTAAAAAAACGTTTGAATTTTACTTTAACCGTTGCGCTGGAAATAAGTTCGGAACTGCTGAGCAAACGGCTTCAGTTGCGGATTTAGCAGTTTTGACTTACCATCCGTAGTTAACAGGTTTCACGCTGCAAACTGATTCCCGCCCAGCTATTTAATAGAGGTCAGTTTTACATTTAATTAGATTAGAAAGCTCTGAAGGCACTTCAGAGACAATAACCGCAGCATGAGTATTGTTGCTAATGTAGATTTGGGTAACTGAGGGAAATAATTTGATATTTGTCAAAGTTTCCTTGACATTCGAACAACCATTTGTTGCAGTTCATTAAACTTTGCAAATAAAGAAGCATAAGCCGTGGTGGGGATACATGGCACCTCGGTTAGTCGCTTTATCACAAATATGGACACAATAATTTCCTTGCTGTCAAGGGCTTTTAACAGAGAAATATTGTCACCAAGATTACGTACTGAGTAATCCGATTCGGGTGCACAAAATTTCTCACAATATAGCTTTAGCCTCTGATTGTATTAAATAAAAAAAAACAAGTTTTTTTTTAACTGAAAGTAAGTAGCGACATTAAAACTTAAAACGAACAGAAATTATTCCGTATATGAAAAGAGCTGTCCCCTCCTCAACGCCTCGCTCTTTACGCTAAAGTTTGACTCTGTCTCACAACTTTATTTTTTAAAACAATAAAAAACTTTAGCGTAAAGAACGAGGTGTTGAGGAGGATACAGCCCTTTTCATCCACGAACTGTTTGATTCACTTCCAAAAACTCCCTACCGTGTATTTTGATAACATACTCCCCATTTCCGATCAGCAAGTTCCTTCGGATAAAATTCAGCACCAAAGAGTGTGAAAGTTCTGGCATTTCGCCCGTGTTCAGTATTTCTTTTGCAAATCACCGCGCAAAGTAAACAGGTATTGCCAGTTCAAATAACTGCAGGTAATTACCACAATAAATTTCACCTTGCAGGATAATGGGATTATAACCGAAAACTAGCTCTAAATTGTTCAAAGACTATAAAATATCCTTTTGAACTATGTTTTATTACTTTAACTCTGAACCAATACGTTTTAAAAGAAACTGCTTAAGAAATTAGATAGTACGATCAAACATAAACTCACTGAGAGAAATGTATGAAATGTAAAATCTGTCAAACACTAAAAAGCGAGAACACGTTCAAATTCGTCATTGAGAAATTGGATTGAGAATGTTCAAATTTGAAATATTTGCACAGTTTTATTCCACACTCAGATTGACTTAAAGCATATCTTCAATAGCAAACACATAATAAGCATAAAATAAATTCTAGACACTTGTAACACCAAATGCCGAAACTTTAGTGAATTATAATGACTGATGAACACGGATTAATGAATCTACTAATTATCAAAAAGATAAATACATCCAAATTATTGATCATTCATAAAAAATGACGTTGATCGTTTGTCCAAAAGGCTCGTTGCTTCGTTGCTCAGTTACCTCATTGACACACTAGACTTCCAACAAAAAAAGCAAAGAGAAAATTACCAAGCTTATTTAATCTAAAGTAACTTACTCCTGTATCACATTGACTCGCAAGATCGTTGCACTGGTTACCATAAATGTTTGTTTCTTTACTAGGTATTCTGCCGAAAACGAAAAAGGTTTATAGTGTTGTAACCCAGATGGTCACAATCACCAGCGAAACTAAATTGAGATTTTGAATTAATGTACTCGTTTTTTTTTTTTTTCGTTTTTTGAAAAAATATGTTCAATGCTCTTTTTTCTAGAAATGCTGCTACTGCCATCAATTTTCGTCAACTATTGGTTGCAGTGTGAAGACTTGCAAAAGACAATTTCACAGGATCTGTGGATTAGAAAATGGAGCTCTTTATCAATTTAATGACACTTTTAAGTAAGTTCAAACGAAGATTCTAACCCCAAATTTTTGTAGGTGGCTTCCTTTTTATGCCATAAAACGGGGATCCACTGCACTTTCGATGACCTTGTTGCCCCAAGTGAAAAAAATGGATTACTAGGTTATTTGTTAGATGCAAAATATAATTGAGTGCAGTGAAAACAGGCTTACATGCTGGAGCTTAATTTGGGGTTAGGGGTGCAAAATTTCAAAGTACGAAAAAGCTATTAAGAAATTATACAAAAACAGTAAATTAATGAGATTTCAAGAAGTAGATGTCCCATATCCCTATTTTCATTTTATTGTGCATGGACTGACTGCGAAGGTGGAAAATATTGGCGTCATATAGTTTGCACATTGACACGTGGAAAGATAGAGAGATAAATGTATTAAAAACAATCAGCAAATGCGTCATCATACCCCCCCCCCCACACACACACACACACAAGGCTCTATGGTCGGTAATGCAGGGAGAGGATAAAACGGAAAAACACACACTAAAAATGCAAATGATGAAAAGCCCAGCAATGAATATCTGTTGAAAACCAAGCGAGAACAGACTCAGGTGGAGTATTTCAGGCAGTATGAGAGACATTCAGGGGATTGATGTTTGGTGTAACTGATAGACTGAACATAAGATGGTATATAGAATTATCGAAGACAAGAAAAAGTAAAATAAAAGACACACTTGGAAGAATATAAAGAAACTTCAAATAAAGATATAGCCCAGGATGGCACAAAGCCTCCATTGAACCGGAGATCACAGGAACTTCTTGCTGTCAGATTCTAAGACCAGCTTAAACGTTTCATGTAGACTTGAGATGATGTGTTAGTCCCCGAATTGGACTGGTAGGATCCTTTGCTTTTTCCAAGGCCATAACAATTTTACTGATTTAAGGAATGTGAAAATTGCTACTTGGGAGGTCATAGCGTAAAAAAAAAACCAAAACAACTATCTTACTGACATTTTGACTGATAAACTCAGACATTTTTAACTGTTCTTCATAGGAGTTTCCGAAACTCATCTCCCAGGGGCAGGTAATATGAAATTAAATGTTATATATTTATTTACTCGGGTAGGAGGGATGGGTTGTATTTGCAGGAAGTAGGTCTCATGATGAATAAGGAAGCTTTTGTTCTGGTTGGAAAGGTATTAGTGATTTAATTCTAGTTGCTCATTTTAATTCTAGCCGTAATAAATATATTGGACCCCAGATAGAAATATGTAATTTGTATTAGGGGATTTTAATACCCAGGTTGGTAGGAATAGGGATAGATGGAGTCCTAGCCTAGGTAAATTTGGTGTAGAAAAGGAAAATAGCTGCGGTTACAAGACTACTGCAAGTTTGTAGGTATAACAATCAAGTTATAACCAATTTAGTGTTTGGTTATAGAATGGCTCATAGCTTAACATGTTACTCACGTAATGGTAAGAATGCTAACATTATTGATTGCGTTATTGTAAATTGAAGGCTCGTAGGATCTATACAAGATACTAGGGTATATAGGAGTGCTTTGATTAATGTTGAAAGTAAAGATCACCATCTAGTAGTGTCTAGAGTTAACCTAAAGCTAAAATTTAGGAAAGATAAGTACCTTCCGGGAATTTATGACGTTGGTATACTCCAGGATGTGAATGGGAGAGAAACTCTCCAGGAACAGTTGAATATGAATTGGAGTTGTAAAAATTTGACGACGTAGAAGATGGATGGATAGAATAATTTAGGGAAATAGTTTATGCTGCAGCAGATGGTGTCTTGCTGAGGAAATTTAGTAACGCAGCTAAGAATATTAGTGAAAACACTTTAATCTTGGTAAAAAAAAAAAAAAAAAGATTAGGGGCTTGCACAAGAAGTATTTGAGTGATAGATTAAATGAGAATAAAAGTAATGTAAGAGAAGTAGAGAAAGCATTAAAATATGAATTAACAAGGTATGAAGTGTTGGCCATGGTTAAAATTGCCGAAGATCTGGAAGATGCAGCCATAGGGCATAATAGTAAAATATTGTATAGGCTTGTTGAGAAATTGAGAGGGAGTAGTCGACCTGGACTTGTACCAATTAAAGATAGAAACAAGGCCTCAATTAGTGACACGAAAAGTGTTAAAGAGTGATTGGCAAACAATTTTTAGAATGTGTTCAACTGGGATAAGGTTACAGGAAATGATGTAGAATAGAATGAAGAAGTCTCTGACATTTGGAAGTGAAAGTAATAATCTCTAAAAGGATTAAAAAGTAATAAGCCTTCATTTGCCGATAGTGGGGTAAATTAGTTTGTGAAACAATGTGGGTGTGAAGTTAGAAACAAATTACTGAAGATTATGAATGTTACCTTTTGAAAAAGGGGAAGTATATAGCGATTCCAGTAAAACTTTAATTAAACCTCTTTATAAGAAAGGTGATTGTAGATGTATTAGCTTGGTTTCTGTATGAAGTAAATTAATTAGTATGATGATACTTGCTGTTTATCCTCCACATACACAGAACTTTTATAGGATTTATATTCTGTTAGGAGGTGATTGACAATCTAACATTTTTTACTTACTTGTTTTTTGAGCGGTGCTAAAATGACACGTTCCTTCATTCCATTATAATTTAGGTTTGTCTTCTAACTGCAGATTTCGTTGTGCCACATTTTTGTTTGCAATTCACTGTGATTTTTGTTGTTCTTGTTCCATGCCTTATTTTTTACCTATTCAGTCATTTTTCATCTTGTGTAATTTTGCATGCGTCGTAGATACCAAAAACAACAAAGTCATCCCTAACATGTAAGTTGCTCTTTAAATGCATGGGCATTTTGGAATTTAATTCCTCTTTCTTGTTTTCCTTGGCAGACAAATAACTCTTATAGGATTTATATTCTTCTGGGAAGCGATTGACAATCTTAGCATTAGTTTTACTTACTTATTTTTTGAGTGGTGCTAAAATAACAAGTTCCTTCATTCCCTTGTAATTTTGGTTTGTCTTCTAACCGCAGATTTCGTTGTACAACATATTCGTATGCGATTCAATATTGTTCTCGCTGTTACTTGTTTCATGCCTTTTGCTTTAGCTGTTCGGAGTCATTGGTCATTTTGTACGAGTTCGCATGTGTCATTGATACCAAAAATAATACTATCTCCCTTGGAAAAAAAATGATGTAAGTTGCTCTTTAAATGCAAATGAACGTGACTCCATTCACATGAAAAATGTTTTATTCCAAAATTAGGACTAGACAATCAAAAAACAAATAAAGTTTAATGAGGAAATAAGTCAAAATGTAGTTATTAACTTTAAGCAGGCATAGTTATTACGAGGAAAACTTAATCAAGTTATTAAAAGGAAGATCCACCACTAAGAAACTGTTTACTGAACGTTTTGAAATCTCTTCAACAAAAGTCCTTGAATAGAACCAAAGTAGGAGAGAAAGCAGAATATGCTGTGCTATCACAGAAAACACGAATGACGGTCTGAAGAAGAATCAAATAAGTAGTTTGTTCTACCATGCAGAAATACCAACAATAATAATAGTATTGGATCTAATCCAAAGAGATTTCCCCCAAAACGGTGAAGCGGTAGTGATTTCATGTAGTAGGCCTTCAACCGTAGCAGCTGTATGATTGAAACTTGCGTACTAAATAAATATAGGAGAAACTTACTAACTTCTAACTAAATTATTTTCTTCACTATCTACTATTTTGATCATGATATTTATTTGTAACCATATCTTTCTAGGGCTTACTGTGCTGAACACAAGCCACGCCAAGAGCAAGAGATTGAGTATTCATCAACCAAAAGGGCTCTTGGGTCATCCTCAAGAAATGACAGTTGCCCTATTTGTTACAACGTATTAACACCAAGTGATAATATCTTATGGGCTCCTTGTTGCCGAAAAGGGGCCAGATTCCACAAACATTGCTTGCAGATGACTGCTTTGTCCTTTGGTTATTTTTTTAAGTGTCCATTATGCAATGAAAAAGACAAGTTTAGAGAAGTAATGCAGAATTTTGGCATATTTATCCCCAATCAAGATGCTGCATGGGAAATCGAGGGTCGGTTTGTTGACCTGGAGAGAGATGCGAAAAAATGTGATGCACAGGAGTGTCTATGTCCAAAAGGTCGTGATTTCCACTGTTCAAGATTTTGGTACATTAAAACATGTGACTATTGTGGCTTTGAAAGCGCCCATGTCAAATGTGCAGGTGTATCCAACTCGCAGTCTAATTGGTATTGTGGGACCTGTAAGATAATCAAAGCGAAGAAGAATCAAGAGGTTTGGCCTTTATATTTGAGTTGTCCGGAAACCAAATTAATAAAGTCTACTAAAAAATGAAAAAAAATATACAAAAGAAAATGATTTGTTTGTTCTCTGGGAAATATGGCTCACAACTGGGGGACTTGGTCAAAGTGGTGCCAAAAAGAGTATATAGTATCAAATGGCCGAAATATCTTCTGTCATAATTTGGCACTAATCTTTCCATCAAGTCCCTTGTTACAAATGTACAAAGTGCCGCTGAAACCTATAGAAATGGACAAAATGGATCCATTTCTAGATATGGATCTACCGTAATAGGTAAAACAAATATATTGACTTGGTTTCGGAACGGTTCGTCTCATCCATTCATGTATTATTCTTTTTTAACATTATTGTAATTATTAAATTGATTCATTTGCTCTTAAGTATACAGAAATCACCCGTTAATATAAATATTATCTAGATAACATTAATACAATCTAAAGTTCCAGCATGTTACAGGCACTAATTATAGCTCAAATAAGTCATAACATGAACTTTACTCTAAAGAGCGTGGTAGGGACTTAGGGCCAGCAACTCTGCCATGTTCTTAATAGTATATGTTCGGTCTAACTCCTAAGGGTGCTCCTTACTTTCATTTGAAAAACCAGTTAGTTGTAATGCATGACAACTTAGGAAAAAGTTGGAGTCACAGCTGCTGCTAGGAGCCAAAACTTTTTCAACTAGCTGGTAGTGGTACATATTGCCTAATCGAGAAACATAATCGAGGCAAACATATGTTTGCCTAATCGAGGCAAACATAACTAATGCTGTTATTCTTCAGTATTTTTGTCGTCCAATTGCTCTTGTCTGTTGTTCTTCCAAAACAAACAAATACAGTGGCAGACGAATTGTCTAAATCGTCTCACATTAGATAAAACATTGATCACCCTCCCCTAAACATCCCCTGACACTGGTGTCAGTTGAGGGGGGGGGGGCTATTTCCCCATAAGATTATGAAAAATACCTATGTTTTGTATCTTCATTTTAGAAAATCCAGCACAATCTTTGGCCCCTCAACTTTAGTTTTTAATTGGCGCCACTGTATTCTGTTGTTTTTTCCTTTCTCCAAGGGGTAAGAAAACCTGATATTTTATCCCATATTTTCTCACTTCATTTCAAGTCCCAAAAAACTGACAACATCTATGACGTGTACCACAACTGTTACTCTTGTTCTTTCAAAACATTTTATCTTGAAAATTTCGTCTTAAAATTCTTTCCTTTATTTAAACTGAAGCTATCTAATATCTTATACTGTCATATAATAATGATGTATGTCAAATAATATTTAATTCAATATAATTTAGCCTATATTGAAACCTAAATTAGTTGTACCTGTATGTCTGTGTAGGTTCTACTTCGCACTAAAAAAAAAAAAAAATCAAAAAACGCGCAAATAGGTGGAGAATGGTTCCAAGTATGACAGCTACTGTGAAATATCCTGAAGGGGGTATGGAGGTGGTAGGAACTAATCTCTTTTCACTTAGACTAAGCCTGAAAAAGAGTGCTGCGAGGGTGATATCTCCCTTCTTGTTGCAGAAAAATATTTCTGACGTTTATTTTAAAGCTCCATTTAACTAGACTGATTTATTATATATTTGACAAATTCATTTTCAGGGATGTGTAAGTACGTACCAGCTATTGTCATGGAGGGGCGTCTTGTCATTTTTAAGGGGGGGGATGCATCAAAGAGTGCATTTTAATGCCCAAATATTCTAAATCTCATTTAGCGTTCAGACAAATATAAATTGATTTTTGAGAAAGAAGGAGGGTGGAAACTATTATTTAATCGCCCTTGATTCCCGGGAATATTTTTAGTCTACGTCTTTATTATTGGTGGTAGAAGGGGGGGGAGGTAACAGTACCCCTATCATTGTGACAAACTTTTGTCACATGCCTACCGCCACAGAGGTAGAAAAGACGAGGAGGGGCGGGTTGGCATAACGAGCCTTGCCAGGAAATTTCTTGGGGTGTGGGAGGGGGAGCTCTACCAGGGCGTTTTTCAGCTTTTTTCAATGGTAACACTTATTAATATTTTTAGTATTAATAATATTTTTTTCGAGAAACGAGGTCATGGATTTTTTTATTTTTTGTTGCTTTTTCCCCAAGGGTGATCGTGTCGAACCAATAGTCCAACCGAACCAATTGTCTGGGGAGATATTTTGCTGGGGAGGGGGGGGTATTTCGGTGGGTGAAAGCAATTTTGTCAGAGAAATTTCTGAAGGGGTGGGTATCATTCGGAATTCATATACGGGATTCTGTTTATTTGTATTCTTTTTATGCTCAATTTTACGTGCTGGGAGAATTTTTCAGGAGGAGTCGTCCGGGGAATTTTATGCCAGGAGAAAATTGTCCAGGGCGATGTACAGCGGGGGGCAAGGGGGAATTTCACGACATGATTTGAAAGACGATAAGAAATTAAATAAAAAATCAAAGTATAAGAGCAAAATCAAAACTTACAACGAACAAAAATGATTTCATGTACAAGGGGTGTTGTCCCTTCCTCAACCCTCCCTCTTCAACGCTAAAGATTGACTTTTTTGTCTCAATTCTTATAGAACGACTGCTCAAGCACAGGGGCTGTTGAATTTGAAAAAGAAATATTTTTGAAGAACTTTTAAGACTTTAGCGTTACGAACAAGGGTGGAGGAAGGGACATCCCCCTTGTATGCGGAATAATTTCTGTTCGTTTTAGGTTTTAATATTAATCCTTACTTTCATTAAAAAAAAAAATAAATAAATAATATGGGCAGGATTGGGACCACACATCAGAACACAGCTCCCACTTTTGTTTTTACAAAATAAGTTGCAATTATTGTCGGCTTCACCTACAGATTTTCATGGCCAACGACATACTAAAGGACAATACTGGAGTTTTGATGGATGTTAAAGTTTTAGTAGAATAACCCTGTTTACTATAATACCAATTTACGAAGTCCCTCGATATAACAAAAAGATGAAATCGATTTTATCGATTCTCAGGCCTTTCAGCTCTTATCAGTTTTCTGTCTCCGTGCTTAATTTAATAAATTTAATTATGTCTTCTTCAATTCTGTCTTGGTCTATTCAGATTCATCAGTCGAAACAAATAGAGTTCCAGATAGGGATAGGTCCTTTGATTAGACAGTCAAAAAATACCGACGATTCAACTGTCAAATATGGTTTTAGTTGCCCTTGCATTCTTGCTAATCGCTTATATTTACTCTTGTCTGAAAATAAGCTAGGAATTGAATGGAGGGTGTGCTACTAATACGACTAGCCTTTAAACTATTATGGATCAATATACCCAAATTAAAAAAAACGCATCATCTTTATGGAACTGAGTATACGTGATGTTCGAAATATTGCAGTTCGTTGTTTCTGTGGTAACTATATTTGTTGATCGATTTTTTTTTTTTTACTGTTTATGACTCATAGCTTGTATTTCGTTTCAGAAATCCAAATTAAAGCGTGTCAACTTGGGAGGATATACCGTAAACATAGCAGTTCCATCTCGATCTGAAAGAAATGGTGAAAATTTAGGTTAGTGAATATTTTAAATTGTTTGTATTTGTTTTTACACCTGCACTTATACCCCTCATCCCCGCCCGCTCTTTCTCTCTCTCTCTCTCTCTCTCTCGCTCTCTCTCTCCTCTCTCTCTCTCTCTCTCTCTCTCTCTCTCTCTCTCTCTCTCTCTCTCTCTCTCTCTCTCTCTCTCTTCCCCCTCTTTTCTCTCCTCTCTCTCTCTTCCTCTCTCTCTCTCTCCCTCTCTCTCTCTCTCCTCTCTCTCTCTCTCTCTCTCTCTCTCTCTCTCCTCTCTCTCTCGCTTTCTCCCTCTCTCTCGCTTTCTCCCTCTCCTTTGCTCTCTTGGGATTTTCGAATTTCTCTCAAAAATTCAATTCTAAAAGCTGTAAAATGTGAAAAATTTGCCGATCGTAGCGGACAAAGGCTCTGAAAAACAAGTAATACACATGAATCATACAAATTTGACCTAATCGGAATAAGTATGCAAGGGCCACAAGTGAGAGCCTGCCATTGACAAAGGCTGAAGGTCCGAGCAAGTGAGGGAGGTGGCAAAAAGGTCCCCGGCTCTTTTGCTGGTCTATAATAAATTAAGTGGCACTTATAAATGATTAAACTGACATCTAGATTATGCAAAAGAAACAGGAAAAAAAGAAATCTTCTGTCAAAACTATATGTAAATGACAAGATCTGCTCTTAATAAAAGATAAATTTGAATGCAGGATTTATTCCTGTACAACCTAACATTTTATGCTGGCTATATTATTTTTGAATTTCATCTAAAGGCTCTACTTTTCAGTGTTTCTATATAAACGTAAACTACCGGTGGTAAAACATGTGCTGCTGGGTTTAACATAAACATAAACTAGGTTTAACATATGTTTAACATGTTATATTTAACTAGGTTTAACATGTGCTGCTAGGTTTAACATAAACATAAGCTACCGTGCTGTAGGTTTTAAAACATGTGCTGCTAGGTTTTATTAAGCAAGCACTCAACTGTAGGGAGATCAAGAGTGGCATTTCTTTTTTTTATTCTTTTTTTCTTTTGTTTTAGCTGTAACTAATATGTGTACTTAGCTTGAGCAATAGATTTAAATGTTAAGAAAGGTTTTTTTATAACTTAAGTACGAATACAAGCAGCCAAATATGTTTGTTGTGCCTTAATCCTGTTTCTGTACCATACAATACATGCAAACAGGGTTGCCAATTGCAGGGCTGTGAAATTTTGTCTTTTTTATCGTATTCTTTTTCCCCTCCCATGACATATATCCTCTTATATGATATTTTCTCGATTGTGCATATTATATGTCGATTAAACTAATTTGGCAAAATATGCTATTCTAATATCTTTTTTTTTTTTTTTTTTTTTTTTTTTTTTTTTTTTTTTTTTTTTTTTATATACAAAAAATGAAGAAAAGGAGTGTGGACCAGAATCCTTTCAGTTATGAAAGAATGATTTCCTTAACACAGTTAAACATGATTATTTACCGCCATATAGAATTTTTTAAGAACTTATTGAAATGGACTCTTTTCTGCATAGACAAAAAGTATAATGCTTTGAAAAACAGTGCTGCAATTTTCTGCAATAATTCAACAGAAGAATTCTTAATTTGACACTTAAACTAAACATTTTTATTAATTTTTAGCTTCATCTTCTGTTGAAAAATACGACAGAGCCCTCAAAGAAAACCATTTGCCGGATGAAGTTGCAAAAAAACTTGGACCAGCACCTCTTAGTATAAAGTTAAAGCGATGGAAAATGGTGACGAATTTTTTGATATTACTTTTTTTTTTTAATTTTACTTAGGATATATTATGTTGTAATCTATCGAAGGGGCGTAATTACATATTTACTCAATCTTAGGTAAAAATTATTTTAGGTTTTATCTGAGACAACAAAGATTATCCTATGCTCTTTATATATTTTTGTTTACCAGGTGGACGTGGTTGGGTTCTGCTTTAAAATATAAACAAATCTATAATACATAAATAAATCTATATATATATATAAATATATAATAAATATATAAATATATTATATATAAATAAATATATAATATATAAATAAATATATAAATTAATTATATATAAATAAATCTCTCGGAATAAAGTTGTAATTCAGAACACAGTCTTGTTTCGTCTTCCCTCTAAAGAAAACATTTGACTAGAATATTGATTTTAGTGGGTTTTTTTTCCTATTTTTAGAAAACTAAAATTGTCCAAATGGAATTTTGGATTTGGTAAGTTAGGACAAGAAGACTTAAATTTTTATACTTGTGGAAGTAGTGAGGTGGCTTAGAAATTTTTTTATTGCTGATCTGCCCGTAAGTTTTTGTTCTGTGAACCCCAGTAGAAATTTTTTTCATGGTGAAATAACAAAGTAGAGTAAAAGATATTAGGTGTACTCACGATGCAAAATAGCGGATTTATAATATCTTGCGGGCAGCTTCGAGTCGAAGCTTTTGTTGAGCGTAACTTTAAATCTTACGTTTAAAAAAAGGGGTGAGAGGGTAGAAAAATCATAAAAATTAAGAAAATGAATTATCTTTTAAACTTTCCAGCCTAGAAGTAGTCCCCGAAGCCGCGCCACGCCGAAATGACGGCGGCGAATGTGTGATTCAGTATCGGCGGCGGCGCGCCGAAATTTTTTGGAGGCGCGCCGCCGATATTAGACCGGCGGCGCGCCACGGCGCGCCGATTTTTCTAATTAAAAATAATAATAAAAATTCCACTTCACCAAGCACTTTCAACCTCGATTTTAGTAAGGATTTTTAAATGGTTGGCTAAAAACATACAAGAACAATATGACAAAACAAGAATTTTTGGGCCGTGCGGAAAGTGTTTATGTTCACCGTCGATCAGACCAAGTAGAATTCTCATTTTTAGCCACTAGACCCAGGGAAACCTATGTTGTGTTTATGTTTAACATCGCATTGTTCCTATAAAATCCCGTGTTTAGTCATTTCCTTCTTGTTAATGATTTGGGCTAATGTGTGTATAACTTTCAAAGTTTGAAGTTCAAACATCTCCTGTTCATCAAATACATACGAAAAGGAAGTGAAAAAAAAAAATAATAACGACATCGAAAAAATACTGTATACAAATCAGATACCATGGCTTAACAACACCAACAATTTTAAATCAGCGGTTACATCACTTCAGTTACAATTGATGTAACGAAATTCAGTTTGTTCTGGCCTTCCCAAGGCCAGAACATAATTTTCACTTTACTGAAAAAATATAAATGTTTTTACTTTTATAACTTTAATAAATCAAATAATATTAACATTTTGATTACTAAATATCAGTATATGTATATTAAACTGACAATGCATATTCATTTGTATTTTTGTCAGTAAAGTACAAATTATGTTCTGGCCTTGGGAAGGGGAAGGTATAGGGGTTTTGCGCCCAACCTATGTTAATTTCTGCTCGTTTTGAGTTTGACTCGGTTATTTATTGTAATTTCTGTTCGTTTTGGGTTTCATTTATTTATCGATGCTGATTTGTGGTAGTTTCACGCTTGGTAGATTATTTGACTTTAATTTTGCTCATTTTTGGTTTAATGGAGTTCTTTACTTTTCTTTGAAAAAACTTATTTTTTGGAAACAGTTTTTTTTAATTAATTTCTGTTCGTTTCATATTGACATAGTCTTTTCAGGGAAAAAGAAAATCATACTTTAAATCTTTTCGTTTTTTTAAGAATTTATAGTTTGGCCTGCTATTTGTATGCTGGAAAACAATTTTCAGCAAAATTTAACAACATAGACTCTTATAAAAATCTGGACACAAATAATAGTGTTTAATTTAGTTTCATACCTCCTCTAGTTGACCTGAAATGGAAAACTTGATAACATTCGCAAACAAATTTGTTTACTTTCTTTGATAGCTTGGATACACTTACGCTATTTTGATTTGGTCAAATTTTAAGAGCAGAAGAAGCCCTGAAAGTTTGAACATATACCCTCAGTCGTTCTTGGGATACTGCTGAGATGCCTTATTGAGAATTAGCATAAACACAGTGCATTTTGATTTAATCTTAAGGCAACATTTACTTTTTAAACATAAAGGCAGATGGGAGGGTGGGCGTGGGAGGGGGATTAGTTTCCCTCCTATCACTTTCGACTATTAAAAAGGACATCAGCCCTTTCTATTTTAAATCGAATGAGCCCTTTTCGAAGTTCCTACGACAACTCCTTCGATACGAAGTGCCCTGGTCTAAACAACAACAACAACAAAAAAATGATACATTATACCCACATCGATCTCTACTATAAAAATTTCAAGCCTTCCAATCACTTTCGATTATTAAAAAGGGCACTAGGCTTTTCGATTTCCAAACTAATGATCCCTTTTTGAGTTTCTACGACAACGCTTCTATAAACACAGTATATGCCCCCAGGGCATAAATTAAAACCCTTACCCTAAGGGCTGTGAGGGTGGTTGTCATCCTCTAAGACCTAATTTCCAGAACTTTCAACTGCGTTAAACAAAATGGCTATCTCAAAATTTTGATTGTATGTGTTTGGGAAATGGTGGGCGTGGAAGGGGTGTTAGTTGCCTTCCAATCATTTTCGACTATTAAAAAGGGCACAAGCCACTCCAATCTCTAATTGAATGAGCCCTTTTCAAAGTTTCTACGACAACTTCTTCGATATGAAATGCCCTGATCTAAAGGAAAAAATAATAAATAATACATTGTGCCAACATCGTTCTTATATACCTCCAGGGCATAACTACAAAACCCTTTCCCTAAGGGTTGTGGGGGAGTAACCTCCTCAAAAAACATATTTTCTCTCTGGAAATCAGTTACTCTGAACAAAATGGCTATCTTAAAATTTTGATTGGGTGTGTTTGGGGAAAGGGTGGGCGTGGAAGGGGTGTTAGCTGCCTTCCAATCACTTTCAACTATTAAAAAGGGCACTAGTTATTCCAATTTCCAATCGAATGAGCCCTTTTTGAAGTTTCTACGAAAACTCCTTCGATACGAATTGCCCTGGTATGGAAAACAAAAAAAAAACAAAAATAAATAAATAATACATTGTGCCAACATTGTTCTTTACTTAGACATCTCGATTGCGCTGCCTATGATAACATCCTGAATTGCCTAATGCTCTTTTACCTACCTCTTTTCATCCGAAAAATAAGGAAGAAAAATGAACAGAATTTTAAAGTGGAAGGTAGAATTTTTGTTTCAAGAAAAAGTTCTTCTTCTCCTTCCTATGAACCGATATACATGGCGAGCCCAAGATGACAGTATTTATTTTTAAGAAACAGATTAGCCGGGATGACGGTTGAAGCCCGGAGGTCGATATCGATAACCAAAAAAGAGAAAAAAAACGGCGGCGTATTAGTGACGCCGCCGCCGATAGAATCAGCGGCGGCGTCAGCGCGCTGATGCAAGCTCGGCGGCGCGCCGCCGATTGTCGGCGGCGCGCCGCCGATTTCGGCGGCTTCGGGGTCTACCTAGAAGTGTTTCGAATATTGTAATAAAGGAAGGGAATATGCTTCTGTAAATCGTATAAGTTGATAAAAATTAACTTCAGGAACCATGTCACAAATATTGTTACAGACTATAATTTGAAAACTACTATCTATTGAGTTTATTCATAATTGTTAATTCGTTTATTTACAGTGACAATGTTTTAAACGTATCTTTTATTTCCAAAAATTTGTTCATTTCATTAAGAAATTTCAATCCCAAATATATCAACAAAAGAAACGGGAATTTGGATTTTAGCCAATGGTTGAACATGCCTCAAAGTACTAAAAGTTGCGTCATGTTAGTTTTCTTCTTGATTAGTAATCAAGCTGTAGTGGAGGACGAAGAGAAAAAGGAATACAAGTAATGAATTAATTAAATTTCATATTTAAACACAAGTATGCTATATTTAGTTAGGAGTGCCACAAATGCCACAAAATATGCAACAAAAATGCGTCAGAAGCTACTAGCCTTGGTATTGGCCTTGAAGTAGATTTGTATCATAAAAAGGCACTTAAGCTTTTATATTGTGATCAAATGAGTCATATCCCTAGTTTTATGGTACCTGCTCTCTCTGATGAGACTAATGAGATATATATAATAATAATTTATTGGGGCATATCGTTCTTTACGATTATATGTCACGGCTATTACTCTAAACTTGATAAAGTCGAAATTCACAAATAAAATTAAAATGAAATAAACATATCAATTTCTCGAATTAGTTAATCTCAAATAAAAGTCATTTTGTACTCGTTTTTATTACTAGGTTCAAAAACGGTGAGTATCAAATTAAAAAAATATATATACATAGTGCAGCACGTTTATTAATAGAACATGAATTTACTATTGTCGCTTATTCTTATAGAAGCAAGTGAAGTTAAATGATGTACCTGAAAGTCCTGAAAGCCTTATGATGAAATTTGAAAGAGCGAAAATAGGATGGCAGCAAACAGAGGATGGGAACAAGGATGATTTAGAGAAATGTTCCTCATACAATCCTGAAAACCTTATGATGAAATTTGAAAGAGCGAAAAGAGGATGTCAGCAAAAAGAGGATGGAAACAAGGATGACTCAGAGAAATGGCCGAGAAAAAGGCAACGATTAGACGATTTAAATTAATCAGACTTTGAAAAGTCAGCTTGAGACTTAAAGCTTGGCAACGAAAGAGAACTTCAACGAAAAAAAACTTCAAGTAATGATTGCATGAAGTTGTTAGTAGAGACGAATTTGATTTTGTGATGTCTCATGTTACATTTTAGTGGATGTATTTTAGTGGTCGTTGTGGGTTTTTCATACATCTGCAAAGAAGGAAGTTGTATAGTACTATACTGAACAAGTCTTTTTTTGGTGCATTTGGAAAATTTTAAATTTCTTTAGGATGGTGAAGGAAGAAAAATTTGAAACAAGCCAACAAAAAATGTGTCAGATTGTGGTGAGAATGTGTTGTTGCTTAAAGTGCTTTTTTTATTGACATGGAAAGGCAGTCTTATAGCTAAGCCTGGCATATTGACAGAAGAGGGAAAGATATCTTTACTTAGAAGGTGCAGAAAGGTTAGTGACATATGTCACTACTGTAATATATGTCACTATTATAATAAGTGGCACCCGAAGAGTGCTCAAACAAAAAAATAGGGAATCCAAGTAGTTTTCGTTAGGTTTCTCGTTTTATATCAACTATTATCGCCTTCTCCTTAAAGACGTTGGCAAAAATAAAAATATATGAAATAGACTACAAACAAAGAGCGGTATCTCACTTTTACATAATCTTACAGGAGACCGAAAAGAAGGCTCCATGAGAAATTTTCTGTATTAGAAAAATGTATAAATTCTATATAAATTAAAAATGTATTCATATATTTAAAATATATTTCATATGTTCAGCATAATATTTGATCCTGTAATTTCAGTATCATATTTACTATACAGTATTATATCACGGTCTAACTGGTACCAACCTCAAATCTGGAGAATCATATTGTTATTTGCTATAATATCTTATATTTTTATTTGATTTTCCATTTTTCGGTTTTGTATTATTACACATGTGTCAAACTCCTGAAATAAGTATGATTGCTTTGATAGGCGCATTCTCACTCCCCTCTACTCCCATCTCACCCCCTCATATAAATATTTATTGTCAATAAATTTAGGAGTAGTAATATATTTCTTCTTCCAAAAGATACGTGCTTAACATTTTAATTATCTTCACAGTTTTTCATACAGCCGCAGCCAAAGTTACCCATGAGTAGTTTATGTTTATATATTATATTGTTCACTTTCAGCTGTTGATAAAATAGAATTTAAAATTTGATTGAAAGGCAGGTTTACTTTCTAGGAGGCAAGGGATAATTGCAGAGACTTGGATAAATATTCCTGTGTTGAAAAAAGACCCAGAAAGGGTTTAAAATTGATGCAAAGTTTAAAAAAAATAGTATATTTAATAGGAAGCATTCAAACGCTACAGAGTATTTCAGTTCTGGGGAGCGGATGGGTTTCAGTAACTCTTAAAGTTTAAAAGCCCTTTAAAGAGCCAAATTAGCTTTTAAAATCTGTTGTTATTCTTTTGTAAAAAAGAAAAAAGGATTATTTTTCATCCCTTCTTCATTAAAAATGGGATGACCATTAAATATCATTGTATATCTGTAACAAAAGTAATTAAAGTTGATTTTTAGAAAACTACATCAGAGACTTCGTGGCATTATTTTATTTTGTGTGTAAAACTACGTTAATCGGCTACGCAGTTTAATTGTTATAATTTTTGTCTTACTGAGATCATCAAAGCAAACCTTTCCTATAGAATACCTTATTTTCGCTGTCCTCTAAAATAATGGCAGTTTCAAAAACTCCTCATTGTTGCATTCGGTTTCAAATATTTTCATTTTGGCTGTTATTTTTAAGAAGAAGCTATTAATTTTTGAAACAAAATGAGAATCAACAAAAACTGATTGATTTAGAGCGTGTTCCCGGTCCCGGTCTCCATTTTTCCCACTTTGATGATGAATGTACAGAAGTTAATTCAGTAAATACGCTATTTAACAGTATTCACAAAAATTTAATACGAATTTAATTTTCGATCGTTCCAGCTGTTAATTCGCTCTCGCCTGGAACGAAATATTAAATTTTTGTTAAATATTATTAACTTTTCGTCGGACCGGACCGTTCTTAATATTTTTCGCACAAGTTTCCTCTTTGCAGTTTATAGCATAATTTTTGCCATCCTCTTGAAGGTTCATTTCAGTTTACGTCAGAATTTGTAGAAAGATCAATTGGGCATGGGGATTTCACTTTATAGATTTCACTTGTCTATGTTTATTGTTGTTAATAATGAAAGTTTTGCTGTCATTTTTTAGCTTTAGTGCTCGTTGATATTAAATAAGCTAGGCCTTACTCAGTGGTAGTGATAAGGAGAAATAGTTAAATATAGTATTTGTTTCCAAAAATGTGAAACTAAGACTAAATGAAACTAATGAATTAAAAAAAAAAAAAAAAAATCATTGAGTCAGGTGTCTCATCGCAAGTTTCCTTGCAATATGATGCAGCAATTCAATATGACCCATATTGAAAACATATGTCTTCAATACAGCAATACTGAATGTCCAGCTGATGAGTTTTTAGATGACTCATAAATTTGGTAATTGCTCCCGTCTATCTTCAGTTTCTTCCAAAAATGAAAGAAACCTTCATAACCTTTCATCTTTACAAAAAAAAAAAAAAAAAAAAAAAATCAAGGAATTAAATATAACTCCTGAAATAATCTTAAATTTCTTTTGCGATTACTTGATTGCTGAATAAACAGAGCACCTCTGTCTTCAACTATAAATCACTATCATTTTTTATGGCTTCAAGGAATCCGAATATCCGTAACCTCTTTTAAGATGACACTATTTTTTATTTCTGGTATTCTTTATTTTAGTGGTATCTTATTTTCTGTGGTATTCTGTGTGGATTTTTTGAATTTCGGTAATCCATAAAAGGATTATAGTGTTGAAAACATGGTGCTCTGTTGTTTGTTCACCAGGTTGTTGATGCGTATCATCCGTAATGAGTTTTTCACGAGATGAGTGGAGAGAAAAGGGCTTGATATTATTCCTTTTTTACTTTCAGCTCTAATTGTAAATAGTTTCAGCATTTTTCTGTTCTTCATATTTAGAGGAATATCACTAGTGAGCTTTTTTTTGTTAGTTCATGGGTTCCCTTTGTCACCCAACAAGAAAAATTAAACCTTGGCTGTGTATGAAGACAAGATCTATATTCTATTAATACTTCTGAGTTTGTATATTTTTTTTCAAAAATTCTGTTACTTCTATTCTCTTGCAAGGGGAATGTGTTGTGTTATTTTTCTTGGCACGTGACCTGGAAAATAAAACCTTAAGCAAGAGGTATCAACTCGGTTACTGTTTTGCGTTTTTTTATTTTATTCTGTAATTCTTGAAACACTATTCACCTCCAAGGAGGATGCTTTGTATTGATTTGTTTTCTATTACATAGCTCATCCAATTTTTTCTCTCTAATTCTAGTTGTTTTTTTTTATATCTGACCGACTTGTGGTTATTGTACTTGCCCATTTTCTGCCTTCTGTTCTTTTTGTTGTTGTCCCTGTATCTTAAAAGTTCAAAACAAAATTAAAAACCCGCATGTCTATTTATGCTTCCGTATTAAAGATATGTGATTTAGTGCTGTATTCATAGTTTGTCTCTTAATTCGTCTCTCTTTTATTCTGCATTTGACTTAAATTTCTTCCGGTTGATTTTGTCAATACATCTTTTAGTTATTACTTACCGGTGCATTCGTAAATAAAGAATTTAGTGAGAACAAGCGATTTGCAATATCCAGGCTTTTTCTAGCTTAAAAAGGTGCATGGTTTTGATTTTGTAACAACGACACAGTTTCTTGAGATTCTCGTTTGATACTTAGAAATACAGTCAAAGGAACGAATGAACCTTATCCCTGAACAGGAACTCATGCCTTATTTAAACGATCATAAACTACTTACTAAATAAGAAGCATCTGATAGGGATGCAGTGGACATTTTCATTACTATACTCAGTACCGAAATTTAGGACTTTTTTAAATGTCGTTCTTTGGTCTAGAAGGGTAGTTGATGAGTCAATCGTATTTCTTATTAGGAAGCTTCCAGTCAATTAAAACACTTTAAATTCCCTCATGCAATATATTATGGACGTTAGATGGCTGGATCGAACCACTGATTATCACAGGGCTTCTGCAAAGTCTCTAAAATGAATTGAAAATTTCTATTGTTCCCTAAAGTCTTTGTTTTTGCTTTGGTTGTAGGGCTGAGACAATTTTTCTCTGTATTTTGTTTCAAATCCATATTCTTGGAATTTATTTTTGCTTGTTTAAGACGAGAGATATGTTAGAGGCACCAGCGTTACTGCCTGGGCAGAGTAGACAGACTAGTAACGAAAAGGAGTGACCCCCTTTGCCTCTGGAGTCAATAAACTAGTTGGTTGGGTGGTTCAGTTACTGTGTCCATTGAGAAAGTTTGCGTCCTCTGTCTGAACTTGCGTTGCTGCATGTAAAAAGTCAAGAAAAGTATTAAATAAAAAAAATGGCTCCAAAGGGAAGTGCAAAGCAGTGAAGACATAATAAACAGCTCCTTGCCTTATGGCACTTTAATCTGCTGCTATCACTTTCAATATGCAATCGACTTGTTAAAAAAACATAACCTTTCTGATAGACCATTAATCAACGTTTTACAACCATCCAGTGAGCCTCTAGCTTTGATGAGAATAAAGCGGGACACATCAGAGCTATACATGCTAAAACGTGGTTCTTTTTTCTTCAGATGAGGGACTATAATATATTTTCTTCAGTTGAGGGACTTGTTAAAAAAACATAACCTTTCTGATAGACCATTAATCAACGTTTTACAACCATCCAGTGAGCCTCTAGCTTTGATGAGAATAAAGCGGGACACATCAGAGCTATACATGCTAAAACGTGGTTCTTTTTTCTTAAGTTGAGGGACTATAATATATTTTCTTCAGTTGAGGGACTTGTTAAGAAAAACATAACCTTTCTGATAGACCATTAATCAACGTTTTACAACCACCAGTGAGCCTCTAGCTTTGATGAGAATAAAGCGGGACACATCAGAGCTATACATGCTAAAACGTGGTTCTTTTTTCTTCAGATGAGGGACTATAATATATTTTCTTCAGTTGAGGGACTTGTTAAAAAAACATAACCTTTCTAATAGACCATTAATCAACGTTTTACAACCATCCAGTGAGCCTCTAGCTTTGATGAGAATAAAGCGGGACACATCAGAGCTATACATGCTAAAACGTGGTTCTTTTTTCTTAAGTTGAGGGACTATAATATATTTTCTTCAGTTGAGGGACTTGTTAAGAAAAACAAGCTTTCTGATAGACCATTAATCAACGCTTTACAACCATCCAGTGAGCCTCTAGCTTTGAAGAGAGTAAAACGGGACACATCAGAGATATCCATGCTAAAACGTGGATCTTTTTTCTTCAGCTGAGGGACTATAATATATTTTCTTCAGTTGAGGGACTTGTTAAGAAAACATAACCTTTCTGATAGACATTTAATCAACATTTTACAACCATCCAGTGAGCCTCTAGCTTTGATGAGAATAAAGCGGGACACATCAGAGCTATCCATGCTAAAACGTGGTACTTTTTTCTTCAGTTGAGGGACTATAATATATTTTTTTCAGTTGAGGGACTTGTTAAGAAAACATAAGCTTTCTAAAAGACCACTAATCAATGCTTTACAACCATCCAGTGAGCCTCTAGCTTTGATGAGAATAAAGCGGGACACATCAGAGCTATCCGTGCTAAAACGTGGTTCTTTTTTCTTCAGATGAGGGACTATCTACAGTTGAGGGACTATAATATATTTTCTTCAGTTGATGGACTTGTTAAGAAAACATAAGCTTTCTGATAGACAATTAATCAACGTTTTACAACCATCCAGTGAGCCTCTAGCTTTGATGAGGATAAAGCGGGACACATCAGGGCTATCCATGCTAAAACGTGGTTCATTTTTCTTCAGTTGAGGGACTATAATATATTTTCTTCAGTTGAGGGACTTGTTAAGAAAACATAAGCTTTCTGATAGACAATTAATCAACGTTTTACAACCATCCAGTGAGCCTCTAGCTTTGATGAGAATAAAGCGGGACACATCAGAGCTATCCGTGCTAAAACGTGGTTCTTTTTTCTTCAGATGAGGGACTATAATATATTTTCTTCAGTTGAGGGACTTGTTAAGAAAACATAAGCTTTCTGATAGACAATTAATCAACGTTTTACAACCATCCAGTGAGTCTCTAGCTATGATGAGAATAAAGCGGGACACATCAGAGCTATCCGTGCTAAAACGTGGTTCTTTTTTCTTCAGTTGAGAGACTATAATCCATTGGTTTGGTTTTTGGCCATGGCCATTTCCGTGGTGTAGTTTTTATTTCAATCTGAAACCATTTTCAAGGAGCTTCCGATTCTTCTTTTGTATTCCTGTATTTTGTATGCCTTCTTAAGACCAGAATATAATTTGCTCTTTACTGAAAACAAAATACATTTTAAACGTTTTTACTTCTTTTACTTTAGTAAATGCATGTTGTCAAAAGAAGGCGTGGGGGTTATCAGTCCTACTCAGGTTAATTTTTGCTTGTTTTGAGTTTACTGTTATTTATTGTAATTTCTGATCGTTTTGGGTTTTATTTATTTATTGATGGTCATTGGTGATAGTTTTACGCTTGGAAGATATTGAAATTTATTTCTGCTCATTTTTGGCTTAATGGGGCTCTACTTTCCTTTGAAAAACTTGTTTTGTGGAAAAAGTTTTTTAAATTAATTTTGTTTGTTTTTTATTGACCTCCTCAAGTTGATCTGAAAAATAAAACTTAGTATCACTCCCAAAACATTCTACCTATGCTCTTTGACAACCTGGCTACACTTACACCCTTTTGACTTATTTGAATTGTCAGAGCAGAAGTAGTAATAGTAGTAGCCCCGAAAGTTTCAACTTATTACCGACAGTCGTCCAATATGTGTTGTTGAGATGTCTTATTGGTAACCAATAAGAAAATTTTGATTTATTTTTAAAGCAACTTTTAGTTTTAAAGCATAATGGGTCAAATGAATAATTGTGGGGGATTGACATACCCAATATCCCTTGAGACATAGCTGTTGGACCATCTTACTATGCTGAACAAAATATCTGTCTCAGAATTTTGACCGGATTTGTTTCGAAAATAATAGGCCTGGGAAATAGTTGCTTGGCCTCCAATTTCTTTTTAATCTTAAAGGGGGCACTAGAATTTTGAATAAAATTAGCTCCTTTTAAAGTTTCAATGATATTTCTAGCTTTTATATAGCGGCGCTGCCTATGATATTGCTTACATATCGTTTTGAAAACCTGCCTACAAATAAGGGCCGTTTTTTAGCACTAAGATCTTTCATCTTTCTGCAAAGATTATCGTTTTTTTTCAGTTCATCTTTGTTCTAAGATCTTACAGGTTACTGATGTTAGCAAAATACGTGAAAGACGCCATCTTTCTGCCATATAAAACAATGATCAGAGAACTTTGATGATCTACTCTTCATTGTTCTCAGACCGCTGATCAGAGCAGAATGATGAAATACGTTTGCATAAAAACGACCAAAGATGTAAGATCTTAGTTCAAAGATTTCACTTTTAAGTATTTTCTGACAAAAGATGCAAGACCTTAGCACATTGATGAGTGA
Organism: Artemia sinica; assembly: GCA_027921565.1. NCBI lineage: Eukaryota > Metazoa > Arthropoda > Branchiopoda > Anostraca > Artemiidae > Artemia > Artemia sinica. The sequence continues at coordinate 19,711,741 of CM051260.1, forward strand.
AAAAACGGCCCTATAGTTTTTTTTCATTTAATTGAAATTCCTCCTAAACGTTTCACCTTAATGCCCTTAGTGTCATGAGTTACAGTAACTGTAGTTGCATAAATAGTATACAAATAGTGTCTTCTGGCTAGTTCAAAACCCTCACAACTTACCGTTAAATGTCTAACTTAATAATGTAAGCCATTCTTCCGTTATTGCTTTGTCACCTTTTGGAAAATCCGCATGCTCATAGTTTGTTTGGATTTAGTTCAACAACAGGCTAAATATTACTTAAAAGCTTCACCTTAATACTCTTACGTTGCGTAGTAGCAGTAGATGTAGTAGCAATATGAGCATAGCACCTTTGGTTTCTTCAACACCCCCTTCAACACGCGCTGAAAGTTTCAACTTAATACCATCAACCGTTCCTGAAGCATTTCTGATTCGTCCTCTTAACAACCTATGTGGGTGTAGTGTGTTTTGATTTAGTTCCATACAGTTATAATACATTCCAAATTTTTCACCTTAATACCCTTAATTTTAATATCAGCAGTAGTAGTAGGAGCTGTAGAATTAATAGTAGTGGCATTAGAAGTAGTAATAATAGCAGCAGTAGTAGTAGTATGAGCAGTTGCATTAGGATGCAAATGTTTCCTTTTGGTTAGTTGAATATCCCCCATAACAAGCCCTGTTAGTTTCGACTTCACACACCAAACTGTTCCTAAGATATTGGTGCTATGCCCTTTTGTTAATATAGACACTAATGGTATCAATTCCACTGGGATGATCGATGGGAGCCAAAACCGAATGGGGAAATCCGATCTCTAACAAATATTGCCACACCACCGACTCTCCTACAACTTAATTGATACTTTCTATATATGCTGAAACCATGGATCATATCCATCGGAGGCTGTGGATGTTAGTCTCTTGTACACAGATTACGTGACACCATTCCCACAAATCCAATCAACTGATTCATTTAATCTAATACTATTTAAAGACACCACATTCCATTGAAGAATTTTAAGGCTACTCACATTTTGATATGGAGAATTCCCTTTTGTGATTATACTGTTTTGTCTCGGATTTATCATTAATTAAAAAACTTTTTCCACAAAATAAGTTTTTCAAAGAAGAGTAAAGAACTCCATTAAACATAAAATGAGCAAAAATAAAATCAAATAATCTACCAAGCTCGAAACTACCAGCATTGATAAATAAATGAAACCCAAAACGAACAGAAATTACAATAAATAACCGAGTCAAACTCAAAACGAGCAGAAATTAACATAAGTTGGGCGCAAAACCCCTATGTCTTCCCAAGGCCAGAACAAAATTCGCACTTTACTGAAAAAAAAATATAAATGTTTTTACTTTTATAACTTTAATAGATCAAATAATTTTAAAATTTTGATCACTAAATATCAGTACATGTATATTAAACTGACGATGCACATTCATTTGTATTTTATCAGTAATGTGCAAATTTTGTTCTGGCCTTGGGAAGGTATAGGGGTTTTGCGCCCAACCTATGTTAATTTCTGCTCGTTTTGAGTTTGACTCGGTTATTTATTGTAATTTCTGTTCGTTTGGATTTCATTTATTTATCAATTCTGATTTGTGGTAGTTTCGAGCTTGGTAGATTTTTTTATTTTATTTTTGCTCATTTTTTGTTTAATGGAGTTCTTTACTTTTCTTTGAAAAAGCTTATTTTGTGGAAAAAGTTTTTTTAATTAATTTCTGTTCGTTTTATATTGACATACTCTTTTCAGGGAAAAAGAAAATAACACTTTAAATCTTTTCGTTTTTTAAGACTTTATAGTTTGGCCTGCTATTTGTATGCTGGAGAAAAATTTTCAGTTATTTTTAACAACATACCATTTTAAAAAATCTGGACACAAATAGTACTGTTTAACTTAGTTTCTTACCTCCTCTAGTTGACCTGAAGTGGTAAACTTGATACCATTCGCAGAAAAATCTGTTTACTTTCTTTGATAGCTTGGATACACTTACACTATTTTGATTTGGTTAAATTTTAAGAGCAGAAGTAGCCTCGAAAGCTTAAACATAATACCCTCAGTCGTTCTTGGGATACTAATGAGATGCCTTATTGGGAATTAGCATTATCACATAGCATTTTGATTTAATCTTAAGGCAGCACTTAGTTTTTAAACATATTGGGAAAATGGGAGGGTGGGAGTGGAAGGGGGATTAGTTGCCCTCCAATCAGTATCGACTATTATAAAGGGCATCAGCCCTTTCTATTTTCAACCGAATGAACCCCTTTCGAAGTTTCCATGATAACTCCTTCGATACGAAGTGCCCTGGTCTGAACAACAAAAAGTACTACTAATCCCTTTCGACTATTAAAAAGGGCACTAGCCCTTTGAATTTCAAATCGAATGAGCCCTTTTCTGAAGTTTCTATGACAACGTCTTCTATAAAAACCTTATATGCCCCCAGGGCATAACTTAAAATCCTCGCCCTGAGGGCTGTGGCGGAGTATCCTCCTTAAAAACATATTTTCTATCTGTAAATCAACTACGCTGAACAAAATGGCTATCTCAAATTTTTATTGGATGTGCTTGGGGGAATGGTGGGCGTGGGGGGAGTTAGTTGTCCTCCAATCACTTTCGACTATTAAAAAGTGCACTAGCCCTTTGAATTTCCAATCGAATGAGCTTTTTTTGAAGTTTCTACGACAACGCCTTCTATAAAAACATTATACGACCCCTGGGCATAACTTAAAAACCTTGCCTTGAGGGTTGTGGGGGAGTGTCCTCCTCAAAAAGATATTTTCTATCTTGAGATCAACTACGCTGGACAAAATGGATATCTGAAAATTTTGATTGGTTGTGTTTGGGGGAATGATGGGCGTGGGGGGGGGGGGGGCTAGTTGCCGTCCAATCACTTTCGACTATTTAAAAGGGCACTAGCCCTTTGAATTTCCAATCGAATGAGCCTTTTTTGAAGTTTCTACAACAACGCCTTCAATAAAAAACTTATATGCCCCCAGGGCATAACTTAAATTCCTTGCCCAGGGGGTTGTGGGGGAGTGTCTTTCACAAAAACATATTTTCTATCTGGAAATCAACTAGCCAACGCTAAACAAAATGGCTATCTCAAAATTTTGATTGGATGTGTTTGGGTGAATGATGGACGTTAGGGGGGGGGCTAGTTGCCCTCCAATCACTTTTTACTATTAAAAAGGGGACTAGCCCTTGGAATTTTCAATCAAATGAGCCCCTTTTGAAGTTTCTATGACAACGCCTTCTTTGAAAACCTTATGTACCCCAGGACATAACTTAAAACAAACGAAACTCAGAGAAGAGAGAAAGTAACAAAATGAAAAATAAAATCAAAAAGGGTGAAAAAACGAGGATTTTGTCAGCCAGCGAACCATGAAGAAGACAAAATATAAGCAAATATTTCGACAAGGACCTCCGCCAAGTCGTCCTCAGTGCTATAACTTAAAACCCTTGCCCTGAGGGTTGTTGGGGAGTGTCCTCTTCAAAAACATATTTCTATCTGGAAATCAACTACGCTGAAAAAAATGGCTATCTTAAAATTTTGATTGGATGTGTTTGGGGGAATGATGGGCGTGGGGGAGGGGCTAGTTTCCCTCCAATCACTTTCGTCTGTTAAGAAGGGAACTAGCCCTTTGAATTTCCAATCGAATGAGCCTGTTTTGAAGTTTCTACGACAGAGCCTTCTATAAAAACCTTATATGCCCCCAGGGCATAACTCAAAACCTTTGCCCTGAGGGTTGTTGGGGAGTGTTCTCCTCAAAAACATATTTTCTGTATGGAAATCAACTACGCTGAGCAAAATGGCTATCTAAAAATTTTGATTGGATGTGTTTTGTGGATGTGTGTTGGGGGAATGATGGGCGTGGGGGGGGGATAGTTGCCCTCCATTCACTTCCGACTTTTAAAAATGGCACTAGGTCTTTGAATTTCCAGTCGAATGAGCCTGTTTTGAAGCTTCCACGACAACGCCTTCTATAAAAATATCACATGCCCCCAGGGCATAACTTAAAAACTTTGCCCTGAGGGTTGCGGGGGAGTGTCCTCCTCAAAAACATATTTTCTATCTGGAGATCAACTAGCCTACGCTGAACAAAATGGCTATCTCAAAATTATGATTGAATGTGTTTTGGGTAGTGATGGGCGTGGGGGGGGGGGAGGGGGCTAGGTGCCCTCTAATCACTTTCGACTGTTCAAAAGGGCACTAGCCCTTTGAATTTCTAATCAAATGAGCCTGTTTTGAAGTTTCTATGATAACGCCTTCTATAAAAACCTTATATGCCACAAGGCCATAATTTAAAACCCTTGCCCTGAGGGGGAGTGTCCTCCTCAAAAATATATTTTCTATCTGGAAATCAACTACTCTGAACAAAAGGGCTCTAGCCCTTTTGAATTTCCAATCGAATGAGCCTTTTTCGAAGTTTTTACGACAACGCCTTTTATAAAAACCTTATATGCCCCCCCCCCCCGGGCATAACCTAAAACCCTTGCCCCGAGGTTTGTGGGGGAGTGTCCTCCTCAAAAAGATATTTTCTATCTGGAAATCAGCTACACTGACAAAATGCCTATCTCAAAATTTTGATTGGATGTGTTTGGGGGAATGATGGGCGTGGGAGGGGTAGTTGCCCTACAGTCACTTTCGACTATTAAAAAGGGCATTAGCCCTTTGAATTTCCAATCGAATGAGCCTGTTTTGAAGTTTCTACGACAACGCCTTCTATAAAAGCCTTACATGCCCCCAGGGCATAACTTAAAACCCTTACCCTGAAGTTTGTGGGGGAGTGTCCTCCTCAAAAATCCATTTTCTATCTGGAAATCAACTACGTTGAACAAAATGGCTATCTCACAATTTTGATTGGATGTGTTTGGAGGAAAGATAGGCGTGGGGGGGGGCTAGTTGCCCTCCGATCCCTTTTGACTATTAAAAAGGGCATTAGCCCTTTGAATTTCCAATCGAATGAGCCTTTTTTTGAAGTTTCTACGACAACGCCTTCTATAAAAACCTTACATGCCCCCAGGGCATAACTTAAAACCCTTGCCCTGAGAGTTGTGGGGGAGTGTCCTCCTCAAAAACACATTTTCTACCTTGAAATCAACTACGCTGAACAAAATGGCTATCTCAAAATGTTGATTGGATGTGTTTGGGGGAATGATGGGCGTGGGGGTGGGGGGTAGTTGCCGTACAGTCACTTTCGACTATTAAAAAGGGCACTAGCCCTTTGAATTTCCAATCTAATGAGCCTGTTTTGAAGTTTCTACGACAACGCCTTCTATAAAAGCCTTACATGCCCCCAGGGCATAACTTAAAACCCTTACCCTGAAGTTTGTGGGGGAGTGTCCTCCTCAAAAACCCATTTTCTATCTGGAAATCAACTACGTTGAACAAAATGGCTATCTCACAATTTTGATTGGATGTGTTTGGGGGAAAGATGGGCGTGGGGGGGGGCTAGTTGCCCTCCGATCCCTTTTGACTATTAAAAAGGGCATTAGCCCTTTGAATTTCCAATCGAATGAGCCTTTTTTTGAAGTTTCTACGACAACGCCTTCTATAAAAACTTTATATACCCCCAGGGCATAACTTAAAACCCTTGCCCTGAGAGTTGTGGGGGAGTGTTCTCCTCAAAAACACATTTTCTACCTTGAAATCAACTACGCTGAACAAAATGGCTATCTCAAAATGTTGATTGGATGTGTTTGGGGAATGATGGGCGTGGGGGGGGGGCTTGTTGCCCTCCAGTCACTTTCGACTATTAAAAAGGGCACTAGCCCTTTGAACATCCAATCGAATGAGCCTGTTTTGAAGTTTCTGCGACAACACCTTCAATCAAAACCTTATATACCCCCAAGGCATAACTTAAAACCCTTGCCCTGAGGGTTTTGGGGGAGTGCCCTCCTCAAAAACGTATTTTCTATCTGGAAATCAACTACACTGAACAATACGGCTATTTCACAATTTTGATTGGATGTGTTTGGGGGATTGATGGGTGTGAGGGGAGGGGGGGGGGCTAGTCGCCCTCCAATCACTTTCGGCTATTAAAACGGGCACTAGCCCTTTGAATTTCCAATCGAATGAGCCTGTTTTGAAGTTTCTACGACAAAGCTTTCTATAAAAACCTTATATGCCCCAAGGGCATAACTTAAAACCCTTGCCCTGAGGGTTGTGGGGGAGTGTCCTCCTCAAAACACATTTTCTATCTGGAATTTCAACTACGCTGAACAAAATGGCTATCTCAAAATTTCGATTGGATGTGTTTAGGGGAATGATTGGCGTGAGAGTGGGGGCTACTTGCCCTCCAATCACTTTCGACTATTAAAAGGGGCACTAGAACTCTCGATTTCCAATCGAATGAGCCCCTTTTGAAGTCTCTACGACGATCCCTTTTATATGAAGTGCCCTGCTTTAAAGAAAAAAAAATAATAAACTGCACATTGTGTCAACATTGATCTTATGTGCCCTCAGGGCATAACTTAAAACCCTTGCCCCGACAGTTGTGGGGGAGTGTCCTCCTCAAAAACATATTTTCTATCCTAAAATCAACTACGCTGAACAAAATGGCTATCTCAAAATTTTGATTGGATATGTTTTGGGGAATAATGGGCGTGGGGGGAGCTAGTTGCCCTCCAATCACTTTCGACTATTAAAAAGGGCACTAGCCACTCCAATTTCCTATCGAATTAGCCCTTTTCGAAGTTTCTACGACAACTCCTTCGATGCGAAGTGCCCAGGTATGGAGAAAAAAAAAACACATTGTGCCCACATCGTTCTTTACTTAGGCAGCACTAGCGCGCTGCCTATGATTAGTCTATCATCCTTTGGCTTTCGTTGCTTTTTGTTGAGCATAGCGCTATTGGAGCTACTGTTGGGATTTTTGTCTCATTGTTTTTTTTATTTGCTCATTTCTGTTCTTTTCTGGGTGACTCCTGGGAGATTGTTCTACATAGTTTATTGTGAAGTTTCTTGATTTCTGAATTTGACTTGATAGGTATAGATTTGGGAGCAGACAAATTTTCTTCATCGTATCATAAATTCTTGTATTTCCTTCACTTTAACGTCCAATTCTACTCCATTTATGATGTATTGAGTCCAGCTTCGAGCTTGCAGTTTTTTGTCTCTAAAAAGGAACTAGAAAAGCTTATAGAAAACGCTTACTGCAGTGATTTTTTGGCCATTTTTTCTTGCGTAAAGTGAACTCCAACTTCTTCAAAGTGTTTTATCGACAAGTCGAAGTTGCACCGAGGAAGTGAAAATATGATTTTTCTAATTTTTGTGAGTCCTTCTTCTTTTAAAGGTTTTTTGTTTGCCTTTCCTAACAGAATACTAAACTACTTTGGGGTATTTTGTTGCTCGTTTTTTGACACACTGATTGGGGGTGACTGAATTAAGTGGTTCTTTTCTTGATGTTTCTTTGTGAACTTGATATCCCAGCAAACAGTTAGCTTACTTGTTTACAAATTCAATCGCTCCTTCTTCTTCTATTTTAGCAAATGTGGGCTTTTCAGCCGAGACTATTTAGCCCTTTTCTTTTTGACTCCCATTGACTGAGATGGTTGTTTCTACACTTTCTTTTGCATATATCCAATCTTATAGAATTGCAAAATTCAGCGCTATTGTTAGTCGGTTGCAAAGTTAAGTCGGCCTACTAAAAACGCACACTTGAATTGCAACGATAGGAAAACTGGATTATATTTGAGTGGCCTATATGAGGTTTGTATTGTTATAGATAGGCTAATTAGTTTTGGAGTATTTTCTTTTTGAACAACTTATTTATAAAATAATATTATTTTTAATTTTTTTTTCAATACCTTTACTAGTGTTTACAATACCTCTGGGGCCTCTTTAAGGGTTCAAGATGCAATTAGCCCCAGAAGTAATTATTGAACTATGAAAGAGCTTAAAAAATGGCATCAAACCACGTGTTCCCTTTAATCCTGGCTAAATTAGATGGTAAACTAGAAAATTACCCTTGATTTCATGGCTGATAACCATGCCTTCTCAAGACTAGAGAACAATTTGCACTTTAAGCAGCATTCACAAGCATGTCTAGCTAGAATCCCATGTCTAGACATGTGTCTAGCCAGAATTCCATGTCTAGGCAACAACCATTCACAAGTAAAATTTGGTGCTTAGCTAAAACTACAAATTTAGGGTAAATTTGGTACTCTTCTATTAAATGGACTCTTTTATGTAGTGCTATTTTTGTTAATGCTAATGAACTAAAATAAAATATGATGAATATTTTAATAGTTCAGAAACAAATATGGGCTATATATTTGCGCATTAGGGGGTAGGGGGTGGGTTGCAAAGCATAGCATATATTAAATACTTAACTTAACCTAACCTAGGTACCTTCCCCCCCTACCAAACCCCCAAAAAAGAACACTTTTAATATCTTATATGCAATTAAAACCATGCTATACATTGTATTTCTCCACAGCAGTGTCTTGAATCATCCAGTTAAAACATGTTTTTTGTCTTGTCTTCAGTTTGACATTCAATATACACTAGATAAAAGAGTCTGTTTAATAGAAGACTACTGTAATTTTTTTGTTATTCATATAATTGACTTATGAATAAAGTAAACATACCACTTGATGCCTTTTTTTATGCTCTTTCCAAATATAATAATCATTTTTGTTGGAAATGAATTTTATCCCCACCCTTATATATACCAATTCAGGGTATATATTTGCACATTAGGGGGGGGGGAGTTTAAAATTACCTCCCATTTACATAAGAAATAAAAGTTCATTTCTGACAAAAGTGATAATTATATTTTGGAAAGAGCATTAAAAAGGCATCAAGTGGTATATTCACTTAATTTGTAAGTCAATAATATGATTTGGTAAAAATTTACCCAAGTATGTACTCTGAATTGGTATATATAAGTGTGGGGGGTAAAATTCATTTCCAACAAAAATGATTATTATATTTGAAAAGAGCATAAAAAAGACATCAAGTGGTATGTTTACTTTATTCATAAGTCAATAACATGAATAACAAAAAATTTACCAAATTTAGTTTCAAATTGTCATTTCTTGCCAATCAAGAGAGCTTATGCAGGCAAAACTTTAAAAATTATAATCTGTATTTTTACTGTCACTAGATAATAGATAAGATAAGCAAAACAATTGCCTTAGTGTGCTTCACTATTATGTCTGGTGTTGCTTATTTGCCTAAAATGAAAAAAAGAAAAAACAATTAATGAGAAAACAAACATTAAATTTCAGTTTAAAAATGTAAACATAAATGATGAAAATAGTGAAACTTGACACATTCTGATTGGCTGAAATTGAAAATCCTAGACATTAAGTTCTAGAGTATAGAACTCAATGTCTAGCCAAGCACCTTGTCTAGCATATCTAGCTAAGCAGCCAATTTTACTTGTGAATGGTTGTTGCCTATGGATTGAATTCTGGCTAGACGTGTGTCTAGACATGGGATTCTAGCTAGATATGCTTGTGAAAACTGCTTTACTGAAAAAACAATAAAAACAAATGACTTTGGATTGTCAGTTTAATTGACATATGCTAATATTTATTTCTTAAAGCTTTGATAATTTTTTTATTTAGGAAAGTAAGAGAAGTGAAAACATTTCAAATGTATTTTGTTTTCAGTAAAGTGCAAATGATGTTCTGGTCTTGATAAAGCATGGGGGTTATCAGCCCTACTCATGCTAATTTTTGCTCATTTTGAGTTTGACTAAGCTATTTATTTTAATTTCTGTTCATTTTGAGTTTCAATTATTTATTGATAGTTATTTGTGTTTTTTTTTCAAACAGTTTGTAGTAACAAACTGTAAGTAAGAGGCAACCCAGCTCAATGGTAACTGAAACTCTAGAAAACGGAATTTTGATACCAATATACATCAAAAGAATCAGATTTTAATGCTGATTTCAAATATATAAGTTTCATCAAGTTTAGTCCTACCCATCAAAAGTTACGCACCTGAGAAAATTTGGCTGATTTTCGAAAAAAGGAGGAAAGACCCCCTAAAAGTTATAGAACCTTAATGAAAATCACACAATCATATTCAGCATATCAGAGAACCCTACTGCAAAGGTTTCAAGCTCCTATCTACAAAAATGTGGAATTTTGCATTTTTTGCCAGAAGAAAGATCAGGGATGCGTGTTTATTTATTTTTATTTTTTCTTTCCCAGGGGTGATCATATTGACCCAGTGGTCGTAGAATATCGTGGGAGGGCTTGTTGGAATGGAAATTAAAAGTTCTAGTGCACTTTTTAAGTGACCAAAAAATGGAGGGCAACTAGGCCCCCTCCCATGCTCATTTTTTTCCCAAAGTCACCTGATCAAAATTTTGAGATAGCCATTTTGTTCAGCTTGGTCGAAAATATGATAGCTATGTCTTTTAGGATAACTTAATCCCCAAAGTCCCCAGGGGGAGGGCTGAAAGTTATGAACTTTACCCAATCTTAACATATAGTATAGGTTATTGGGAAGTATACAGACGTTTTCAGGGGGGATTTTTTCTGGTAGTGGGGGGGGGTGGGTTTGGGGTTATGTGGGAGGATCTTTCCATGAAGGAAGTTTCCATGGGGGAAGGGACATTGCTGTGAAGGGGGCGCCAGATTTCCCAGCATTATTAAAAAAAAATCAGAAATTATGTAAAAAAAACAAGTTTTTCAACTGAAAGTAAGGAGCAACATCAAAACTTAAAACGACAGAAAACATTATGATACATGATTAGGTTCACCCCCTAGTCAATACCTTGCTCTTTGAGCCAAAGATTTTTTAGTACTTTCATAAGAGCTATTTATTCTAATTAATGGCCTTTGTGATTAAGGGGTCTTTTTTTAAAGAATTGGAACAAAATTTGAACTTTAGCTTAAAGAGCAAGGTATTGAATAGGGGGCAAACCCTCTAATATATGTATTAAAAACATATGAATATAGAAGTTCGCTACGTAAGTTAATTCGTAAGTTATTTATATTTATTACTAATAAAAACCTTTGTAACTAAAATTAAACAAGTTTCAAGAAAGCTATTTAACCAAATAAAAGTAAAATTAATATTCAAATTTTGTTTTAATTATTCATGTATGGTAAGCTAAAATCAAAACTTGCATTAATTTAAAAACGTTCAAAAATTAAATAAAAAAAAACAAGTTTTTTTAACTGACAGTAAGGAACAACGTTAAACCTTAAAACGAACAGAAATTATTCCATATATGAAAGGAACTGTCCCCTCCTCAACGCCTTGCTCTTTACACTAAAGTTTGACTCTCACAACCCTATTTTTTTAAACAATAAAAACTTTAGCATAAAGAGCGAGGCATTGAGGAGGGGACAGCCCCTTTCATATACAGAATAATTTCTGTTTGTTTTAAGTTTTAATGTCATTCCTTACTTTCAGTTAAAAAACTTGTTTTTTTTATTTAATTTCTATAAGAATTTAAAGCATGGGTTGCTGTTTGTATAATTTATTACGGTAATTACTTGGCTAAAAAAAAAAAAAAAAAAAAAAAAAAAAAAAAAAAAAAAAAAAAAAAAAAAAAAAAAAAAAAAAAAAAAAACTGTCTTCCTACTTTAGTAACTGAAATAAATGAGCACTTGAACAAGGTCTAGACCCTACTCATCCATCCAGTTCCCCAGGACAAAACAGTATATCCAATCTGACAATCCGAAAATCAAGTCCAAAATATAGCAAAATCAGCATTAATAAGTATACTTCAATGTTCCGAAGCCAAGCTATAGCACCTTAAATCTACAAGAACATTATATTCCTAAGGTGATCACCACATATCGGGCTCATCAGATGAAAGCTCATTGCCTAAATGGGTTTCGGCACTTAAATTTCATTACCCAGGCAATATGAGTGCGCCATGCCATACTCTGGCATACCCCATGTAGTGACACCTATGGAATAAACATAAACAAAATTCAAAATATCTAAAAAATAAAAAAAATATACCCCAGAAAAATTATTTCAAACATCCTTAACCAACCTTCAAATAACACCAAGAGCCGAACCTTCAGCCGATTTAAATACAAATAAATAAATAGCACTAGCCCTCCCCCCGGAACAATGTCACTCTCACTCAAACTCTAAGAATTAAATTCCGAATATCACACCTTAATCTTTACCACATGTGCCGCAATCTACCCTAAACTACAGGGAAGATAAACCAGATTCCTTCAACAAGTTACCGTAAAATATCATTCAAGATATCTTGATAACTTTTATTATACTTTTGTAAAAGCTGATTATACTTAAAACAAAGCTTTTTAAATTGCCAAGCAGGTTTATTGGCGGAAAAACCTCTTACGATTAGCTTCTTGCTAAGTAACATACATCTATTTCTAAAATCGATGTAATTAGTACAAATTCTTGCATATCTAAATAGTTGGGAAAAATACGATGAATATGTTATATTCGAATGAATATTACTTTTTGGAAATGGAAAATTGACTATTTCAAAATTAAAATCGTCTGTTTTATTATACTCGTATATTTTAAAAATTATTGTATTATTAGGTGCCACATTAATCTCTAAATCTAGAAAATGGTCATATTTGCCATTTCCATTACTGGATTCCAGCTTTAACTCTGGTGGATATATTTTACTTGAAATCTCTAAAAAATTTGAACAATTTATCACCAGAAGGTCATCTAAGTATCTTTTATTATTTGAGAGCAAATACTTTATGTTACTTGGATTCTTTTTATCCATCATGTAATCATATTCTAAATAATTTAAAAATAGGTCTGCTATAACTGGACTGGCATTACCCCCCATAGGAATTCCATTACTTTGATTATATAGATTACCATTAAATTCTATAAGCTGCTTGCCCTCCAGTCTCTTGTTACTTTTAAAAAGGGCACCATAGCTTTTAATTTTGAATTTAATCAGCTTTTTTAAGTTTCAATGATATTTCTAGCTATTAAAGGGTGGTGCTGCCTATGATATTGCTTATATGCCCTTTTGAAACCTGCGTGCATACAGTGTTTTCCTTAAATTGGAATTCCTAAACCTTTCCTGAGAGTTTCATATTAATACTTTTAACATCATTAGTTACATTAACTGTAGTGGTAGTATTGAAAGTATACATATAGTGCCTTCTGGCTAGTTCAAAATCCCCTGCAACTTACCCTTAGAGGTCTAAATTAATAATAAAAGTTGACATAATATAACTTACAGGATTAACTTACAGGATCCTCAGTGCCTTTTGGGAAACATCCCTGTTATGGGACTCTCTAGATGGCTGTCAGTTGGATCTTCAAGTCTTGTTTCTCTGATACTTGGCTATCTGAAATTCTGGAATTTAAACCATGGGTAAGGGTCTCCCCAGAGTGTATGGCCAGCAGAGCCCCAGCACAACATCAACTTTAGAGGAATGTGCACAGATGGTAGTGTTAACAGTTTTAAGTCAATAAAGTCAGATGTTTAAGAGTCGTGTATGTACATGTGTTCTTTCCAGAATCTGTTGGGTCCATTTTTGAATGCGTTTAGGGTGTCTATAATAACAGTTGACAATAAGTTGACAATGGAGGGAGGTCGACATCCCCAAAGACATAATTGCTAGACCTTTCAATAATGCTGAGCAAAATAGTTCTCTTAAAATTTTGATTGGATGTGTTTTGGGGGATGATAGGATTGTGGGGGGGGGGGGCTGGTTGTCCTCGTTTTACTTTTGACTCTTAAAAAGAGCACTAGATCTTCTAACTTCCAATCAAATGAGCCCCATCCAATCCAAAGTTTATACAACCATCCATTCCATAAGAACCTTATATGCCCATGGCATAACTTACAACCCTTGTACCTGGGCTCTGGAGGCTTGTGTCCACCTTGAAGCCATTGTTATATGCTCTTTAGACTATTGTGAACAAAATGGCTGTCTCACTTATTTTGATTGGAATGTATTTGGGGAAAACAGGTTGTCATGGGGGGGGGGTTAATTGCCCTTCATCAATTTTGCCTCCAAAAGGTAACTAGAATTATACATTTCCAATCAAATGAGCTTCCTCTAAAGTTTAAACACCCACACCTTCCATAAAAAGCTTAAATGCCCCCAGGGCATAACTTACAACCACGGGCCCCTGACTCTGGGGGCTGTGTCAACCCCAAAGGCCTTGCTATGTGATCTTTGGACTGCTTTTGAACATATAGCTATCTCAAAATTTCCGTAATGTAGCACATCAAAAAATATAAATTTCTTATTATAATAGCTTAATAGCTATAATATATAATTGTCAGTTATTAATCTTATTTTAGAGCAAACTTAATCTTATCTGTTTTTCATTCACTTTCCCATTGAAGACTCAAAAGCTATTCTAATCCTTTCATCCTACAACATTAAACAACAAAACACATTTAAAATATTTTTACCTTTTTTTAGTTTGATAAATAAAAAAAATATTAAAACTTTAAGGAATATATGTAAATATATGTATACTAAACTGACAATCCATAGCCATTTTTTTTCAGTAAAGTGAAAATTATTTTCTGGTCTTGAGAAGGTATGGGGATTGTTAAACATACAATTTTTAGACCTTTCAACTGTGCTGAACAAAATGGCTATCTCAAAATTTGGATTCGATGTGTTTTGGGAGTTGATGGGCTTAAATACAGTCTAAGACCACACTGGCTATACATGATGTAAGAAACCAAGAGAGGAAAGGATATAATAAATGAAAAAATAAATCAGATAGGTGAGAAAAATAAGCAAATATTTCACCAAGGACCTTTGCTAAGCTGTCCTCAGTGCTAAAAAAAGAATTAAAAAACAAAACAAAATTTAACCTTTCAAAGTGTAGTTAATGTCTGTTTTCCTCTTGTTAAGTACACTTTGAAAGAAGTGTACTTCTTTTGAAGTACACTAAGTACACTTCTATATAAACCATATATGCCTCCAGGGCATAACTTACAACCCTTGCCCTGAGGGCTGTAGGGAGGTTGTCATCCTCAAATACATTATTTCCAGACCTTTCAACTATGTTGAACACAATGGCTATCTCAAAATTTTGATTTGATGTGTTTTGGGAAATGATGGGCGTGGGAGGGGGGTTAGTTGCTCTCCAATTACTTTCAACTATTAAAAAGCGCACTAGCCCTTTCAATTTCCAATAGAATGATCCTTTTCTGAAGTTTCTACAACAACAATGGGCCATCTAAAAATTTTTATCAGGTACATTTTGGGAAAATACAAGGTGTAGGGGAGGGAGTATCTACCTTTTCATCACTCTGAATCTCAAAAACGGCACTAAAACTTCTGATTAGTAATCTAATGAGCCCCCTCTGAAGTTTATACAATCACCCTTTCTATATGAACCTAATATACCCCCAGGGCAAAACTTACAACCCTGCCCTGAGGGCTCTTGGGGGGTTGTCATCCTCAACTACATAATTTCTGGCCCTTTCAACTACGTTGAACATAATGGCTATCTCAAAATTTAGATTGGATGTGTTTGGACAAATGGTGGGCAACGGAGGGGGTTAGTCGCCCTCCAATCGCTTTTGACTATTAAAAAGGGCACTAGCCCTTTCAATTTCCAATCAAATGAGTCGTTTTCGAAGTTTCTACAACAAATTCTTTGATACAAAGTGCCCTGGTGTAACGCCCCCTCCCCTCCAAAAAAAAGAAGAAAATATTAAATTGTGCCCACATTGCTCTTTACTTAGCCAGTGCTATTGTGCTGCCTATGATTAAAATTATCAAACAGTTTGTGGTGACAAACTGTAAATAAGGAGTGGTTTGGCCAAACTGTAAGAGAAACTCTAAAAAAAAATTGAGTTTCTTGACAATAGATTTATCAAAAGAATTAGCCTTTTATTTTTGTTCAAAATATACAAGATTTTGTTAAATTCCCCCTTAAAGAAAACAATCATGAGAAAATTTCTTGAAGTTTTGAAAAGGGGGGAAACACCCCAAAAAGTCAAGAATTTTCAGGTTCAGTGTATAAGAGAATCCTAGTGTTTTTTTTTCTTCAAAAATTTATTGTTTTTTTTGCCAGAAGAATGATCACAGACTCATGTTTTATTTTATTAGTCCAGTAAATCTACGGACAAAATCGACGATCTGGGACAAAATTGCAATATAAATGATTTTTACACCATTTTGTAGAGAAAAAAATTCTGTACAACATACCAAAAGAGAAGAATGAATATGTAACTTCGATTGCTCTGTCATCAGCCTTTCTCCCCGTTTTCCAGTTACTAGGGAAAAGAGGGGGGAAATCAAGATATCCTCTAAAGGGAAAAGATAGTCAGACAGCTGTACAGAATCTGGGGAGGAGACAAAGGTCTATCAAATCGGTTTTAAAAGCATCTAACACAGTTTTGACGAAAGTTTAATATCCTATTCCCTGGTGCTTCTCTTTTCCTGTTTACTGGAGATTCACTACCTACTGGTAGGTTCAGTCGGTCTAGAAATAATGCAGGCTTGCCTTCCCCAATCTTTGCTCGCTCCTTTACAAGTATACCTTGGAGTCCAGCAACACCAGCAATCTGGTTCACGTTTTCTCATCGACCAGCTGAATAGGCTAGGTTTTTCTACTTCTTACTCTGAAATGCTTCGATTCAAGCGTTCTGCGACAGTAACTCATGGTACAGAATTTCCAAGGATGACTTCTAAAACTTTCATCCAGTTCATTGGTGACAATGTCGACCACAACATTTGCACTATCGACGAAAAAGTTACTTTCCATGGGATGGGCATGCTAGCTGCTGCCACACCAAGGCTACTCATGTTTCCAATTATAATCCCAAGAGCAGTTGTAAACCTTGAAGTACTCCAGCAGGTTGGACAAATGCCTTTCTTCTACAACAGAAGCCAACAGGAGAACAGTCATGTGTAAAAACCCATCCCGACCATAACCTTCGACTACAAGATCGATGGCATTGACCTACTTTAGCATGCAAGCTGGATATATGACACGAAACGGGTCGGATGGAGTGGATTTATGCAGGCAATTCACCATGGGTCATACAAAAGTGCTTTGTTGATTGTTTTTCTGCCTATGATCGACTATAATCCCTCCTATCCGTCTTGTGTATACACAACCTTACGTTTTATCTCCGATACAGCACACCAGCACGGAATGGTAGCAGTTATTATTTTCGACCAACCTTTGTACGTGAAAGCAGTGAACATCATCAATACCAACCTTTGTACGTGAAAGCAGTGAACATCATCAATACTGAGCCTGCTGTATAATCATCTCAAGGCAGCAGCTCCAATGATCGATGGTCTTCATTGCCGTATGAGCTTTCTTGGAGAGATCGGGCACATGATGACGGAAACAGGAATAGAAGAAGTGCTCGAATGCCTTTATGCCGGTAACACCATTAAGCTTATCCTTAGCGGTAAGGCTGTTTCAAGAGCCATGAGAGCGCTTGAGCCTATAAATGCAGCATTGTAGATCATTCTCATTTGCAAATCATATCCTTTCAACTGCACAGATGACATACGTGCGAGTCATCCAGACTTTGCAGAAGATTCGGCAATATGTAAAGCTCTACTGAATGAGGAAGAAACCCTTGAAAACACATCCAACAAAGACGTAGTGCGTCGAAGGTCGCTGAAAACAAGACTTAGGTTGCTGAAAACAAGCATGGGACTCACGAGAGGAAATGGAATGAGTAAGACGCAAAGGTTGATCTGGACAATGTCAATGCCAGTGCGAGCTGAAATTAATGAGCTTATGCAGTCACTCACCGGCGTTGAGTACGTGTCATCTGACCAGCACGTTTCTGCAAGACCAGCTCGGATAGAAAGAGATAGAAAGGACGTAAAGGCTTTAGTAGCTTTTATACGCAGTCCTGTCCGTGCGACAACTACACTCAAGTGCGCAATATATCGAATGGTATGACAGCTGCAAGGGATGTCAACGCGGATGCAGCAAAGGCGATAGGAAAAGAAATTCTGAAGTCAATGGACGACGCCGATGCCGATCGCTACATTTTCAAGCGCAAAAGCAAAGTGATTACGATTGCCTATCAAGGCAACACTTCCGCAGTTGACGGTGAAGACATACAAATTGACGCAAGTCTTCTGTTCCGACGTCTTGCATCAGCGGCTACTACAGCTGGAAGGGATATGGATGAAACACTCAGATTTGAACTGTCCAGCTATCCTACTGCCCTTTTCGAATCGTCAAGCCTGTCGCGACAGCCAGATAAAGCGGAGCTAGCGAAAGCTATTTGAAAATTAGCAAAGGCAGAACCTTTGAACGTCCTATCAAAAGAGCCGGAAAAATACGTGATCGGTGGTGGATGGCCACTCCAGCATATTCCATGGAAAACAGGACACACTTTTGAACAGATCTGTAACAGTTAAGTTTCATTCGTGACGCAGAAGTATTCAAATGCTTCCGTCCTCTTTGATGGTTACACTTCAGGTCCGTCTACCAAAGATGTCACCTAGCTTTCACACCGACTTTGAAGCCGCAAAGGAAGAAGGATGACTTATTGCGGAATCCCAACAATAAGCAGAACATTATTCGAGCTATTGGTAAGAAGCTTGTCCAAGCCAGCCTCACTGTCCTTCATGCAGAGAGAGATGCGGACGTTCTGATTGCATTGACAGGTGTTAATGTGGCCAAGGGAAGGGTAACCGCAGTAGTAGGAAACGACACTGATTTATTGCTCATTCTCCTCCGGAAGCCAGGGATCTCTGCTTCGAAACCAGTACCAAGTCAAGAGCGCGGCCAACTGCATATTGTTGATATGCCAACTGCATATCAAAAGTGTTTCCTGTTTTCCATGGAATATACAGGAGTGGCCATCCACCACCGATCACGTATTTTTCCGGCACATTAACTTTATCAAAAGATGGCTGGAACAGGTTTGTCATTCTATTCTTGTTGACCACGCTTTTCTTGGTTGCGACACGACGTCTCGTTTGTTTGGAATAGGAAAGCAGGCTGTCCTGCCATTCCCGAAAAGCAATCAAGAATTTAGGAATAAATGTGAAATATTCCTTAATCCGCGCTCTACGAAGGAAGAAGTCCAGCAAGCCGGTGAAAATATTTTGCTGTGTTTCTATAAGGCTAAGAAAGGGGAGGGTCTCAGCAAAGCTAGGTACAGTGTTTTTCTTAAAAAACTGAACAGCTCAAAGACATCAACTGTTGTGAACCCAGAGAGACTTTCGCCAACTCCATTGGCTGCGAAATTTCATTCTTTTAGAGCCTTCTATCAGGTAATGGAATGGCGTAATACTGCGTCAGAAGTCGACCCGAAAGACTGGGGTTGGCGATTACGTGACGGGCGCCTTACTCCAATCATGACAGACATCGGACCTGCTCCACCTCATCTGCTAAATGTGATTCGTTGCAGTTGCATGCGTTCCAACTGTGACAGTTCACGCTGTAGTTGCCAAAAAAAATGGATTGCCTTGCACACTTGCTTGCAAAGACCGCCAAGGGATTGCATATTCCAATAAAGATGTTTTTGTTGATAACGACGAAGAAGAAGATGTTTAGTACAAATCCTTGATCTTATCCATTTTAGTTCAATCAAAACCGTAATTGTATTTTGCTGTGATTACCGAAGTTACCAGATTTGTTGAATTTTTTACATTTAGTTTTGTCTTATGTTTCTATTATATAGTCGAAGTAAATCTGCCCACGTATTCCGAAGGCCCGATGCATTGTCTCCCTACGGTGAAAACACTTCAGTAAAGCAAGATACGAATAAGATAAGATAAGATAAGGGTTTGTTCCAAAAACAACACAACACAAAAAAAACAAATGACCTTCCATAAGCTAACGCTTGTTCGGAAGTAATTACCCTCTTAAAATTAACACTTATAATAAACATAATAAAGAGAAAGAAGAGAAAAAAAGAGAAAAAGAAGAAAGAAAGAAAAAAAGAAGAAAGAATGAAAATCCTACACTCACTCGGCTCCTGGTCGCAATAACCAAAAATCAATACTTCACATACTCCAAAACTTCCCGCCGCCATCCCATAAATAATAAATAAACAAAACAAAACAAAAAAAAATATATAGGAAAAAACGGGAAAAAACGGGTTCCGGGCAAACCTGAGAGTGACTCAACTATACCACCCTTTAAACAAATTCATACAAATTCATACCTATGGAGACAAAGGGTTTTAAGGTCCCGACGGAATTCACATAGATTCGCTGAACTTTTTAAAGAAACAGGCAAATTATTCCAGACAACTGGCCCCACATGACGTATTGAAAATAGGGATCTAGTACTAGTAACTTGAGGTGTCCGTATATCTCTAGCATGACGAGTAGGATAATTGTGTACATCATCACCAGAAATAAATGAATTTGAAAAACACTTGGGAACCAAATTAGAAAAATACTTAAACATAAATAACTCATGGTAAAATTTCCCAAGACCTGACACAGGGATAATATTTAACTGTACATATTGGGATCTCACCGAGGTTCTCCGATTATCTCTGGACAACACTCGCAGTGCCATATTTTGTATCACATGTAACTGCTGCAAATGCACATAAAATGTGCTAGACCATATACTCACGCAATATACTAAATACGGGTGAACTAACGAAAAATAAATCAATCTCAAAACAGAATCATGGAAAATATTTTTTAAATTTCTCATCATTCCAACATTTCTTGCAATCTTACTACTAATAAAAGAAACATGATTTTTAAAACTAAGGCATTCATCCACAATAACACCAAGGTATCGTATAGTATTTGTACGCTTAATTACATAATTCTCCATTTGCAAATCCAGAACCCAAGGGTAAAAATTTGATGATCTACCATATATAATAAAACCTGATTTACTATGGTTTAACAAAAGCTTATTCACTCTCATCCACTTATCTATACCTAACATACCTCTTCTCATTATCTCTATTAAATCAGATTCAGTCTTTGCTGCAGCAGTAAAATGGGTATCATCTGCAAAACTAGGAATAATCACCCTACAATTAGAATGTGCACTATCTAACAAATCCAAAACAGAAAATCGTAAGTCATTGATATAAACCAAGAATAAAAGCGGACCTAAAACAGAACCCTGTGGAACACCATAATCAACCATTCTTTCACCAGACCTCACATTAGAAATTTCAACACACTGGGTCCTACCTCTCAAAAAAGTTTCAAATAACTTCAACGCATTTCCTCTAATTCCACAATTTTCTAGCTTCATAATTAAAATTTCATGGTCAACTGAATCGAACGCTTTAACAATATCTAAAAAAATAGACGCCACCTTAAACCCTTGGTCCAAAGCATCATGCACAAACGTCGTCAAAAATAAAACTGCCTGTTCGGTAGACATCCCCTTACGAAAACCGAACTGATTAGAATGGAAAAAGGAAATATTCTCCAAAAACTGAGATACCCTAGAATTGATAAGTTTTTCTACTAGCCTAGAAATAACAGAAAGGAGGGATATCGGTCGATAATGATTCACATTTTTCCTATCACCCCCTTTAAATAAAGGTATTACTCTGGCACTTTTAAGACACTCCGGATATATACCACATTTAAAACTAGCATTAACCAGGTACAACATTTGTTGCGATATCACAGGAAAAATTGACTTAAAAACCTTTGTTGTAATAAAGTCTGACCCGGATGCACTGTTTCGCATACCTTTTACCACATCACACAATTCTTTTTCAGTAACCGGTCGCAAGTACATAGAAACGTCACTACTTTCAGGCAAAAACTGAGTAAAAATCACCATCACTTGCATGCTGCTGAACAGACGACGCTAACCGGCCCCCTACACTAGAAAAGTACTCACACATACGTTCAGTAGTTTGGCGAGTATTTTCACCATCAACAATACTACTAACAATTTCAGGCTTATTCGGTTTAATAACAGAATTTATAACATTCCAAGTCTTTCTCGGGTTACCCTCCGCATTTTTAAATCTATCACTCAGGTAATCTAACTTAGCTTTACAAAGTATACTATTCAACTTATTACTATACGCTTTATAAGTATTTACATCGCTAATACTATTACTTAACGCGGACTTTTTATACAATTGCTGTCGCCTAGCTAGAGAAACTAGAATACTCTTCGTAACCCAAGGCTTCTTCGGCGAATCAAAATACTTACGTTTCTTCCTAACTTGACTACAAGCGACTACAGTATCCTTAATCATCGAATACCAAAGTGTAAATTTATCATTCACATCCATATCATTACTATATAAAAAATCACAATTTTTTCCTCCAAGCTCATTTTTTAACTTCGGTACATTAATAACAGGAAAACAAGTTTTCGGTACTTCAGAACGCTCTGATCTTGGCCGGTTCAAAAGAGAAGGAATAGATACCAACAGACCGAAATGATCCGAAACGTCGTTTACAATAACACTCGCACTACTATATCCAGTATTTAAGTAAATGTTATCAATCAACGTAGCAGAATCATGGCTCACTCTTGTACATATATTAATAGAAGGCTGTAGTCCATAACCTAGCATAGTGTTTAGAAACTCCCTAGCTCTAAGGTTACTATTCACAGTTCTTAAATCCAAGTTGAAATCACCACAAATAAAACAAGGTCTAGTTGAAATTGGTAACTTATCCAATTGCTCTTCTAAAAGTGAGCTAAACTCATCTATATTATACGAAGGGGGTCTATAAACGACAATCATAAAACACTTAAAATTAAGACACTGCAATTCTAACACCATACTTTCAAACACCATTTCTCGATTAACTCTTATATCATCTCTCACCTTAACCTCAAAATCATTACGCACATAAATTGCTAAGCCGCCATGTTGATGCATCTCTCTATTTTTAATATACAGCTTATAATTACCAATCTCTAACAGAGAAGAACTATGGTTCTTCAACCAAGTCTCCGTTAAAGCTAAAACATGAGGGGTTGATTGCAGACATAACTCATTCAAAAACTGGTATGAACTTCCAATCCCTTGACAATTTAAATGAAAAATATTAAACTCATTTTGACAACTAATAGAACTCAAATCACACAGAAACTTATAACGGGAATCAGGATTAACCTCATGAAACTCACCCACATCAAAATCTCTGTGAAGTACCCCTCCCCCCAAATCATGTAATTTCATCGAATCACTCTCAAGAAAACCCAGCGGTTCCCTACCTAAACTTGACATGTAAAATAATCATTCCGAAGGGATGGAAACCGGAATTCTGGAATGCGAAAAAAATAGTAACCTTACCATACCATGAGTGAAACGACCAAGAACCGAGAAAATCCAGACCAACAAATCCTGAAAGAAAACAAAAGATAAGAAAACATGGACCAAAAATAATAACACAAAAAGAATTGCCAACATAGGGGACATAAATAACAAAAACAATGAATACTTCATAACACAAAAAAAAATGAATAAGTTAATAAGTTAATAATAAACGCAACAACCGCTTATTTTAAATTTCATAACTGACACTAAACAATACTCACACGATTACAAACCATCCGTTCACAAAATTACCATAATATCAAATAGGGACCTATATTAAACTCCTTCTCTACCTTTACCACCGCGTAAACCTCTTCCCCTCACTTGACTGCGCTGATGCGCATTGCTATATCTGCGCGGTGAATTAAGCTCCGGGATTATATCACTAGGGCAGATTTTGGCTCGCGAACCATTAGGACGATCAAAATAAAGAAAAGGTGGAACGGTTTTAGACACCCAAGCTGAAATACCTATATCCTTTAGCTTAGCCTTCTTCTCAAAAAGACTTTTTCGTGCCTCCCGGACAGAAAGAGGGGCATCATCACTAATATAAATCTCTTTCAGATTCCTCACAGATTTTCCTTTCAAATTCTTCCTAACTTTTAGTAAATCAATTTTCTTTTCCCTCGAAAAAACATTGACTTTGAAAAATTTCTGGTCTTTCATGTTTTGTAGCACTGTAAACTTGGGAACCTCACTTACTTCAAGCCCAGACAGACATACTTGCTTAAACGCTTCACTAGCGTCCTCCTTACTGTCACAAGGCAAATTCCAAACAATAATGTTACTGTCAGATACCTGGTATTCACAGATCATTAACCGACTTGCCAGATCAATATTGTTTTTCCTCAGTGCCATCGCTTCACTCGTGATAACGCTTATCTGCTTTTTTAGGCTATCAGTTTCGCTTTCAACTGATACTACACGGGCTTGAACTTCCGTAACCGATGCGTGAAACTCAAGCTGCGCTTTTTCCACCGATATAACCCTTTGTTCCAGAGATCTCATACGTCCATCAATAGAGTCTAACTTAGATCCGTTTTCTTTCACGATTGCCAGCATCGTAACAAAATCTTCGGACAATTTTAACAATGGTGACTGGGACTCCTCGCTAGAAATGGCCGAAACATCTAAAACCGCTCCAGTTCCATCAGCTCCAGCACGGTGGACTTTACGCCGACGTCCCATCTTAGAAATAATTAAACAAGAAACGGCTTACCTCACTAGGCAACAAATATTTATCCACGGAGCTGCCAACGTGCATTAAGCGTTAGCCTTTACAAGGGCACGGCAAACGCCAACCCCGAACTCAGCTCCAAGAACGACTCCTAACGCCAATCTCGAACTCAGCTCCAAAAACAACTTGAAATTTAGGCCAATAGGTCAGCAACAATTGCTCTTCGGGTTAATGTACCAAATTTTAACGAATAATTATAATTTGAACACTCGATCAAAAATCAGAATCACAGTTCAGAATGGTTTATATTCAGAATAAACTTGTAACCGCCACTGGATAGACAAATAAGCGGCTCTCGCGTAACAGGTCTTACTCAATCATAAGACAAAACATTACAAATGTTAATTTGTTCCAAACTAACCAACTTGGCAATTCAAAAACTAGTCAGTAATAGATCGTAAATCATAATCCATTATTACAATTTGAGTTAAAATGTTCACTCATTCACTTCTATCGAACAAACACACCTTATTCCATTTAAGATTATTAACTCAGATAATAATTTTTTTTTTAAATACACAAGTATCCAAACAATTCAAATTATAAGCAATCTTCAAAATTCAGGTGTATAACTAATCAGTGACGTCACCGATCCAGTCAAAAAATCCAGTCTCCGATATTTGAGTGCATTCAGGTAATTGCGTAAGATTTAATCCATTACAAAATTGTGTCACTCTTTAATCCTTTATAAAATATATGTGACCTTCACTGGCGGATGCTGAATGAGAACTCAATATAGTACAAAACTTTGGGGCAACGTTTTGACCAGCCATATCGCACAACTCACGAGGATACTGTTTTCCCCCTCCCCCTTCCCCACTAAAGGGGGAAGTCGAAACAAGTCCAGCAATAAAACAATATAACTTTATTTTTTCGAGTTCTCTGCGCAGAAATAGAGCAGACATGAAATTCGAGGGCACAATAAATCTATCCCTGAATTTTTCCAATTTTCCCTCTTTCCCCCCTTTTTTACCCTGTTCCGCCAATGGGATTTTTGGGGACATTTGGTATGTTGTACAGAATTTTTTTCTCTACAAGAGGGTGTAAGAATATTTTATATTGCAATTTTGTCCCAGAGTTTCGTAGATTTACTCGACTATATTTGCAAAGGTTGATTGTATCAAACCAAAGGTTCTAGAAGATTGGGAGAGGGTTTATTCGGACAGATATTAAAAGCTCTAGTGCCTTTTTGAGTGACCAAAAAGAAAGGAGAGTACCTAGCCCCCATCACATAAATTCTCCATGGGGGAACTCTCCAAGGCAGAAATTTTCTGCAGGAGAACGTTTCCATCAGAAGGGGGGGGATTTCTAGGAAAAATCTTCATGGAGGAAAGATTTCCTGCATGATTTTGAAAGCAATCATAAATTAAATAAACATCAAGTCTTTTTTTTTTAATGAAAATAGGTTAGGGAGAATTTTCCAGGCAGCGTTGTCTAAGGGAATTCACTGGGGATAATTTTCAGTGAGGATAGAATTGTCTGTAGGAACACAAGGGGCATTGTACATGGTAGGAACTATCCATGGAGAAGTTTTTGTTGGGGGAAGAGAAAAAACTGTTTTTTCAAATGAAAGTAAGGAGCAACATTAAAACTTGAAAACAAACAGAAATTATTCTATGTATGAGGGGGGTGCCACCTACCTTGCTCTTTATGCTAAAGTTTAACTTTTCAATTCTTTAAGAATGACTTCTTATCATGAGGGTCATTTAATTGCAATAATAAGCCTTTTAAACTACTAAACATTGGGTGAAAAGCAAAAGATTGAGGATGGGGCAGCCCCCCCCTCATATACAGAATAATTTCTATTTGTTTCAAGTTATAATTTTGCTCCTTATTTTCAGTTGAAAAAACTTGTTTTTTTTTATTTATTCACTTTTAAGACCTTTCTCATGTCATTAGCCATAATTTATCTTCCCTCTGTCAGTTCATTCCTGCTCTCTAGTTTCCAGCATATTTTGTTATAAAAATGTCTTTTTTTTAATTTTAATCTTGAATTAAGGATTTTCTGTTTCCATTTTTGAAGTAACTCATTATGCTGCAAAGCAGCAAAATGTTTGGAATTTACAGGATTACAAAGTGTCCTTTTCTGTAAACTTTTTCTTTCTTTATGAATCAACCTCACACTGTCATGTATTAACAAAAGATTTGAACTGATTGAATCTATGATAGTATCGAAAGAAACACAACAGTTTAAATTTGTTTCAAATTTTGCCTGCTAAAACTGGGAAAAAATACCTTCAATTGCTATTTTTTTTAATGCATATGAAAACTTTAGCTCAGATCAACAATTTAAGTAAAGAATATTTCTAAAAAGACATGAGTTGAAAGTATATCCTTGAACCCTTTCAACCAAGTCCAAATTTTGCGTATTTTATTTATTAAACATAAAATAGGTCAAACCAATGCAAAAGCAATACACATCTGTTCCAGGAAATTCACTTGGATTTTAGAAAGTGGAGAGGAATAAGATTAAAATTTTGTGTGAAATTCAACCAAATCCTGAACTTTTTTTTTTCAAATTTTCAGGATAATTTTAGATTTTGATTCAGCTTTAACTATATTTTAAGTCTAGACATATCGCTACAAGACTTCCTTTCAAGAATTTATAAATTGTGCTATTGAATTTTAGATCTTCACAATCAGATCCTGGAATTGGTATTGAAATTTGATCAAAAACTTTAAACTCTGAGATTCCACTGAAGGTGATCCATTTTTTTCACAGATTCTGCGTAATTTTGGGCTTTTAGTCCAAATTTCAACAAATATCAAAAAGTTTGGGTTGCTGCCCAACCCTCCCCCTTGTTGCAATAGAGATAGAAAGCAGGATCAACTTGCATTTATTTTGGCTTCCAATGCTCAAATCCTGTCTTAGTTAAGGCCTCCAAACTGGGTCTAATTTAAATGCTGAAAAGTGTTTGTAAGAAGTAATTGTCTTTTGTTTTTGTTCCTCTCTTCCAAAATGAACTGAGCAATTACTGGGTGTTGTTGAGTACTATGACAAGATTGACCAGTATCACAAAAACACAAACACAATGGAAAACAAACGCTACTGTTTATTGAAAAGTAGAGATTTAAAAAGTCTGAAAAAAGACTATTTATTTTACAGATTTTTTTTTATTTTACAGATTTTTTTTATTTTACGCTACTGTTTATTGAAAAGTAGAGATTTAAAAAGTCTGAAAAAAGACTATTTATTTTACAGATTTTTTTTTATTTTACAGATTTTTTTTTTATTTTACGCTACTGTTTATTGAAAAGTAGAGATTTAAAAAGTCTGAAAAAAGACTATTTATTTTACAGATTTTTTTTTATTTTACAGATTTTTTTTTTATTTTACGCTACTGTTTATTGAAAAGTAGAGATTTAAAAAGTCTGAAAAAAGACTATTTATTTTACAGATTTTTTTTTATTTTACAGATTTTTTTTATTTTACGCTACTGTTTATTGAAAAGTAGATATTTAAAAAGTCTGAAAAAAGACTATTTATTTTACAGATTTTTTAGTGTTGTTGCTTGTGCTGTGTTTTCCTCGAATTTATGTGTGTCAATATGTAGTATGTGCCCTTGGAGGGGATTAACAGACTTCTTTGTTTATTCTGTTTTGAATGATGTGTTACTCAGATTGTTTTTAACAGATTTCAAACTCCTCTCTAATAAGAAAAATTGGCAGTGTACGAACAATTTTTGACTGCACACCATGGTGCACTGCTGTTTCATAGGCAACGCTATAGCGTTGCCTAATGTAAAGGCCATGCGGCTCCAATGTTTTACTATTTATTAATTAAAAAACACTTTTTTACATAAAATAAGTTTTTCAAAGAAATGTAAAGAACTCCATTAAACCAAAAATGAGCAAAAATAAAATCAAATAATCTAACAAGCGTGAAACTACCACAAATCAGCATCGATAAATAAATGAAACCCAAAACGAACAGAAATTACAATAAATAACCGAGTCAAACTCAAAACGATCAGAAATTAACATGATGTTTTTACTTTCATAACTTTAATAAATCAAATAATATTAACGTTTTGATTACTAAATATCTGTATATGTAAAACCAATTCACATTCATTTGTATTTTTTTCAGTAAAGTGCAAATTATGTTCTGGCCTTGGGAAGGCATTGGGGGTTTTGAGCCCTATTCATGTTAATTTCTGCTCGTTTTGAATTTGACTCGGTTATTTATTGTAATTTCTTTTCGTTTTAGGTTTCATTTATTTATCGATGCTGATTTGTGGGTAATTTCACGCTTGTTAGATTATTTTATTTTATTTTTGCTCATTTTTGGTTTAATGGAGTTCTTTACTTTTCTTTGAAGAACTTATTTTGCGGAAAAAGTTTTTTTAAATTAATTTCTGTTCGTTTTATATTAACATTGTCTTTTCAGGGAAAAAGAAAATAATACTCTAAATCTTTTCTTTTTTTAAGATTTTATAGTTTGGCCTGCTATTTTTATGCTGGAGAAAAATTTTCAGCAATTTTTAACAACATACACCCTTTTAAAAATCTGGACACAAATAGAAGTGTTTAATTTAGTTTCATACCTCCTCTAGTTGACTTGAAATAGAAAACTTGATACCATTCACAAAAAAAAAATCTGTTTACTTTCTTTCATAGCATGGATACACTTATGTTATTTTGATTTGGTTAAATTTTAAGAGCCGAAGTAGCCCCAAAAATTTGAACATAATACCCTCAGTCGTTCTTGGGATACTGCTGAGATGCCTTATTGGGAATTAACATTAACACAGTGCATTTTGATTTTACCTTAAGGCAACATTTAGTTTTTAAACATAATGGGCAAATGGGAGGGTGGGCGTGGGGGGACTAGTAGCCCTCAAATCCCTTTCGACTATTAAAAAGGGCATTCATCCTTTCTATTTTAAATCGAATGAGCCCTTTTCGAAATTCCTACGACAAGTCCTTTGATACAAAGTGCCCTGGTCTAAAAAAAAAAAAAAAAATAATAATAATAATACAGTGTACCCACATCGATCTTTACTATAAAAATGTCAAGCCTTCCAATCACTTTCGGCAATTAAAAAGGGCACTATCCCTTTCAATTTCCAATCGAATGAGCCCTTTTTGAGTTTCTACTACGTTTTCTATAAACACCTTATATGCCCCCAGGGCATAACTTACAACCTTTGCCCTTAGGGTCGTGGGGGGGGGGGGAGGGTTGCCATCCTCAAAGACCTAATTTCCAGAACTTTCAACTACATTGAACAAATGAATTTCTCAAAATTTTGATTGGATGTGTTCGGGAAAATGGTGGGCATGAGAGGGGGGTTAGTTGCTCTTCAATCACTTTCGACTATTTAAAAGGGCTCTACCCCTTTCAATTTCAAAGCGAATGAGCCCTTTTTGAAGTTTCTACGACAACTCTTTCTATAAAAACCTCATATGCCCCCAGGGCATAACTTACAACCCTTGCCCTGAGGGCTGTGGGGGGTTGTCATCCACAAAGACATAATTTCCAGAACTTTCAACTTCGTTGAAAAAAATGGCTATCTCAAAATTTGATTGTATGTGTTTGAGGAAATGGTGGGCGTGAGAGGGGGATTAGTTGCCCTCTAATTACTTTCGATTATTAAAAAGGGCACTAGCCATTTTAATTTCCAATCGAATAAGCCCTTTTTGAAGTTTCTACGACAATGCTTTTATAAAACCTTATATGCCCCCAGGGCATAACTTACAACCCTTGCCCTGAGGGCTCTAGGGGGTTGTCATCCTTAAAGACCTAATTTTCAAAACTTTCAACTACGTTGAACAAAATAGCTATCCAACAATTTCGATTGGATGTGTTTGGGGAAAAGGTGGGCATGAGAGGGGGGTTAGTTGCCCTCCAATCACTTTCAACTGTTAAAAAGGCACTAGCCCTTTGAATTTCCAATCGAATGCACCCTTTTTCAAGTTTCAACAACAAAGCTTTCAATAAAAACCTTATATGCCCCCAAGGCATAACTTGTAACCCTTGCCCTGAGGGCTCTGAGGGGGAGGGGTTGTCATCCTCAAAGACCCAATTTCAAGAACTTTCAACTACGTTGAACAAAATTGCTATCTCCAAATTTTGATTGGATGTGTTTGGATAAATGGTGGGCGTGAGAGGGGGGTTAGCTGCCCTCCAATCACTTTCGACTATTAAAAATGGCACTAGCCCTTTGAATTTCCAATCGAATGCACCCTTTTTCAAGTTTCAACAACAAAGCTTTCAATAAAAACCTTATATGCCCCCAAGGCATAACTTGTAACCCTTGCCCTGAAGACTGTGGGGGAAGTGTCCTGCTCAAAGGTATAATTTCCAGAAGTTTCAACTACGTTGAACAAAATGGCTATCTCAAAATTGTGATTGGATGTGTTTGGGGGAATGGTGTTAAAAAAATAGTTCAAAGGGATAAGAAAAAATCCAGTGTAAATGCAACCCCCAGGGCCTGGGAGAAGGTGTTCTAAGTTATGCCCTAAGGGCAGGTATGGATCTTATGAAAGGGATGCTCATATAAACTTCATAAAGGGCTCATTTGATTGGAAATTGAAAGTTCTAGTTCATATTTTAAGAGTCAAGAGATTTAAGGGCAGCTAGCCCCCCCTCCCCCCTCATGCCCTTTTTTCCCCAAATCCATCTGCTACAAATTTTGAGATGGCCAGTTTTTAAAAATTGTTGAACAATTAGATAACAAAAACTCCGGTGTCAACATAACCCCCCGGGGCCCAGAGGGTAGGTGTTGTCCTGGGGGCGTGTATGGTTTTTATTAAGGGATGCTTGTATAAACTTCAGAGAGTGTTCATTTGATTGGAAGCTGAAAGTTCTAGTTAACTTTTTAAGTCAAAAGATATCCAAGGGCAACTAGCCCCGTCCCCCACACACCCTTTTTCCCCAAGCCTATCCGATAAAATTTTTAAAATAGACATTTCATTAAAAATAATTCAATGGTCAGATAAGAAAAACTCATGTGTCGACGCAACCCCCATGGCCCTGAGGCAGGCGTTGTAAGTAATGCTCTGGGGACATATATCGTTTTTATGGAAGAGTTGCTTGAAGGGGTCGTCGTATAAACTTCAAAGGGGGCTCATTTCAAAGGGGGCAAACTTTTTTCGCTTTGATGTTGTTACTTTGATACCAGTTTTGATACTTTGATGAAGATTTGATTTTTTTTTAAAGTTTGATTTTGAAATAAGGAATTTTAAAAAACTTGAAACTTTTTGCAATCAAAAATGAGCAAAAATTAATAAAAAAAAAAACTTTCTGAAGAATAATTTTTTCAAAGAAAAGTAAAGGGCATTTTAAAGTTAAGCTCAGCAGATACAAATACCTGTTAAAATTCAAACTTAAAACGACCAGAAATTTCTATTAAAGGATAAATGAAACCCAAAACGAACAGAAATTCAAAAAACAATCATAGGAAAAAACATACAACAAGTAGTAGTATAAATGAATAAGTAGATCTTAAAGCGAGTAATGCTTTGATTGAATATGAAAATCAAGCTTAAAACGAAAAAAAATATTCTGCTATTTAAGTATAAATGAAACTTAAAAGGAACGGAAATTAAATAAACAGTCAATGCAAACAGTAGGGAGATATCAATAATTCGTGACGGGGCACTATATATGGGCATAGAATACTGACGGGGCACCTCTACTGCCATCTATAATTGAGTCTAACTACTATGATAAGAAGAAGACATCATCAGATCAGGTTAATTATTTTCTTGAATGTCAACATCCCATTGGAATACTATGATAAGAAGGTGACATCATCAGATAAGGTTAATTATTTTCTTGAATGTCAACATCTGGTTGGAATACTATGATAAGAAGGTGACGTCATCAGATATGGTTAATTATTTTCTTGAATGTCAACATCCCGTTGGAATACTATGATAAGAAGGTGGCATCATCAGATAAGGAAATTTCCATATTGGAATATTCTTATCCGAGAGTTGAAAATACAGACAGGAAAAGATAACTGATTGACACAATTTCTCCTTGAGACAAGATAAATTTGAAAGAAGAAACGAAAATGGTAAACCATCTGAGGGAATGCTAACTCCTATTAAGAGATGCATATTATTTTTTTATTAGGGCGGTTCTCGACTGTGGTCGTTATAATACACAAGTTCCATTTGAACAGTGTTTTGAGGTCCCCTACCCAACCCCAAAGGGCCTCCGGCGCCCCCAAAGACCCCCCGAGCCCCTCCCTTCCTCCCTCCCTTTTTTGAATTTTTTTAAAAGTTTTTTCAGACTGAATTTTTTAGACTTAGAAATTATTCAACATTTTTCCGGTTTTTTCTTTAACCCATTGGCATTGAGTTTTAGCCTAGAGTCTTAGCTTAGTTTTATTTTGAGTTGAAGTTTAGTTTAGTTATAGTTAAGAGTTTAAAGTTTTACCTTAGAGTCTTAGCTTAGAGTTTTAGTTAGAGTTCTAGTTTAGTTTTAGTTAAGAGTTTTAGTTTTTAGAGTTTTAGCCTATAGTCTTAGCTTGGAGTTTTAGCCTAGAG
This sequence comes from Artemia sinica, assembly GCA_027921565.1. Lineage (NCBI taxonomy): Eukaryota > Metazoa > Arthropoda > Branchiopoda > Anostraca > Artemiidae > Artemia > Artemia sinica. The sequence goes on from CM051260.1 coordinate 19,744,654, forward strand.
TCTTAGCTTAGAGTTTTAGTTAGAGTCGAAGTTTAGTTTAGTTATAGTTAAGAGTTTAGAGTTGTAGCTTAAAGTCTTAGCTTAGAGTTTTTGTTAGAGTTCTAGTTTAGTTTTAGTTAAGAGTTTAGAGTTTTATCTTAGAGTCTTAGCTTAGAGTTTTAGTTAGAGTTGAAGTTTAGTTTAGTAATAGTTAAGAGTTTAGAGTTTTAGCTTAGAGTCTTAGCTTAGAGTTTTAGTTAGAGTTCTAGTTTAGTTTAGTTTTAGTTAAGAGTTTAGAGTTTTAGCCTAGAGTCTTAGCTTAGAGTTTTAGTTAGAGTTCTAGTATAGTTTAGTTTTAGTTAAGAGTTTTAGCCTAGAGTCTTAGCTTTGAGTTTTAGATAGAGTTGAAGTTTAGTTTAGTTATAGTTAAGAGTTTAGAGTTTTACTTTAGAGTCTTAGCTTAGAGTTTAGTTAGAGTTCTAGTTTAGTTTAGTTATAGTTAAGAGTTTAGAGTTTTAGCCTAGAGTCTTAGCTTAGAGTTTTAGTTAGAGTTAATGTTTAGTTTAGTTATAGTTAAGAGTTTAGAGTTTTAGCTTAGAGTCTTAGCTTAGAGTTTTTGTTAGAGTTCTAGTTTAGTTTAGTTAAGAGTTTAGAGTTTTACCTTAGAGTCTTAGCTTAGAGTTTTAGTTAGAGATGAAGTTTAGTTTAGTAATAGTTAAGAGTTTAGAGTTTTAGCTTAGTCTTAGCTTAGAGTTTTTGTTGAAGTTCTAGTTTAGTTTAGTTTTAGTTTAGAGTTTTACCTTAGAGTCTTAGCTTAGAGTTTTAGTTAGAGTTGAAGTTTAGTTTAGTTATAGTTAAGAGTTTAGAGTTTTTAGCTTAGAGTCTTAGCTTAGAGATTTTGTTAGAGTTCTAGTTTAGTTATAGTTAAGAGTTTGGAGTTTTACCTTAGAGTTTTAGCTTAGAGTTTTAGTTAGAGTTGAAGTTTACTTTAGTTTTAGTTAAGAGTTTAGAGTTTTAGCTTAGAGCCTTAGCTTAGAGTTTATGTTGAAGTTCTAGTTTAGTTTTAGTTGAGTTTAGAGTTTTAGCTTAGAGTCTTAGCTTAGAGTTTTAGTTAGAGTTGAAGTTTAGTTTAGTAATAGTTAAGAGTTTAGAGTTTTTGCTTAGAGTCTTAGCTTAGAGTTTTTGTTAGAGTTCTAGTTTAATTTAGTTTTAGTTAAGAGTTTAGAGTTTTACCTTAGAGTCTTAGCTTAGAGTTTTAGCTTAGAGGCATGGCTTAGAGTTTTAGTTAAAATCGAGTTAAAGTGTAGTTTAGTTAAGTTTTAGTTAAGAGTTTAGAGTTTTAGCCTAGAGTCTTAGCTTAGAGCTTTAGTTAGAGTTGAAGTTTAGTTTAGTTATAGTTAAGAGTTTAGAGTTTTTAGCTTAGAGTCTTAGCTTAGAGTTTTAGTTAGAGTTGAAATTTAGTTTAGTTATAGTTAAGAGTTGAGAGTTTTAGCCTAGAGTCTTAGCTTAGAGTTTAGTTAGAGTTGAAGTTGAGTTTAGCTATAGTTAAGAGTTTGGAGTTTTAGCTTTGAGTCTTAGCTTAGACTTTTAGTTAGAGTTGAAGTTTAGTTTATTTATAGTTAAGAATTTAGAGTTTTAGCTTAGAGTCATAGCCTAGAGTTTTTTGTTAGAGTTGTAGTTTAGTTTTAGTTTAGAGTTTTACCTTAAAGTCTTAGCTTAGAGTTTTAGTTAGAGTTGAAGTTTAGTTTAGTTATAGTTAAGGGTTTAGAGTGTTAGCTTGGAGTCTTAGCTTAGAATTTTAGTTAGAGTTCTAGTTTAGTTTAGTTAAGAGTTAAGAGTTTTACCTTAGAGTCTTAGCTTAGAGTTTTAGTTAGAGTTCTAGTTTAGTATAGTTTTAGTTAAGAGTGTAGAGTTTTATCTTGGAGTCTTAGCTTAGAGTTTTAGTTAGAGTTCTAGTTTAGTTTTAGTTAAGAGTTTAGAGTTTTACCTTAGAGTCTTAGCTTAGAGGTTTAGTTAGAGTTCTAGTTTAGTTTAGTTTTAGTTAAGAGTTTAGAGTTTTACCTTAGAGTCTTAGCTTAGAGTTTTTGTTGAAGTTCTAGTTTAGTTTAGTTTTAGTTAAGAGTTTAGACTTTTACCTTAGAGTCTTAACATAGAGTTTTTGTTAGAGTTCTAGTTTAGTTTAGTTTTAGTTAAGAGTTTAGAGTTTTACCTTAGAGTTTTAGCTTTGAGTTTAGTTAGAGTTCTAGTTTAGTCTAGTTATGGTTAAGAGTTTAGAGTTTTAGCTTAGAGTCTTAGCTTAGAGTTTTGTTAGAGTTCTAGTTTAGTTTAGTTTTAGTTTAGAGTTTTACCTTAGAGTCTTAGCTTAGAGTTTTAGTTGGAGTTGAAGTTTAGTTTAGATATAGTTAAGAGTTTAGAGTCTTAGCCTAGAGTCTTAGCTTAGTGTTTTAGTTAGAGTTCTAGTTTAGTTTTAGTTAAGAGTTTAGAGTTTTAGTTTAGAGTCTTAGCTTAGAGTTTTAGATAGAGTTGATGTTTAGTTTAGTTATAGTTCAGAGTTCAGAGTTTTTAGCTTAGGGTCTTAGCTTAGAGTTTTTGATAGAGTTGAAGTTTAGTTTAGTTTTAGTTAAGAGTTTAGAGTTTTACCTTAGAGTTTTAGTTAGAGTTGAAGTTTAGTTTAGCTATAGTTAAGAGTTTGGGGTTTTAGCTTAGAGTCTTAGCTTAGAGTTTTATTTAGAGTTCTAGTTTAGTTTAGTTTTAGTTAAGAGTTTAGAGTTTTAGCTTGGAGTCTTAGCTTAGAGTTTTAGTTAGAGTTCTAGTTTAGTTTTAGTTAAGTGTTTAGAGTTTTGCCTTAGAGTCTTAGCTTAGAGTTTTAGTTAGAGTTCTAGTTTAGTTTTAGTTAAGAGTTTAGAGTTTTACCTTAGAGTCTTAGCTTAGAGTTTTAGTTAGAGTTCTAGTTTAGTTTAGTTTTAGTTAAGAGTTTAGAGTTTTACCTTTGAGTCTTAGCTTAGAGTCTTAGTTAGGGTTGAAGTTTAGTTTAGTTATAGTTAAGAGTTTAGAGTTTTACCTTAGAGTCTTAGCTTAGAGTTTTAGTTAGAGTTCTAGTTTAGTTTAGTTTTAGTTAAGAGTTTAGAGTTTTACCTTTGAGTCTTAGCTTAGAGTTTAGTTAGAGTTCTAGTTTAGTTTAGTTATAGTTAAGAGTTTAGAGTTTTAGCCTAGAGTCTTAGCTTAGAGTTTTAGTTAGAGTTAATGTTTAGTTTAGTTATAATTAAGAGTTTAGAGTTTTAGCTTAGAGTCTTAGCTTAGAGTTTTTGTTAGAGTTCTAGTTTAGTTTAGTTAAGAGTTTAGAGTTTTACCTTAGAGTCTTAGCTTAGAGTTTTAGTTAGAGATGAAGTTTAGTTTAGTAATAGTTAAGAGTTTAGAGTTTTAGCTTAGTCTTAGCTTAGAGTTTTTGTTGAAGTTCTAGTTTAGTTTAGTTTTAGTTTAGAGTTTTACCTTAGAGTCTTAGCTTAGAGTTTTAGTTAGAGTTGAAGTTTAGTTTAGTTATAGTTAAGAGTTTAGAGTTTTTAGCTTAGAGTCTTAGCTTAGAGATTTTGTTAGAGTTCTAGTTTAGTTATAGTTAAGAGTTTGGAGTTTTACCTTAGAGTTTTAGCTTAGAGTTTTAGTTAGAGTTGAAGTTTACTTTAGTTTTAGTTACGAGTTTAGAGTTTTAGCTTAGAGCCTTAGCTTAGAGTTTATGTTGAAGTTCTAGTTTAGTTTTAGTTGAGTTTAGAGTTTTAGCTTAGAGTCTTAGCTTAGAGTTTTAGTTAGAGTTGAAGTTTAGTTTAGTAATAGTTAAGAGTTTAGAGTTTTTGCTTAGAGTCTTAGCTTAGAGTTTTTGTTAGAGTTCTAGTTTAGTTTAGTTTTAGTTAAGAGTTTAGAGTTTTACCTTAGAGTCTTAGCTTAGAGTTTTAGCTTAGAGGCATGGCTTAGAGTTTTAGTTAAAATTGAGTTAAAGTGTAGTTTAGTTAATTTTTAGTTAAGAGTTTAGAGTTTTAGCCTAGAGTCTTAGCTTAGAGCTTTAGTTAGAGTTGAAGTTTAGTTTAGTTATAGTTAAGAGTTTAGAGTTTTTAGCTTAGAGTCTTAGCTTAGAGTTTTAGTTAGAGTTGAAGTTTAGTTTAGTTATAGTTAAGAGTTGAGAGTTTTAGCCTAGAGTCTTAGCTTAGAGTTTAGTTAGAGTTGAAGTTGAGTTTAGCTATAGTTAAGAGTTTGGAGTTTTAGCTTTGAGTCTTAGCTTAGACTTTTAGTTAGAGTTGAAGTTTAGTTTATTTATAGTTAAGAATTTAGAGTTTTAGCTTAGAGTCATAGCCTAGAGTTTTTTGTTAGAGTTGTAGTTTAGTTTTAGTTTAGAGTTTTACCTTAAAGTCTTAGCTTAGAGTTTTAGTTAGAGTTGAAGTTTAGTTTAGTTATAGTTAAGGGTTTAGAGTGTTAGCTTGGAGTCTTAGCTTAGAATTTTAGTTAGAGTTCTAGTTTAGTTTAGTTAAGAGTTAAGAGTTTTACCTTAGAGTCTTAGCTTAGAGTTTTAGTTAGAGTTCTAGTTTAGTATAGTTTTAGTTAAGAGTGTAGAGTTTTATCTTGGAGTCTTAGCTTAGAGTTTTAGTTAGAGTTCTAGTTTAGTTTTAGTTAAGAGTTTAGAGTTTTACCTTAGAGTCTTAGCTTAGAGGTTTAGTTAGAGTTCTAGTTTAGTTTAGTTTTAGTTAAGAGTTTAGAGTTTTACCTTAGAGTCTTAGCTTAGAGTTTTTGTTGAAGTTCTAGTTTAGTTTAGTTTTAGTTAAGAGTTTAGACTTTTACCTTAGAGTCTTAACATAGAGTTTTTGTTAGAGTTCTAGTTTAATTTTAGTTAAGAGTTTAGAGTTTTACCTTAGAGTTTTAGCTTTGAGTTTAGTTAGAGTTCTAGTTTAGTTTAGTTATAGTTAAGAGTTTAGAGTTTTAGCTTAGAGTCTTAGCTTAGAGTTTTGTTAGAGTTCTAGTTTAGTTTAGTTTTAGTTTAGAGTTTTACCTTGGAGTCTTAGCTTAGAGTTTTAGTTGGAGTTGAAGTTTAGTTTAGATATAGTTAAGAGTTTAGAGTCTTAGCCTAGAGTCTTAGCTTAGTGTTTTAGTTAGAGTTCTAGTTTAGTTTTAGTTAAGAGTTTAGAGTTTTAGTTTAGAGTCTTAGCTTAGAGTTTTAGATAGAGTTGATGTTTAGTTTAGTTATAGTTCAGAGTTCAGAGTTTTTAGCTTAGGGTCTTAGCTTAGAGTTTTTGATAGAGTTGAAGTTTAGTTTAGTTTTAGTTAAGAGTTTAGAGTTTTACCTTAGAGTTTTAGTTAGAGTTGAAGTTTAGTTTAGCTATAGTTAAGAGTTTGGGGTTTTAGCTTAGAGTCTTAGCTTAGAGTTTTAGTTAGAGTTCTAGTTTAGTTTAGTTTTAGTTAAGAGTTTAGAGTTTTAGCTTGGAGTCTTAGCTTAGAGTTTTAGTTAGAGTTCTAGTTTAGTTTTAGTTAAGTGTTTAGAGTTTTGCCTTAGAGTCTTAGCTTAGAGTTTTAGTTAGAGTTCTAGTTTAGTTTTAGTTAAGAGTTTAGAGTTTTACCTTGGAGTCTTAGCTTAGAGTTTTAGTTAGAGTTCTAGTTTAGTTTAGTTTTAGTTAAGAGTTTAGAGTTTTACCTTTGAGTCTTAGCTTAGAGTCTTAGTTAGGGTTGAAGTTTAGTTTAGTTATAGTTAAGAGTTTAGAGTTTTACCTTAGAGTCTTAGCTTAGAGTTTTAGTTAGAGTTCTAGTTTAGTTTAGTTTTAGTTAAGAGTTTAGAGTTTTATCTTGGAGTCTTAGCTTAGAGTTTAGTTAGAGTTCTAGTTTAGTTATAGTTAAGAGTTTAGAGTTTTAGCCTAGAGTCTTAGCTTAGAGTTTTAGTTAGAGTTAATGTTTAGTTTAGTTATAATTAAGAGTTTAGAGTTTTAGCTTAGAGTCTTAGCTTAGAGTTTTTGTTAGAGTTCTAGTTTAGTTTAGTTAAGAGTTTAGAGTTTTACCTTAGAGTCTTAGCTTAGAGTTTTAGTTAGAGATGAAGTTTAGTTTAGTAATAGTTAAGAGTTTAGAGTTTTAGCTTAGTCTTAGCTTAGAGTTTTTGTTGAAGTTCTAGTTTAGTTTAGTTTTAGTTTAGAGTTTTACCTTAGAGTTTTAGCTTAGAGTTTTAGTTAGAGTTGAAGTTTAGTTTAGTTATAGTTAAGAGTTTAGAGTTTTTAGCTTAGAGTCTTAGCTTAGAGATTTTGTTAGAGTTCTAGTTTAGTTATAGTTAAGAGTTTGGAGTTTTACCTTAGAGTTTTAGCTTAGAGTTTTAGTTAGAGTTAAAGTTTACTTTAGTTTTAGTTAAGAGTTTAGAGTTTTAGCTTAGAGCCTTAGCTTAGAGTTTATGTTGAAGTTCTAGTTTAGTTTTAGTTGAGTTTAGAGTTTTAGCTTAGAGTCTTAGCTTAGAGTTTTAGTTAGAGTTGAAGTTTAGTTTAGTAATAGTTAAGAGTTTAGAGTTTTACCTTAGAGTCTTAGCTTAGAGTTTTAGCTTAGAGGCATGGCTTAGAGTTTTAGTTAAAATTGAGTTAAAGTGTAGTTTAGTTAAGTTTTAGTTAAGAGTTTAGAGTTTTAGCCTAGAGTCTTAGCTTAGAGCTTTAGTTAGAGTTGAAGTTTAGTTTAGTTATAGTTAAGAGTTTAGAGTTTTTAGCTTAGAGTCTTAGCTTAGAGTTTTAGTTAGAGTTGAAGTTTAGTTTAGTTATAGTTAAGAGTTTAGAGTTTTAGCTTTGAGTCTTAGCTTAGACTTTTAGTTAGAGTTGAAGTTTAGTTTATTTATAGTTAAGAATTTAGAGTTTTAGCTTAGAGTCATAGCCTAGAGTTTTTTGTTAGAGTTGTAGTTTAGTTTTAGTTTAGAGTTTTACCTTAAAGTCTTAGCTTAGAGTTTTAGTTAGAGTTGAAGTTTAGTTTAGTTATAGTTAAGGGTTTAGAGTGTTAGCTTGGAGTCTTAGCTTAGAATTTTAGTTAGAGTTCTAGTTTAGTTTAGTTAAGAGTTAAGAGTTTTACCTTAGAGTCTTAGCTTAGAGTTTTAGTTAGAGTTCTAGTTTAGTATAGTTTTAGTTAAGAGTTTAGAGTTTTACCTTAGAGTCTTAGCTTAGAGTTTTAGTTAGAGTTCTAGTTTAGTTTTAGTTAAGAGTTTAGAGTTTTACCTTAGAGTCTTAGCTTAGAGGTTTAGTTAGAGTTCTAGTTTAGTTTAGTTTTAGTTAAGAGTTTAGAGTTTTACCTTAGAGTCTTAGCTTAGAGTTTTTGTTGAAGTTCTAGTTTAGTTTAGTTTTAGTTAAGAGTTTAGACTTTTACCTTAGAGTCTTAACATAGAGTTTTTGTTACAGTTCTAGTTTAGTTTAGTTTTAGTTAAGAGTTTAGAGTTTTACCTTAGAGTTTTAGCTTAGAGTTTTAGTTAGAGTTCTAGTTTAGTTTAGTTTTAGTTAAGAGTTTAGAGTTTTATCTTGGAGTCTTAGCTTAGAGTTTTAGTTAGAGTTCTAGTTTAGTTTAGTTTTAGTTTAGAGTTTTACCTTAGAGTCTTAGCTTAGAGTTTTAGTTGGAGTTGAAGTTTAGTTTAGATATAGTTAAGAGTTTAGAGTCTTAGCCTAGAGTCTTAGCTTAGTGTTTTAGTTAGAGTTCTAGTTTAGTTTTAGTTAAGAGTTTAGAGATTTAGTTTAGAGTCTTAGCTTAGAGTTTTAGATAGAGTTGATGTTTAGTTTAGTTATAGTTCAGAGTTCAGAGTTTTTAGCTTAGGGTCTTAGCTTAGAGTTTTTGATAGAGTTGAAGTTTAGTTTAGTTTTAGTTAAGAGTTTAGAGTTTTACCTTAGAGTTTTAGTTAGAGTTGAAGTTTAGTTTAGCTATAGTTAAGAGTTTGGGGTTTTAGCTTGGAGTCTTAGCTTAGAGTTTTAGTTAGAGTTCTAGTTTAGTTTAGTTTTAGTTAAGAGTTTAGAGTTTTACCTTTGAGTCTTAGCTTAGAGTCTTAGTTAGGGTTGAAGTTTAGTTTAGTTATAGTTAAGAGTTTAGAGTTTTACCTTAGAGTCTTAGCTTAGAGTTTTAGTTAGAGTTCTAGTTTAGTTTAGTTTTAGTTAAGAGTTTAGAGTTTTATCTTGGAGTCTTAGCTTAGATTTTTAGTTAGAGTTCTAGTTTAGTTTAGTTTTAGTTAAGAGTTTAGAGTTTTACCTTAGACTCTTAGCTTAGAGTTTTATTTAGAGTTCTAGTTTAGTTTATTTTTAGTTAAGAGCTTAGAGTTTTAGCCTAGAGTCATAGCTTAGAGTTTTAGTTAGAGTTGAAGTTTAGTTATAGTTAAGAGTTTAGAGTTTTAGCTTAGAGTCTTAGCTTAGAATTCCAGTTAGAGTTCTAGTTTAGTTTTAGTTAAGAGTTTAGAGTTTTACCTTAGAGTCTTAGCTTAGAGTTTTAGTTAGAGTTCTAGTTTAGTTTAGTTTTAGTTAAGAGTTTAGAGTTTTACCTTAGAGTTTAGTTAAAGTTCTAGGTTAGTTTAGTTATAGTTAAGAGTTTAGAGTCATAGCTTAGAGTTTTAGTTAGAGTTGAAGTTTAGGTATAGTTAAGAGTTTAGAGTTTTAGCTTATAGTCTTAGCTTAGAGTTTTTGTTAGAGTTCTAGTTTAGTTTTAGTTAAGAGTTTAGGATTTTACCTTAGAGTCTTGGCTTAGAGTTTTACTTAGAGTTGAAGTTTAGTTTAGTAATAGTTAAGAGTTTAGAGTTTTAGCTTAGAGTCTTAGCTTATAGTTTTTGTTGAAGTTCTAGTTTAGTTTAGTTAAAAGTTTAGAGTTTTACTTTAGAGTCTTAGCTTAGAGTTTTAGTTAGAGTTGAAGTTTAGTTTAGTTATAGTTAAGAGTTTAGAGTTTTTAGCTTAGAGTTTTAGCTTATAGTTTTTGTTAGTGTTCTAGTTTAGTTATAGTTAAGAGTTTGGAGTTTTACCTTAGAGTCTTAGCTTTGAGTTTTAGTTACAGTTGAAGTTTAGTTTAGTTTTAGTTAAGAGTTTAGAGTTTTAGCTTAGAGTCTTAGCTTAGAGTTTTTGTTGAAGTTCTAGTTTAGTTTAGTTATAGTTAAGAGTTTAGAGTTTTAGCTTAGAGTCTTAGCTTAGAGTTTTAGTTAGAGTTGAAGTTTAGTTTAGTAATAGTTAAGAGTTTAGAGTTTTAGCTTAGAGTCTTAGCTTAGAGTTTTTGTTAGAGTTCTAGTTTAGTTGTATTTAAGGGTTTAGAGTTTTATCTTAGAGTCTTAGCTTAGAGTTTTAGTTAGAGTTCTAGTTTAGTTTTAGTTAAGAGTTTAGAGTTTTTACCTTAGAGTCTTAGCTTAGAGGTTTAGTTAGAGTTCTAGTTTAGTTTAGTTTTAGTTAAGAGTTTAGAGTTTTACCTTAGAGTCTTAGCTTAGAGTTTTTGTTGAAGTTCTAGTTTAGTTTAGTTTTAGTTAAGAGTTTAGAGTTTTACCTTAGAGTCTTAGCTTAGAGTTTTTGTTGAAGTTCTAGTTTAGTTTAGTTATAGTTAAGAGTTTAGAGTCTTAGCTTAGAGTCTTAGCCTAGAGTTTTAGTTAGAGTTGAAGTTTAGTTTAGTAATAGTTAAGAGTTTATGTAGCGGTGAATGGAAATTTGTTGCGATAAAAGAAAATTGTTGCGGTGAAAGAAAAGGACTGGGCTTAATTGTGGTCATAAATATTGACCGCATCAAATCTAATATCGTACTTTGAAGCTGTGAACTTACACCTTATAAGTTCTCCGATAGCGCCGCTTATAGCGCTAAAGATCGTGCCAACAAGGCCTACGCCACCCTCGATTAATGAAAGTAAATAAAATGTGTAGCCATATAAATGTGACCTCTTCTCGAGCTATCTGGAGATCAGATTCCTTGGGAACGTGCCTTGGAGATATGCGAACTAATTACCTGTCGTTAGACTAAATACAGACATATAAAATGAAATAAACGCAGGTTAAAAGCAATAGATTTATTGAGACTTACATGTTTAGGTGTACATCATGGGTCACTTCAAATGACAGCAAATAGTAACCAAGTCTCTACAATGACTGCATAATAACTTGAATCGCGATGTCTGAATACCAATATATTTCTGTTCTAAATGATCCTGAATCTCTTTTACGAATACTTGAAAAAACACTTTTACCCCACTATCAAACGTAATTTTTTTTTGTCCTGCGCTGTAAGAACTGGCTCACAATTGGCTCAAGTGGTACAAGGATGCGAACCCTTCGTCCAATAAATTGTCTTAAATATTTCTGATGATTCAAACGTTCACACGGCTTTTATAATTTAAACTTCCTTAGAAATATTGTGCGTAGCATCTTTTTTATTGCCCGCTGTCTTAGCGAAATCCAAAGCTTGGATAGCGCCGTTCTTTGTCTGAGGCTATCTGCAATTTTTCTCTTTGCTGATTAAGGACTTTTCAAGATTTAAACTTAATTAGAGGAAGTCAGAATTATCTTTAGAAAGAAGGAACTTTATTTTGGTATTTTAAATATATCGCATTTTGCTCGCAGTACATATTACCCTTCCCATTATTTAATGACGTCCCGTCATTATGACTTGCTTGCCTTTGGGCTTTTGAAATTTTTGCAATTTATTAACTATTTCTTCTACATAATTATTTCATATTTATGTTATGGCTTAATCAGGAGTGCTAAAAATTTTCTCTATTACTTTTCTTATTTTATTCTACATCCCTATCTAAAATTCGTCTACCGGACTAGGATTATTCATGGTTCTAGGCTAGCTACTATACTAAGTTTTTTTTTCTACATCTAACACTGATTACTTTTACATTTCCAACAAGGTTGGGGCTATTCTACATCCACATAAGATTTTTTTTGAATTCACTTTTTACAAGGCTTGTTTTTTTGATTTCGCTGTCTGTATGGCACACTACTTTCTATCTACGCTACATTAAATGAATAGCTCGACAACGCCACACATAACTCTATCTGGACATCTAACACTACATACAAGAACGATTTAAAACACACAATATTTGGTTTACCATGTTCACTGGTAACATTAAAACATTTTCACTGGGGATGTTTGCTACGCAACGTTAATGATAGGATATTGGAGGTAACATATAGTTAACATAAAGTTATTAAGAAGTAACCTATGTAAATTCACATCTATTTCATCACCATTCGAGTCCTTAACGTACTCAATCCTTCTGTTGTAAATTATTGTTCTTCACTCTTTTCGTCTTGGCAAAATTTTTAAAGAACTTACATTATGGTTCAAATATAATGTTACCTGATACGTAATATGGTTCATGGTCGAGGAAACAACGATCAAAAGGTAACTGTAATTTTCGTAGACGTAGCTGGGATGGAAATTGGCTGGAGTCTATGGTGAGTACTCTTCGTTGGTTGAGGTATGATGAAAATAGATGCTACTAGGTTGTATCTGCACTGGACAACTCATTGTAATGATCGATATCCAATATGTCAATTCATTTCCTGTAATAAAAATAACGAGGCAGAATCACACGTTCTTTAAAATCAAGTAGTCTTAATACATAGCAAAGAATACGATTGGGTGTGTTTTAGGGTGAAGATTACCCTACAAGATAATATAAAAAGATACACTGATATTACTATATAACGTTGGTTATAATAAAACGACATAATTCCCATTGGGAAATCTAAAACAGAGATGTCTTCAAATTTGTTTTGAGAAAGTAAACAACGATAAAGGGCTTATTTAATTCTTCAATACTTATTAAATAAACATAATTTACTCTACATTATTAAGTTTGAGGTCTAATTTTACAACATATTTCATGCCTGCATTGTTCACGCACGTCCGTGCTGTTTAAGAAACTCATGTTGCAGCGTCATAACTACACGGTTTTACGTAAACGACACTACAATGAGGGAACAAGACATAGCGAGGACGAGTGGAGACCTCTATACCCACTCGTTTTCTAATGTCTTCCCTTTTTCTTGGCTTAGACGTTCTCATGGGGTTCCGGGTTTAACCTAATCTTAGTCTCAGGATTTTTCCGTAATTACAAGTCAATAGGGTTCTTATGGTCAGGGAAGTCGCGAATACGAAACATACGGCCAGTAGCATGTTCCACCAGAAATTGGTTGAGAACAATCCGTATCTATTATCCACGTAAGTTAATCTTTGGTCTTCATTTGTAAATAGGGGAATCTGGGAATCTAATGCTTCTCTTATCTTTGTAAGCCGTATTGTCCCTTTATTCTTTTCTATTTTGGACTATATCGAGGTTTTCATTTCCTTGTTTTCTATATTGGGAATGGTGTACGACAGGTTAATTGCCTTTAAGTTGGTTATTTCGGGACTTATTATCTTTGTGCTCGTGGTAATTAACGGCGTTCGAACAGTTGGCTCTTTGGTTACGAGTCGACACCGTTGTTTTATGGTTATCGTACCCACATTTTGTAACAGCAATTCTGTTTTGTAACTTGGGTCTATTCTTTCTGTATTATTATAACAAGACAAAGTTCCAACAGTTTCTCTTAGAACAGAAATCATGATAGTGTTCATAAATATGAACAGGATCCCAGGGAACGGAATTCATGATCCCTACGATCCAGTTCACATATACGAACATGATCAGCTCATAATTAGACGCTTCTGTACTGGTAGTTTTTTCTTTTTTTTTGATGACATCAATCTTTGTTAGGACCTGGGTCGATTTTTCGTAGAAAATCCGAGGGGACCGCCAAAACTTAATAGATTAAACGCTGCCTGGGTTTTGAGTTTCTCCCCAGGCTTCCCACGAAACGTGGTCCAACACCGCTTGTCGTGGTCAGTCGATCACGAGCTTTCCACATCAGGTCTTTCTCGTTAGCCACTTATCCCTAGAATTAAACTATATTGCTTTACGGTTGATCATACTGCTTTGGGGGTATAATTTAGGAGTGCGATATGAGACATTGATATTTTTATGAAAACTCTTAGTCCGACCTTTGGGTTGTTCCTTATAGTTAACAGTGCCTCTACAAATTTTCAATTTAACTTTACTCAAAATGTTTTTTTTTGAATGGGGAATTGTCCTGGAATTTGGAGATTTGGGAGCTACTTGCGGCTCGAAGTCTGGCCGGGGTACGATAACGATAATATCGTTACCCACCACACTCCGAACTACCAGCCAACGCCCCGACTTCTTTCAGTTGGACTGGACACATCGTACTGGAATGGTACATGTAGCTTTTTGTATCAAAGGAAATTATTCGAATTAATCATATGCATTATTACTTTTTAATTAGAATTTGTTTTCGGGAACTGATATATGTTGAACAGAATTTCTCTACAGCATTTTTATAATCATATGATTTTTACTCGTGAGCTAAAAGTTTTTTTTAGTTATTATTCCTTTAGGACTCCTATCCATTAAAATCTTTTAATCCTATACTGATTAAGTGTAATTCCATCTATCGGGTTTTTTAACCGTTCTACCCGATTGTGTCGTTACTTTCTGCTCGACTTCTTGCAGTTTTTTCTTTTTTGGTTTTTCTAGCGAAATAAGGTCAAACTTTTTGTATTGTTTTTTCAAAAATTCTTGCCCTTTTAATTTCGTTTGTTTCGCGTGTGCGGCTGCTGAAGTCGGTCTTGATTTCCCTATTTCTTTAACTACTATATGGTCTGATTCGCCGTCAGACTCTTCGGAACTAGTTTCCGATGATTCTGTATCATAAGTTTTAGGAGTTGCACCTTGCATTTTTGAGGTATCACCTCCCCTTCCTTCGTAAATTTCTACTCCTCTGGAAGTAGAAGGTTTATTCTCTAAGTCCTCGCCTTGAGTTTTCAACTCGGGAGATTTGAAAGATTCTTGAGAGCTTTGGGAGGAATCAATAGTTTTTGCGGGGTTCCTCCACTGTTTGAATGCCATGTCTTCAGGGGGATGGGGCATTTTTTGCACTAGGGGTTTCCCTCCATGAAGTCCACTGTTTAGGCTTGACTTTGAACACAGTTATATCATGATATTGTCCTTGCTGGTCATCCTTGGGAGTTTTATTCTCGGGAAATGTACTTTGACTCGTTTTTATGGGGAAATTTATTAAATCCATAGCTTCTCGCAGGTTTGTTTTAGTTAAATCTTTGGGGGGAGTTTTCTTTACAGTAATACCGGGGGTTTCTTCAGCTCTGTTTAATTCTTCCTGCAATGACAGGGGCCTTTCTATTGGTGTTGTAGGGGAAACCATATCATCTGGAAATCTTTTGGGTGGACAAGGGGTTGAAATTCTATCGGGGAAAAATTGGGTTTTTGGAGATATCGTATAATCTAATTCTCCTCCGCTCGCCGATGAATAACTTTTTGGATCTTTTGGTGTTTTTATTTCAGGAAAAAATCCTGGTATTAGGGATTTTTTCTTAGGAATAACTAGATTTTTCATTGCTAAAAATTCTTCAAAGTTTTCCTCATCACTGTCATCTTCAAAATAATCTTGTTTAAAATTAAGGGGTTTTAGCTCTGCCAATCTTGATCTAGGGGGCTCATTTTCTGCATCTGACGAATCATTAGAGGAGGGATGTGATACCCATCTCTCTGGAAATTTGGCTCTTTTTATTCGGCTAACATGAGCCTTGTAAGTTCTTCCACTATCGGGGTTTTCCATTTTGAAAGTATAATCGTTATCGTACTTTTTGACGATTCTGTACGGTCCAGAATATTTGTTGGAAAGTTTTTTTCCTTCCGTTTTTGCCTCGTTCCTTAGGTAGACGCAGTCTCCTACTTTTAAATCTATATTCCCCTTTACTTTGGGTTGGTTTCTTAGCTCTTGGTTTCTTTTACATTTGCCAACTCTTGCCTAACTATTTTATAAGTTTTCCTCATCCTATTTATGATTTATTGTTTGTAATCCTCCGAGTTATTATAATACTGCCGAGATTCAATAATCTCATCATACGGGACTCTAAAATCACGACCGAAAAGTAAATAAAATGGATTATCTTTAGTTGTTTCTGTATAAGCAGTGTTGATTACGTTAGTTAAATAAGGTAAAAATTGATCCCAGTCGCTCCTATTGTCTTTTGTATAAATACTTAATACGTTCGAGAATATTTTATGCCTATTTTCTATTTTACCATTAGCTTGTGGGTGGTACGGAGCTGTCACCATTTTCTCTATATTAAGAAAACTCATTAAGTCTTTTGTTACTTTTGAAACAAAATTGCTTCCGTTGTCGCTCAAAATTTTATTAGGAATGCCAAATTTTAAAAATAATTTTGCTAGCGCCTTACTTGTGGCGTAAGCACCTTGGTTTTTCAATGCTTTTGCAAAAGTAAATCCTGAAAAGTGATCTATAACCGAAAGAATACAAGTATGGCCTCTGCTGGAAACAGGCAAGCCTCCGCTCGTTCCGTATAAGTCAAATGAGATAATATCGAAGGGACACTTTGCTACCGGGACTCTTCCCATTGGAGGATTAGGATAAGCCGGGGGGATTTTTCTAAAGTTACACGCTTCGCATGTGCTTACAAATTCTTTAAGTTTTGTCATTGCCGACGGCACGTAAAAATATTGTTTTAATTTATGGAAAATTTTCATTACTCCTAAATGTCCACCTATATCTGAATGAAAATATTCGAACGCAGGCGCTATTAAGTTTTGTGGTAATACAGGTATTATTGAAGTTTGGTTTCTATTTGTCTCAGCAGTCACGAGTCTACATAGTATTTCTTCATCAAGATCATAGTAAAAATTATCTATCTCTTTTCTAAGAGTTTTGGATTTATCCGGGAACGCATCGTCATTCACAAAATAATTAATAAGCGCTGAACACATTTCGTCCTTTTCTTGCTTTCTTTTTATATTTTCTAAAGACAAGGGACAATAGTTAACCTTGTTTTCCTTTACTGTGTCTTTGACTTTGTTTTTCTTAAATTTATGTTTGCTCTTAGCATTGATAGCGTTAACTTCATTTTCCTCTGCTTCCGACGGAATATTTTCTGGGTATCTACTCAAAAAGTTGCAAGCTGCATTTTGTTTACCTTTTAAATATTCAAATTCGTAATCTAGGTCTTGGATTTTCATAATCCATCTAGCTAGAATTCCCGTGGGGTTTTTAAATGTGCGCAGGTACTGCAAGCTTTTATGTTCTGATCGTAGTATAAATTTTGTACCAATCTAATAGTGTCTAAATTTGTCCAAGTGGTGGATTATAGATAATAATTCTAAGTTTGTGGCGGAATAACTACTTTTGCCTTTTGATAAAGTTCTACTCGAATAGCATATAATTTTTTCTATTTTTTTTATTAGAAGGTCCTTGTAAAGGATCAGGGTTTCCTATGGGAATTATTTGCGAAAGAATAGCCCCAATGCCTTTTGAACTAGCATCGGTTGTGACCACAAATTGTCTGTTTTCGAAATCAGGAAGTGATAATATTGGTTCAGAAGTGAGCGCCTTTTTGAGACGGTCTAGGGAAGTTTGAGCTTCCTGGGACCAGGTAACATTTTGGGAGTTCCCTTTAGTTAATTCCATGAGGGGTTTCGCAATTTGGGCGTAATTGCGTACGAATTTTCTAAAGTAGCCAGTAAGACCTAAAATTCCCCTTAATTCTTTCATGGTTCTAGGGGGTTTGAGGTTTTCAACACATTTTATTTTATCAGGGTCTGGGGATATTTCTCCTTGTGTCACTACTACTCCTAAAAATTTAATTTTTGGTTGAAATAAATTTACTTTCTCAGGCCGGCATTTTAAATTGCCCTGTCTGAACTTCTCGAAGACCTTAGCTAATGTTCCTAAGTGTTGTTCAGTGTTTTCTCCCACGCATATGACATCATCGACAAAATGAATTATATTCTTTAATCCTCTTAACAGGTGTTATAGGGGTCTACATAGCGCTTGAACTTGTTTTAAGTCCAAAATGTACCCTTAAGTATTCATATGAACCACATTCACATGTTGAAAATGCAGTTTTATGGACATCTTTTTCGGCTACTTTCACTTGGTGGTAGCCTTGGGTAAGGTCCAAAGAAGTAAAAATTTTGTTTTTGCTTGAAATAGAGTCAAGAATTTCATCTATTCTTGGTAAGGGAAATTTATCGCTAACTACTTGTTTGTTGAGGGCTCTGTAGTCTACTACAAGTCTAAGGTCACCATTCTTCTTTGGTACTAAGATCACTGGTGCACTATACGGACTTATACTTGGGCGTATAATTTCATTCTTTTCTAATTCATGAATTTTATTTTTTAACCATTCTTTGTGCTTATATGGAACAGGATATGGCTGTTTTGCTACGGGATTACCTGTCGTTAAAATTGAGTGTTCATAAAATGGTATCAGTCCGATGTCATCTTCAGATGCGGAAAATACATCCTTAAAATTCCGTAATAATTCGCATAATTTTTTCTTAAGTTCCAAGTCCGTAATATGATCCATATTAAATTTGTTTAAAAATTGCGATTTAGTTAAAGGATATTTGTTATTTGAAGTTTTAATGCCGTTAACTAGGTTTCTTTTAGAATTTTCGCATCTATTTAAATCATTCTCCGTTAAAACCTGGATTTGAACTTAACACGTCCCCTTTTTTATTGTAATTGTATCATTTTCGTGGTTATTAGTTACCCAAATAAAACCTTCTCCTCTGTCGTAAGATATAATCTGTTCCTCACATAGCAGATTTTCGGGAATTTCGTTTGATGGTGTCGCAATCCATATTTCGGATTTGCTAACCACTGGTTCAATCATCTGTGATATTTGAATTTTTTGCATCGTTTTGGGAGGGACTTTTGTTTTCCTTATCGCGAATCCGTAATATTTCTCTTTGTTTTCATTGTTTATTAGATTCATACTGGCGTTATGCTGCGCCATTGCGGCATCTTGTGGCGTCACGTTGGGTTTTACTATGTTTTTCCATAATTCCGCTATTTTCTTGATTTCGTTTGACCTGTACTGTCGCATATCTCCTATTTTTATTTTTGCGGATTCAATAATTTTATTATTTAAATTTACTTCATCTCTGCAATGTCTTTCAGAATAATTGGACAAGTTTCTGATTATTCCTTTTCCTCCTTGCGAGACATGAGGTTCAAAAGATTGCGACATTATACCGTCAGAAATTTTGTTTACTGTTACGTTGTCTTCGTAACCTCTGTTACGATTTCTTAAGGTAGAAATTTTTTTCCCTACCTTAGCTGGGTAGACAAGCCTCTCGTTTGCTACGTCTAATAGTACTCTATTGGACCTTAAAAAATTTGCACCTATAATTGCTTCATACGGAAAGTTATCGCATATTATAAAATTTGTCGTAAAGATCCTATTGCCCTTTTTACGTTTAGGCAAATTGAACCTCTTGCATCCAATTTATGTCCTGTCACACTAGTTAAATTGGGAATATTAAAAATTTTTTGTTGCCTAACATGCAGAGGCAACATATTAAATACTCATGAGCTTATGATATTAACTGTAGCTCCGCTGTCAACTAAGGCCTTAAAGTAAATGTTTTCTACACAAAAATCATCAAATATAGGCAACCTATTATTATTATTATCACTACAAGACGGCACTACCATTGTTTTGGACCTATTAAATATTCTGGGCACCCTCTGGGTCCAATTTATATTTCTAGGGGCCTGAAACGTTTCCCTGAGGATTTATTTCATGTGTCGGTGCCTGTAATAGATATTCAGACATATGAGATTCCGTAGACATATCTAATTGATTTACATCTGTCTGCCTTCGCCATATATTATTATGGTAACTTGGATGTCTTGCGTCAGTGCCGCTTGCTGGCGCTGACTGCCAATGCCGTTGGCTTGAAAAATTTTTATTTCCCGTCGGCAAGTTTTCGTGATTTCTATATAGCATTCTCGCATTATGTTGGTTTTGGCGATTATTCGGGTTTTCAAATCGGTAATTAATTTGTCTATTGGGGGGAGGGGTATAAAAATTTGGTTTGTACGCGTTGTAAGGTACTGATTGGCGCAATCTTCCCTGGCTATAGCCTAGCGCACCACCGGCGCTAAAATTTGTTCTTCCGAACAAATGGTTGCCATAATTTTGCGTACTACCGTCAGCAATTCTTGGTATGCAATTGCGGACATAACAGCACTCCCTCGCGATGTGTCCAGGTCGATTGCAAATATAGCATCTTATTATTGTATGGTTATTTTCATAATTCGGTTGTTTGACAGGCTGAAAACGTACTGTTTTCTGCCTAGCGGGTTCTTGCGTTTTATTTCTTTGTGGCCCTGGGGAGTTATCCCTTGAAAAGAAATTGGGAGACGCCTGATCGCCCTTGAAGATTAGGTTCGCGTTTGAATCGCCTAGGCTATTTATTTTGCTTTACTGTGATTTGCGACCATTGTATCAACTTCGATCAATCGCTCTACCTCCTGAACTGCAAGATCCAACGTCTGAATATTTTTGGATATTACCATTCTATATAGTTTTGGGGGTAGCCCTTGCAAAAAGGTATTTAGTATGACTTTTTCATACAGTTCTCCTGAACCTCTTCCGTATTTTGCCTCTACTGAAATGCGTATATTATCAAGATATTCTCTTATATTTTGTGAATAATCAAAGCTCACCATTCCTTGTTTTAATTTATTTATGGAACTGGTTTCGATAAATCTGTCTTTAAATGCTTTTAACAATTTGTCCACCGTATTTATTGGCAAGCTGGCGTCATTGCCTATGGTATGTTCAATCTGTTTTAGAAAGGTTAAGGCCTGGCCTTTTAGTCGTAATAGGAGCATGTCGACTAACGCTTCTAGCTCTGTTTTTGTTAGTTGTACAATTGGGCCAATTGGATATTAAATTCGTCGATATCTGATTGACCATTGTACTCCGGGATAGACTTTGCTATTTCTATATTTTTCGCGACTAACTTTTGCGCTATTAATAAATCGTTAAGGTCGTCCGCCATTTTTTTTGAATCAATTCAAAATAAATTTATTTTTTCACTTAACCTATTTTGGGAGAGGCTATTATCTCCTATGAGATATCTAAAGGGTTTCCCTGTAGTAGCTTAGCGGCAATAGGCCTAATCACTTTACTTATATGTCTGTATCTCTCCAATAATTAAATTTAAATTACAAAGTTTTATAGCCTAATTAGTTCGCATGATTTTCTCCAATTTCCGACTCGCGCCATTTGTAGCGGTGAATGGAAATTTGTTGCGATAAAAGAAAATTGTTGCGGTGAAAGAAAAGTACTGGGCTTAATTGTGGTCATAAATATTGACCGCGTCAAATCTAATATCGTACTTTGAAGCTGCGAACCACACTTTATAGAATTAGCAGTATGATCATTCTCTATCTCTCCCATTATAAAAACCCGGACAGGGGTGCGAGTGCTCCGGAGAACGTTTTTGCAGATAGAAACATAGGCGTTATCAGATCTTTTCGCGGGTAGACAAGTCAGATTTCTCTTGGACACGAAACAAGTGGAAACCCGCTATTACGAATAATGCACTTGGTAACCATTTCTCAGTGATTGACGATAACAAACTAATCCGCTAAGGCAGAAACAAGTGGGAGGAGCTTTTTGTTCGCACCGAGACCGAAGACCAGAAATTATCTGCGATAAGCGTACTGTCTATAAACTGTGCTGTGAACTTACACCTTATAAGTTCTCCGATAGCGCCGCTTATAGCGCCAAAGATCGTGCCAACAAGGCCTACGCCACCCTCGATTAATGAGAGTAAATAAAATGTGTAGCCATATAAATGTGACCTCTTCTCCTCGTGCTATCTGGAGATCAGATTCCTTGGCAACGTGCCTTGGTGATATGCGAACTAATTACCTGTCGTTAGACTAAATACAGACATAAAATGAAATAAACGCAGGTAAAAAGCAATAGATTTATTGAGACTTACATGTTTAGGTGTACAGCATGGGTCACTTCAAATGACAGCAAATAGTAACCAAGTCTCTACAATGACTGCATAATAACTTGAATCGCGATGTCTGAATACCAATATATTTCTGTTCTAAATGATCCTGAATCTCTTTTACGAATACTTCAAAAAACACTTTTACCCCACTATCAAACGTAATTTTTTTTTGTCCTGCGCTGTAAGAACTGGCTCACAATTGGCTCAAGTGGCCCAAGGATGCGAACCCTTCGTCCAATAGATTGTCTTAAATATTTCTGATTATTCAAACGTTCACACGGCTTTTATAATTTAAACTTCCTTAGAAATATTGTGCGTAGCATCTTTTTTATTGCCCACTGTCTTAGCGAAATCCAAAGCTTGGATAGCGCCGTTCTTTGTCTGAGGCTATCTGCAATTTTTCTCTTTGCTGATTAAGGACTTTTCTAGATTTAAACTTAATTAGAGGAAGTCAGAATTATCTTTAGAAAGAAGGAACTTTATTTTGGTATTTTAAATATATCGCATTTTGCTCGCGGTACATTTAGAGTCTTAGCTTAGAGTTTTTGTTAGAGTTCTAGTTTAGTTTAGTTATAGTTAAGAGTTTAGAGTTTTACCTTAGAGTCTTAGCTTAGAGTTTTTGTTAGAGTACTAGTTTAGTTTAGTTATAGTTAAGAATTTAGAGTTTTAGCTTAGAGTCATAGCTTAGAGTTTTAGTTAAATTTGTAAGTTTCGTTAAGTTTTAGTTAAGAGTTTAGAGTTTTTAGCTTAGAGTCTTAGCTTAGAGTTTTAGTTAGAGTTCTGGTTTAGTTTAGTTAAGAGTTTGGAGTTTTACCTTAGAGTAATAGCTTAGAGTTTTAGTTAGAGTTGAAATTTAGTTTCGTTATAGTTAAGAGTTTAGAGTTTTAGCTTAGAGTCTTAGCTTAGAGTTTTTGTTAGAGTACTAGTTTAGTTTAGTTTTAGTTTAGAGTTTTAGCCTAGATTCTTAGCTTAGAGTTTTAGTTAGAGTTTAAGTTTAGTTTAGATATAGTTAAGAGTTTAGAGTTTTAGCCTAAAGTCTTAGCTTAGGGTTTTAGTTAGAGTTCTAGTTTAGTTTAGTTTTAGTTGAGAGTTTTAGCTTAGAGTCTTAGCTTAGAGTTTTTTTTAGAGTACTAGTTTAGTTTAGTTTTAGTTTAGAGTTTTACCTTAGAGTCTTAGCTTAGAGTTTTAGTTAGAGTTTAAGTTTAGTTTAGATATAGTTAAGAGTTTAGAGTTTTAGCCTAAAGTCTTAGCTTAGGGTTTTAGTTAGAGTTCTAGTTTAGTTTAGTTTTAGTTAAGAGTTTTAGCCTAGAGTCTTAGCTTAGAGTTTAGTTAGAGTTGAAGTTTAGTTATAGTTTAGAGTTTTACCTTAGAGTCTTAGCTTAGAGTTTTAGTTAGAGTTGAAGTTTAGTTTAGTTATAGTTAAGAATTTAGAGTTTTAGCTTAGAGTCTTAGCTTAGAGTTTTTGTTGAAGTTCTAGTTTAGTGTAGTTTTAGTTAAGAGTTTAGATTTTTAGCTTAGAGTTTTTGATAGAGTTAAAGTTTAGTTTAGTTTTAGTTAAGAGTTTAGAGTTTTACCTTAGAGTCTTAGCTTAGAGTCTTAGCTTAGAGTTTTAGTTAGAGTTGAAGTTTAGTTTAGTTATAGTTAAGAATTTACAGTTTTAGCTTAGAGTCTTAGCTTAGAGTTTTTGTTGAAGTTCTAGTTTAGTTTAGTTTTAGTTTAGAGTTTAGAGTTTTAGCTTAGAGTTTTAGCTTAGAGTTTTAGCTAGAGTTGAAGTTTAGTTTAGTAATGGTTAAGAGTTTAGAGTCTTAGCTTAGAGTTTTTGTTAGAGTTCTAGTTTAGTTTAGTTATAGTTAAGAGTTTAGAGTTTTACCTTAGAGTCTTAGCTTAGAGTTTTAGTTAGAGTCGAAGTTTAGTTTAGTTATAGTTAAGAATTTAGAGTTTTAGCTTAGAGTCTTAGCTTAGAGTTTTTGTTAGAGTTGTAGTTTAGTTTAGTTTTAGTTTAGAGTTTTACCTTAGAGTGTTAGCTTAGAGTTTTATTTAGAGTTCTAGTTTAGTTTAGTTAAGAGTTTAGAGTTTTACCTTAGAGTCATAGCTTAGAGTTTTAGTTAGAGTTGAAATTTAGTTTCGTTATAGTTAAGAGTTTAGAGTTTTAGCTTAGAGTCTTAGCTTAGAGTTTTTGTTAGAGCACTAGTTTAGTTTAGTTTTAGTTTAGAGTTTTACCTTAGAGTGTTAGCTTAGAGTTTTAGTTAGAGTTTAAGTTTAGTTTAGATATAGTTAAGAGTTTAGAGTTTTAGCCTAGAGTCTTAGCTTAGGGTTTTAGTTAGAGTTCTAGTTTAGTTTAGTTTTAGTTAAGAGTTTTAGCCTAGAGTCTTAGCTTAGAGTTTAGTTAGAGTTGAAGTTTAGTTATAGTTTAGAGTTTTAGTTTAGAGTCTTAGCTTAGAGTTTTAGTTAGAGTTGAAGTTAAGTTTAGTTATAGTTAAGAGTTTTTAGCTTAGAGTTTTTGATAGAGTTGAAGTTTAGTTTAGTTTTAGTTAAGAGTTTAGAGTTTTGCCTTAGAGTTTTAGTCTAGAGTTTTAGTTAGAGTTGAAGTTTAGTTTAGTTATAGTTAAGAGTTTAGAGTTTTAGCTTAGAGTCTTATCTTAGATTTTTAGTTAAAGTTCTAGTTTAGTTTTAGTTTAGAGTTTTACCTTAGAGTCTTAGCTTAGAGATTTAGTTACAGTTGAAGTTTAGTTTAGTCATAGTTAAGAGTTTAGAGTTTTAGCTTAGAGTCTTAGCTTAGAGTTTTAGTTAGAGTTCTAGTTTATTTTTACTTAAGAGTTTTAGCGTAGAGTCGAGGAGGGGGACAATAGATATTGATGACAATACTAAACTAACATAACCACAAAATTCCACATTATTACTTAGGAATACCAAAACCATAGGTTAGATTAGGCTAGGTTAGAGGTTAGGTTTCTCCACGTTAAGGTTAGGTTAGGTTATCATGAGCGCTCATGATAAGACTCTAACTAAACTAAACTTCAACTCTAACTAAAACTCTAAGCTATGACTCTAAGGTAAAACTCTAAACTCTTAACTAAACTAAATTTCAACTCTAACTAAAACTCTGAGATAAGACTCTAAGCTAAAAACTCTATACTCTTAACTAAAACTAAACTAAACTTCAACTCTAACTAAAGTTCTAAGCTAAGACTCTAGGCTAAAACACTTAACTAAAACTTAACTAAACTACAACTTTAACTAAAACTCTAAGCTATGACTCTAAGCTAAAACTCTAAATTCTTAACTATAACTAAACTAAACTTCAACTCTAACTAAAACTCTAAGCTAAGACTCTAAGGTAAAACTCTAAACTCTTAACTATAACTAAACTAAACTAGAACTCTAACAAAAGCTATAAGCTAAGACTCTAAGCTAAAAACTCTAAACTCTTAACTATAACTAAACTCAACTTCAACTCTAACTAAAACTCTAAGCTAAGACTCTAAGCTTAAGCTCTAAACTCTTAACTAAAACTAAACTAAACTAGAACTTCAACAAAAACTCTAAGCTAAAACCCTAAATTCTTAACTATAACTAAACTAAACTTCAACTCTAACTAAAACTCTAAGCTAAGACTCTAAGGTAAAACTCTAAACTCTTAACTAAAACTAAACTAAACTAGAACTCTAACAAAAACTCTAAGCTAAGACTCTAAGCTAAAACTCTAAGCTAAGACTCTAAGGTAAAACTCTAAACTCTTAACTAAAACTAAACTAAACTTCAACTCTAACTAAAACTCTAAGCTAAGACTCTAACTAAAACTCTAAGCTAAGACTCTAAGCTTAAGCTCTAAACTCTTAACTAAAACTAAAGTAAACTAGAACTTCAACAAAAACTCTAAGCTAAGACTCTAAGCTAAACCTCTAAATTCTTAACTATAACTAAACTAAACTTCAACTCTAACTAAAACTCTAAGCTAAGACTCTAAGGTAAAACTCTAAACTCTTAACTAAAACTAAACTAAACTAGAACTCTAACTAAAACTCTAAGCTAAGACTCTAAGCTAAAACTGCAAACTCTTAACTATAACTAAACTAAACTTCAACTCTAACTAAAACTCTAAGCTAAGACTCTAAGCTAAAACTCTAAACTCTTAACTATTACTAAACTAAACTTCAACTCTAACTAAAACTCTAAGCTTAAGCTCTAAACTCTTAACTAAAACTAAACTAAACGAGAACTTCAAAAAAAACCTTAAGCTAAGACTCTAAGCTAAAACTCTAAATTCTTAACTATAACTAAAATAAACTTCAACTCTAACTAAAACTCTAAGCTAAGACTCTAAGGTAAAACTCTAAACTCTTAACTAAAACTAAACTAAACTAGAACTCTAACAAAAACTCTAAGCTAAGACTCTAAGCTAAAACTCTAAACTCTTAACTATTACTAAACTAAACTTCAACTCTAACTAAAACTCTAAGCTAAGACTCTAAGCTAAAACTCCAAACTCTTAACTATAACTAAACTAAACTTCAACTCTAACTAAAACTCTAAGCTAAGACTCTAAGCTAAAACTCTAAACTCTTAACTATAACTAAACTAATCTTCAACTCTAACTAAAACTCTAAGCTAAGACTCTAAGCTTAAGCTCTAAACTCTTAACTAAAACTAAACTAAACTAGAACTTCAACAAAAACTCTAAGCTAAGACTCTAAGGTAAAACTCTAAACTCTTAACTAAAACTAAACTAAACTAGAACTCTAACAAAAACTCTAAGCTAAGACTCTAAGCTAAAACTCTAAACTCTTAACTATTACTAAACTAAACTTCAACTCTAACTAAAACTCTAAGCTAAGACTCTAAGCTAAAACTCCAAACTCTTAACTATAACTAAACTAAACTTCAACTCGAACTAAAACTCTAAGCTAAGACTCTAAGCTAAAACTCTAAACTCTTAACTATAACTAAACTAATCTTCAACTCTAACTAAAACTCTAAGCTAAGACTCTAAGCTTAAGCTCTAAACTCTTAACTAAAACTAAACTAAACTAGAACTTCAACAAAAACTCTAAGCTAAGACTCTAAGGTAAAACTCTAAACTCTTAACTAAAACTAAACTAAACTAGAACTCTAACAAAAACTCTAAGCTAAGACTCTAAGCTAAAACTCTAAACTCTTAACTATAACTAAACTAAACTTCAACTCTAACAAAAACTCTAAGCTAAGACTCTAAGCTAAAGCTCTAAACTCTTAACTAAAACTAAACTAAACTAGAACTTCAACAAAAACTCTAAGCTAAGACTAAGATAAAAACTCTAAACTCTTAACTAAAACTAAACTAAACTATGTAATATTATGGTTTAAAGCGGTATACCGATCGCGCCACTCACTGAAAGCGAGTTGTGTGGTAGGTTAGGAATCCTCCAACTATCAATCCGGGAGCGTGACCTGTCTTCCTTGAGTTATCTTCTCGTCAATTACCTCTAATTTTATGTAGAAATCAGATCCCTGGGAGCGCTACCTTGGAGGCATGCGAACTAATTATCTGTCGTTTGACTAGATACAGACATATAAAATAAAATAAACACAAGTAGAAATGCAATAGTTTTATTGTGACTTACATATTAGGTGTACAGCAGTGATTCACTTCAACTGGCAACAATGGTGACTGAGATAACAATAATGACTCAATTGCAATGCCTGAGCGCCGAAATAATTCTGATCTTAATAATCCTCTACGAATGCCTGAATCTGATTTTACGAATCCACCAAAAACGCACTTTTACAACACTATAAAACTTAGTTTTTGTCCTGCGCTCTAAGAGCTGACTCACAATTGGCCCAAGTCCTCTGGAGGCGGCCGCTATTTTGTAATTATGTTCGCAAACATATTGCATTATGCGAACTCCTCTTCCAATAATTTGTTTTAAATATTTCTGATGATTTAAGCGTTCACACCGGTCTTATAATTTAAACTTCCTGGGAAACATTGTATCTATCATTTTTCTTATTACCAAAGATCTTAGCGAAATTCAAAACCGTCTAGCGTCATTGTTTGACTGAAGCTAAAATGCAATTTCTCTTTTTGCTGATTAAGAATTTAGACTCTTGGAAACGGTATTTGAACTCAATTAGGGGACGTTTAATTTCTGTGGGAATTATCTTTAGAAAAAAGGAATTTTGTTTTTTATATTTTAAATTTATTACATTTTACTCACGGTACATATTACCCTTCCCAATATTTAATGACGTCCCTTCATTAGGACTTGCTTGCCCTTGGGCTTTTGAAATATTCGCTATTTTTTTTACTATTTGTCCTACGTAATTTTAATTGACATTGTATTATTTTATACTTTTATATAAGCTTAATCAGGAGTGCTAAAAGTTTTCTCTATTACTTTTCTTATTTTATTATTCATCCCTATCTAAAATTCATCTACCGGACTAAGATTATTCATGGTTCTAGGCTAGCTAATACACTAAAGATTTTTTTTCTACATCTAACACTGATTACTTTTACATCTCCAACAAGGTTGGGGCTATTCTACCTTTACATAAGATTTTTTTTGATTTTGCTGACTATAGGGCACACTGCTTCCTATCTATTCTACATTAAATGAAATGTACGCCAACGCTACACCTAACTGTCTGAACATCTAACACTGCATATAAGAACGATTTAAAACACACGATATTGGGTTTACCATGTTCACTGGTAATCATTAGGACACTTTCACTGGGGATGTTTGCTACGCAACGTTAATGATAGGATATTGGAATTTTTGAGTTATCAAAGTTATTAAGAAGTAACATGTGTAAATTCACATCTATTTCATCACCATTCGAGTCTCTTTAGCGTACTCAATCCTTCTGTTGTAAATTATTGTCCTTCAATCCTTTCGTCTTGGCAAAATTTTTAAAGCACTTACAATATAGTTTCTTCATGGAACAGTTCGAGCATGATTTTGTTCACACGACAAGCTTTCTCTAATTGTCAGATGGGAAATAATACTTCCAACTACAGGTGTGGGAAAATGCTATCAGAGTTCATTCTCACCTGCTTTTTGATAGTTCATAGGGTGCCTTATCACTAAGGGGTTGAACACCGGGTTTGTGTTCATTTTCTTCTCAGCATATCATTTTTGTGGATATTTTAAAGCACATAGAGAATGTATTTCTCGTATAAAATTGTTCATTCGTGCACTTAAGGATTACAGTTCTCTTATAAAATTGTTAGTGCATGGCTTGCATCTATTAACCTTTATGGTGATTCCTTAGTTAATCACAGGGGAATTGAAGTTTGGATTTGGAATGGGTCGATATCAAACTTTGGTGACTCCTTCAACATATTGTGTTTAACTTGCGGGAGGAGTATATTGTCACTAAGGGGTTAATCACTGGGGTTAATTTTGGTTTCCGTAATTCAGTGGCTGGTTTCCAGGTCCATTTGTCAGAAATTATCTCTTAACATTTATAGGATAACAGAAATATGAACTTTTCACATAGAGGGGCTAGGATGGATTCCGAGAGATGGTCGAAAGGGATTCGACGCGTGAGTCTGTGACACATAAATAATTTTTGGGGTCATCAAATATCATAACTATACGGTCATATGGCATATGGGTCCATAATGATTATCAAAGGCGATATTTATGTACTTATGTCTTGTACTGGTCGATGGGGTTCTCAGGATTTATGTGATTATATAGTTCGATAATGCACTGGATACTGAGATTCAAATATAATGTTACCTGATACGTAATACGGTTCGTGGTCGAGGAAACAACGATCAAAGGTAACTCATATTTTCGTAGATGAAGCTGGGATGAAAATTGGCAGGAGTCTATAGTGAGTATTCTTCGTTGATTGAAGTATGATGAAAATAGATGCTACTAGGTTGTATCTGCACTGGACAACTCATTGTAATGATCGATATCCAATATGTCAATCCACTTCCTGTAATAAAAATAACGAGGCAGAATCACGCGTTCTTTAAAACAAATAGTCATACTATATAATAAACAATACGATTAGTTACAATAAATGGTTAACGTTATACTACAAGGTAATATCAAGCATATGGCAATGTTAATATGCATATATTGTTTTTAACAAACTGGCATTGTTATTTCTCTTATATAAGAGATTACTTCTCTTAACTTTAAGTAATGTCCCTTATTACTTTCCTCGGCATGCTTTATTACACACAATTTAGTTTAATCTTTCTCAGCACTCATTTAATTCCATATTAGATTTAAAATAACCACTTGAATATAAGTTACGCTACATTATTAAGTTTGAGGTCTAATTTTACAACATATTTCATGCCTGCATTGTTCACGCACGTCCGTGCTGTTTAAGAAACGCATGTTGGAGCGTCGTAACCGCACGGTTTTACGTAAACGACACTACAATGAGGGAACAAGACATAGTAAGGACGAGTGGAGACCTCTATACCCACTCGTTTCCTAATGCCTTCCCTTTTTCTTGGCTTAGACGTTCTCATGGGGTTCCGGATTTAGCTTCTGCATTTCAGCCGTTTCCACGTGTTCTTCTCTTGGTTTTCGCCTTCTTAGTCTCAGGATTTTTATATAATTATAAGTCAGTAAGAATCTCATGATCAGGGAAATCGCGAACACGAAACATACGGTCAGTAGTATGTTCCACCAGAAATTGGTTGAGAATAATCCGTATCTATTATCCACATACTTTAGTCTCTGGTCCTCGTTTGTAAATAAGGGAATCTGGGAGTCTAATGCTTCTTTTATTTTTGTAAGCGGTAATGTCCCTTTATTCTTTTCTATTTTGGACCATACCGAGGTTTTCATTTCCTCACTCTCTATACTGGGAATAGTGTACGACAGGTTAATTGCCTTAAAATTGATTATTTTAGGACTTGTTACATTTGCGCTCGTGGTAATTAACGGCGTTCGAACAGTTGACTCTTTAGTTACAAGTCGACATCCTTGTTTTATGGTTATCGTACCCACATCTTGTAACAGTAATTCTGTCCTGTAACTTGGATTTATTCTTTCTGTATTATTATAACAAGACAAAGTTCCAACAGTTTCTCTTGGAACAGAAAATAACCAAAGATCATTTCTAAGGTGTATGAATATTTCTCGCTTAGTACTTCCTATCACAGCTTCTTTCAGTTGGACTGGATACATCGTACTGAAATGGTACGTGTAGATTTTTACTTGTGAGCTAGAAGTTTTTAAATTATTATTCCTTTATGACGCCTATCCATAAAAATCTTTTTTTGTATTTTTAAGGGTATTTTAATCTGTCCGGTTTCTTAACCGTTCTACCTGACTGTGCCGTTACTTTTTCTTCTGTTTCTTGCGGTTTTTTCTTTTTAGGTTTTGCTAGCGAAATAAGATCAAATTTTTTGTATTGTTTTTTCAAAAGTTCTTGCCCTTTTAATACTGTTTCTTTTGCGTGCGCAGCTGCTGAAGTCGGTTTTGATTTCCCTATTTCTTTAACTACTATATGGTCTGATTTGCCGTTAGACTTTTCGGAACTGGTTTCTGATGATTCTGTATTATAAGTTTTAGAAGTTGCACCTCGTATTTTTGAGGAATCACCCCCCCCCCCTTCCTTTGTAAATTTCTACTCCTCTGGAAGTAGAAGGTTTATTCTCTAAGTCCTCGCTTTGAGTTTTCAACTCGGGAGATTTAAGGATTCTTGAGAGCTTTGAGAGGAATCCAAAGTTTTTGCTGGGTTCCTCCACTGTTTAAATGCCATGTCTTCAGGGGGATGGGGCATTCTTTGCACTAGTGTTTCCCTCCATGAAGTCCATTGATTAGGCTTGACCTTGGACACAGTTATACCATGATATTGTCCTTGCTGGTCATCCTTGGGTGTTTTATTCTTGGGCAATGTGCTTTGACTCGTTTTTATTGGGTAATTTATTAAATCCATAGCTTCTCGCAGATTCGTTTTATTTGAATCTTTGGGATGAGTTTTCTTTACAGTAATACCCGGAGTTTCTACAGCTCTGTTCAATTCTTCCTGCAATGACAGGGGCCCTTCTATTGGTGTTGCAGGGGAAACCATATCGTCTGGAAATCTTTTGGGGGGACAAGGGGTCGAAATTCTATCAGGGAAAAATTGGGTTTTGGAGATATTGTATAATCTAGTTCTCCTGCGCTCTCTGATGATGAACTTCTTCGTTTTTTACTCTCTCTGGTATTAGCGATTTTCTTTTGGGAATAACTAGATTTTTCATAGCTAAAAATTCTTCAAAGTTTTCCTCATCACTCTCATCCTCGAAATAGTCTTGCTTGAAATTAAAGGGCTTTAGCTCTGCCAATCTTGATTTAGGGGGGCTCATTTTCGGCATCTGTTGAATCGGTAGACGAGGGACGCGGTATCCATCTTTCCGGAAATTTTGCTCTTTTTATTCGGCTAACATGTGCTTTGTATGTTCTTCCACTATCGGGGTTCACCAGTTTAAAAGTATAATCGTTATCGTACCTTTTGACTATTCTGTACGGTCCAGAATATTTGTTGGAAAGTTTTTTGCCTTCCGTTTTTGCCTCGTTCTTTAGGTAGACGCAATCTCCTATCTTGAAATCTATGCTCCCCTTGACTTTGGGTTGGTTTCTTAACTCTTGATTTATTTTACATTTTTCCAACTCTTGCCTAACTATCTTATAAGTTTTCCTCATCCTATTTATGAATTCTTGTTTGTAATCCTCCGAGTTATTGTAATATTGCCGGGATTCAATAATCTCATCATCGGGGATTCTAAAATCACGACCAAAAAGTAAATAAAAAGGGTTGTCTTTGGTTGTTTCTGAATAAGCAGTATTGATTACGTTAGTTAAATAAGGTAAGAATTGATCCCAATTGTTCCTGTTGTCTTTTGTATAAATGCTTAATACGTTCGAAAATATTTTATGCCTATTTTCTATTTAACCATTAGCTTGTGGATGATACGGAGATGTCACCAATTTCTCTATATTAAGAAAACTCATTAAGTCTTTTGTTACTTTTGAAACAAAATTGCTTCCGTTGTCACTTAAAACTTTATTTGGAATGCCAAATTGTAACGCCTTATTTCGCTAACGCCTTATTTGTGGCGTAAGCGCCTTGATTCTTTAATGCTTTTGCAAAAGTAAATCCAGAAAAGGGATCTATAACTGAAAGAATACAAGTATGGCCTCTGTTGGAAACAGGCAAGCCTCCGCTGGTTCCATATAAATCAAATGAGACAATATCGAAGGGGAATCACGCTACCGGGACTCTTCCCATTGGAGGATTAGGATAAGCTTGGGGTTTTTTTCTTAAGTTACATGCTTCGCATGTACTTACAAATTCCTTAAGTTTTGTTACTGCCGACGGCACGTAAAAATGTTGTTTTAATTTATGGAAAGTTTTCGTTACTCCTAAGTGTCCACCTATATCTGAATGAAAATATTCAAATGCAGGTGTTATTAAGTTTTGTGGTAATACAGGTATTATTGATGTTTGGTTTCTATTTGCCTCAGCAGTCACGATTCTACATAGCATTTCTTCATCAAGATCATAATAAAAATTATCTATCTCTTTTCTAAGAGTTTTGAATTTATCCGGTAACACATCGTCATTCACAAAATAATTAATAAGTGCTACGCACATTTCGTCCTTTTTTTGTTTTCTTCTCATATTTTCTAAGGACTAGGGACAATAGTTAACCTTATTTTCTGTTACTGTGTCTTTGATTTTGTTTTTCTTACATTTATGTTTGCTCTTAGTATTGATAGCGTTAACTTCATTTTCCTCAGCTTCCGACGGAATATTTTCTGGGTATCTACTCAAAAAGTCACAAGCTGCATTTTTTTACGTTTTAAATGTTCAAATTCGTAATCTAGGTCTTGGATTTTCATAATCCATCTAGCTAGAATTCCCGTGGGGTTTTTAAATATGGTCAGGTACTGCAAACTTTTATGTTCTGATCGTAGTATAAATTTTCCACCGATTAAATAGTGTCTAAGTTTGTCCAAGTGGTGGATTATAGATAATAATTCTAAGTTTGTGGCGGAATAACTACTTTCGCCTTTTGAAAAGGGTCTACTCGAATAGCATATAACTTTTTCTATTTTTTTGTTTAGGCGTTCCCTTTAGAGGATTAGGGTTTTCTACCGGTATTATTTGCGAAAGAATAGCGCCAATGCCCTTTGAACTAGCATCGGTTGTGACCACAAATTGTCCGTTTTCGAAATCAGGAAGTGATAATATTGGTTCAGAAGTGAGTTCCTTTTTGAGACGGTCTTGGGAAGTTTGAGCTTCCTGGGACCAGGTAACATTTTGGGAGTTCCCTTTAGTTAATTCCGTGAGGAGTTTCCCAATTTGGGCGTAATTGCGCATGAATTTTCTAAAGTAGCCAGTAAGACCTAAAATTCCTCTTAATTCTTTCATAGTTCTAGGGGGTTTGAGGTTTTCAACACATTTTATTTTGTCAGGGTCTGGAGATATCTCTCATTGCGTCACCACTACTCCTAAAAATTTAATTTTAGGTTGAAATAAATTTATTTTTCGGGCCGGCATTTTGAGTTGCTCTGTCTGAATTTCTCGAACACCTTAGCTAATGTTGCTAAGTGTTGTTCAGCGTTTTCTCCCACGCATATGACATCATCAACATAATGAATGATATTCTTTAATCCTCTTAACAGGTGTAATTAGGGTCTACATATCGCTTGAACTTGTTTTAAGTCCAAAAGGTACTCTTAAGTATTCATATGAACCACATTAAGTCGTACAAAACGCAGTTTTATAGACATCTTTTTCGGCTATTTTCACTAGGTGGTAGCCTTGGGTAAGATCCAAAGAAGTAAAGATTTTGTTTTTGCTTGAAATAGAGTCAAGAATTTCATCTATTCTTGGTAAAGGAAATTTATCGCTAACTACTTGTTTGTTAAGGGCTCTATAATCCACAACAAGTCTAAGATCACCATTCTTTTTTGGTACCAAGATCACTGGTGCGCTATACGGACTTATACTGGGGCGTATAGTTTCATTTTTTTTCTAATTCATGAATTTTATTTTTTAACCATTCTTTGTGCTTATACGGCATACGATATGGCTGTTTCGCGACAGGACCACCAGTCGATAAAATCGAGTGTTCATCAAATGGTATCAGTCCGATGTCACCTTCGGATGCGGAAAATACATCTTTAAAATTCCATAATAATTCGCATAACTTTTTCTTAAGTTCCAAGTCCGTAATATGATCCATATTAAATTTGTTTAAAAATTGCGATTTAGTTAGAGGATATTCGTTATTAGAGGTTTTAATGCCGTTAACTAGGTTTCTTTTAGAATTTTCCCACCTATCTAAATCATTCTCCGATAAAACTTGGATTTGAACTAAACACGTCCCCTTTTTTATTGTAATTGTATCATTTTCGTGGTTATTAGTTACCCAAATAAAACCTTCTCCTTTGTCGTAAGATATAATCTGTTCTTCGCATAGCAGATTTTCGGGAATTTCATTTGACGGGATCGCGAGCCATATTTCGGATTTGCTATCCACTGGTTCAATCATCTGTGATGTTTGAATTCTTTGCATCATTTTGGGAGGGACTTGTTTTCGCAATTCATTGTCTATTAGATTTATACTGGCGCTATGTTGTGTCATTGCGGCATCTTGCGGCGTCACGGTGGGTTTTACTATGTTTTTCCATAATTCCGCTATTTTCTTGATTTCGTTTGTCCTATACTGTCGCATATCTCCTATTTTTATTTTCGCAGATTCGATCCACTTATTATTTAAATTTAATTCATCTCTGCGATGTCTCTCAGAATAATTGAACAAATTTCTGGTTATGCCATGTCCTCCTTGCGAGACACGAGGTTCAAAAGATTGCGACATTATACCGCTAGATATTTTATTTACTGTTACGTCCTCTTCATATACTCTGTTGCAATATCTTAAGGTAGAAATTCCTTCCCCTACCTTAGCCGGGTAGACAAGCCTTTCGTTTGCCACGTCTAATAGTACTCTATTAGACCTTAAAAAATTTGCGCCGATAATGGCTTCGTACGGAAGGTTATCTCATATTATAAAATTTGTCGGAAAGATTCTATTATCTCTTTTTACGTTTAGGCGAATTGAACCTCTTGCATCCAATTTATGCCCTGTCACGCTAGTTAAATTGGGATTATTAAAATTTCTTTGTTGTCTAATATGCGGAGGCAACATATCAAATACACATGAGTTTATAATGTTCGCAATAGGACCAGAGTCAATTAAGGCTTTAAAGTAAACATTTGCTACACAAAAATCATTAAATGTAGGTAACTTGTTGTTACTATCACTACAGGACGGTACTACTATTGTTTTGGACCTATTAAATATTCTGGGCACCCTCTGGGTACAATTTATATTTCTGAGGGGTCTGAAACGTTTCCCTGCGGATTTGTTTCATGCGTCGGTGCCTGCAATAGATATTCGGATATGTTCGTGGAATCTCTAGCTGTGGCAGCGCCGGCTGCTGGCGCTGACTGCCAATACCGTCGTCTTGAAAAGTTTTCATTCCCGTCGGCCAATTAACTATTTGCCGTCGCATTGAAAAACTTGTATTTCCCGTCGGCAAATTTTCGGGATTTCTATATACCATTCTCGCATCATATTGGCTTTGGCGAGTATTTGGGTTTTCAAATCGGTAATTAATTTGTCTATTGGGGGAGGATTGTACAAAGTTGGCTGGTACGCGTTGTAAGGTACTGATTGCCGCAATCTTCCCTGGCTATAGCCTAGTGCACTACTGGCGCTAAAATTTGTTTTTCCGAACAAATGGTTGCCATAATTTTGCGTACTACCGACAGCAATTCTTGGTGTGCGGTTGGGGACATAACGGCACTCTCTTGTGAGATGCCCAGCGCGATTGCAAATATAGCATCTTATTATTGTAGGGTTATTTTCATAACTAAATTGTTTGACGGGCTGAAAACGTACTGTTTTCTGCCTAGCGGGTTCTTGCGTTTTATTTCTTTGTGGCACTGGGGAGTTATCCCTTGAAAAGAAATTGGGAGACGCCTCATCGCCCTTGAAGATTAGGCTCGCGTTTGAATCGCCTAGGCTGTTTATTTTTGCTATGCTGTGATTAGCCACCATCGTATCAACTTCGATCAATCGATCTACCTCCTGAACTGCAAGATCCAAAGTCTGAATATTTTTGGATATTACCATTCTATATAGTTTTGGGGGTAGCCCTTGCAAAAAGGTATTTAGTATGACTTTTTCGTACAGTTCTCCTGAACCTTTTCCGTACTTTGCCTCTACTGAAATGCGTATATTATCAAGATATTCTCTTATGTTTTATGAATGGTCAAAGCACACCATTCCGTATTTTAATTTTTTTTCGGAACTGGTTTCGATAAATCTATCTTTAAATGCCGTTAACAATTTGTCCACTGTATTTATTGGCACGCTGGCGTCCTCACCTATAGTATGTTCAATCTGCTATAGAAAGGTTAAGGCCTGGCCTTTTAATCTTAATAGAAACATGCCAACTAACGTTTCTAGCTCTATTTTTGTTAATTCTACAAACTGGGCCAATTGGATGTTAAATTCGTCGATATCTGATTGTCCATTGTACTGCGGGATAGACTTTGCTATTTCTACATTTTTCGCGACCAACTTTTGCGCCATTAATAAATCGCTTAATTCTTCTGACATTTTTTTTTGCGTTTGAATAACTCAAAATAAATTTATTATTTTACTTAACCTATTTTAGGGGAGGCTATTATCTCCTATGAGATATTTTAAAGGGTTTTCCTATAATAGCTTAGCGGCAAAAGGTTTAATCACTTTTCTTATATGTCTGTATCTTCCCAATGATTAAATTTAAATTATAAGGATTATAGCCTAACTAGTTCGCAAGTTTTCCTCCAATTTCTGACCGTGCCATATCTAGCGATAAAAATTTTAGACTGGGACAATTGCGGTAATGAAGATTGACCGCGTCAAATGTAATACTATGCTTTAAGGCTTTGAACTTACACCTTATAAGTTCTCCGATAGCGCCACTTATAACGCTAAAGATTGTGCCATCCAGGCCTGCGCCACAGCAATGGGGATTGAAGTAAATTTATGACCGCGCCACCCTCAATCATTGAGAGAAAATAAAATATGTAATTATATAAATGTAACCTCTTTTTCTTGGGTTATCTCGAAATCAATTACCTGTTATATTATGTAGAAATCAGATCCCTGGGAGCGCTACCTTGGAGGCATGCGAACTAATTATCTGTCGTGCGACTAGATACAGACATATAAAATAAAATAAACACAAGTAGAAAGGCAATAGTTTTATTTTGACTTACATATTAGGTGTACAGCAGTGATTCACTTCAACTGGCAACAATGGTGACTGAGATAACAATAATGACTCAATTGCAATGCCGGAGCGCCGAAATAATTCTGATCTTAATAATCCTCTACGAATGCCTGAATCTGATTTTACGAATCCACCAAAAAAGCACTTTTACAACACTATAAAAC
Organism: Artemia sinica; assembly: GCA_027921565.1. Lineage (NCBI taxonomy): Eukaryota > Metazoa > Arthropoda > Branchiopoda > Anostraca > Artemiidae > Artemia > Artemia sinica. The sequence goes on from CM051260.1 coordinate 19,781,961, forward strand.
ATAGTTTTTGTCCTGCGCTCTAAGAGCTGACTCACAATTGGCCCAAGTCCTGTGGATGGGGGCCGCTATTTTGTAATTATGTTCGCAAACACATTACATTATGCGAACTCCTCGTCCAATAATTTGTTTTAAATATTTCTGATGATTTAAACGTTCACACCGCTCTTATAATTTAAACTTCCTGAGAAACTTTGTATCTATCATTTTTCTTATTACCAAAGATCTTAGCGAAATTCAAAACCGTCTAGCGTCATTGTTTGACTGAAGCTAAAATGCAATTTCTCTTTTTGCTGATTAAGAATTTAGACTCTAAGAAACGGTATTTGAACTCAATTATGGGACGTTTAATTTCTGTTGGAATTATCTTTAGAAAAAAGGAATTTTGTTTTTTATATTTTAAATATATCACATTTTACTCACGGTACAACTAGAACTCTAACAAAAACTCTAAGCTAAGACTCTAAGCTAAAACTCTAAACTCTTAACTAAAACTAAAGTAAACTTCAACTCTAACTAAAACTCTAAGCTAAGACTCTAAGGTAAAACTCCAAACTCTTAACTATAACTAAACTAAACTTCAACTCTAACTAAAACTCTAAGCTAAGACTCTAAGGTAAAACTTTAAACTCTTAACTAAAACTAAACTAAACTAGAACTTCAACAAAAACTCTAAGCTAAAACTCTAAACTCTTAACTATTACTAAACTTAACTTCAACTCTAACTAAAACTCTAAGCTAAGACACTAAGGTAAAAATCTAAACTCTTGACTAAAACTAAACTAGAACTCTAACAAAAACTATAAGCTAAGACTCTAAGCTAAAACTCTAAACTCTTAACTATAACTAAACTAAACTTCAACTCTAACTAAAACTCTAAGCTAAGACTCTAAGGTAAAACTTTAAACTCTTAACTAAAACTAAACTAAACTAGAACTTCAACAAAAACTCTAAGCTAAAACTCTAAACTCTTAACTATTACTAAACTAAACTTCAACTCTAACTAAAACTCTAAGCTAAGACACTAAGGTAAAACTCTAAACTCTTGACTAAAACTAAACTAAACTAGAACTCTAACAAAAACTCTAAGCTAAGACTCTAAGCTAAAACTCTAAACTCTTAACTATAACTAAACTAAACTAGAACTCCAACGAAACTCTAAGCTAAGACTCAAAGGTAAAACTCTTAAACTCTTAACTAAAACTAAACTAAACTAGAACTCTAACTAAAACTCTAAGCTAAGACTCTAAGGTAAAACTCTAAACTCTTTACTATTACTGAACTAAACTTCAACTCTAACTAAAACTCTAAGCTAAGACACTAAGGTAAAACTAAGACTCTAGGCTAAAACTCTAAACTCTTAACTAAAACTAAACTAGAACTCTAACTAAAACTCTAAGCTAAAACTCTAAACTCTTAGCTATTACTAAACTAAACTTCAACTCTAACTAAAACTCTAAGCTAAGACTCTAAGATAAAACTCTAAACTCTTAACTAAAACTAAACTAAACTAGAACTCTAACAAAAACTCTAAGCTAAGACTCTAAGCTAAAACTCTAAACTCTTAACTATAACTAAACTAAACTTCAACTCTAACTAAAACTCTAAGCTAAGACTCTAAGGTAAAACTTTAAACTCTTAACTATAACTAAACTAAACTTCAACTCTAAATAAAACTAAGCTAAGACTCTAGGCTAAAACTCTATGCTAATGGGTTAAAGAAAAAACCGGAAAAATGTTGGATAATTTCTAAGTGTAAAAAAGTCAGTCTGAAAAAACTTAAAAAAAATCAAAAAAGGGAGGGAGGAAGGGAGGGGCTCGGGGGGCCTTTGGGGACCCGGGGGGTGTTTGGGGGCTCGGGTGGCCTTTAGGGACCCGGGGGGTCTTTGGGGGCTCGGGTGGCCTTTGGGGGCGCCGGGGGGCCTTTTGGGGGCGCTGGGGCCCTTTTGGGTTGGGTAGGGGACCTCACACTTTACTGAAAAAATATGCTTCTTGAACAGTCTTGGAAAGTATAAACAACATCAAATTGAATATTTAATATATAATGATATTAGTTGTTGAAAGATCCATCAGTTTAAGAATTTATTTCCCTCTAATTTTATTTTTATTTTCAATGCTGTAAGAACTGGAAAAGAAAATATTTGTAACATAATTGGTTTTCATTGAAGCGCCAATGACGCAGTAGGCTTTTGGTTTTTATTTACAGTTCAGGAAAGGGGCAGTATCCAAGCTTTTGTTTGTAGTGAAACTATATTCTTCTTGAACAACTTTAGAAAGAACTAATAAATTAAACTGTATATTTGATGTATAATGATATTAATTGCTGAAAGCTCGTCAGTTCAAAATTTTGCTATAATTTTAATGTTTATTGTCCATTTTAAGTATAAAAGAAAATATTTGTAATAACATTGGTTTTCAGTAAAGCGCCAATGACGCAGTAGGTCTTAGACTTTTATAGTGAGAGAAGGAGGCGATAGCCAAACTCTTGTTTGTAGTAATTTTTGTTCGTTTCAGGCTTGATTTGAATATTCAATTCAAGTTTCACTCGTTTTAAGGTTTATTTATTCATTTACATTAATATCTATTGTATGTTTGTTTGTATTGACTGTTTATTTAATTTCTGTTCGTTTTAAGTTTCATTTATACTTCAATAGCAAAATATTTTTTTTTTTTTTTTAAGCTTGATTTTCATATTCAATCTAAGCATTACTCCCTTAAAGATCTATTTATTCTTGTTGTATTTATTCTTGATATTATTACTTGTTATATGTGTTTTGCTATGATTGTTTATTTAATTTCTGGTCGTTTTGAGTTTGAATTTTAACAAGTATTTGCATATGCTGAGCTGAAGTTCAAAATGGCCTTTACTTTTCTTTTAAAATTTATTTTTTGTAAAGTTTTTTTTTTAATTAATTTCCTAAAAAATCAGCTATTCACTACCAAAAAGAAAAGCAGCATGGCATCTACTAAATATAAACCTGTCATTTATACAATCTTCGATGCCCTAAAATTAAGAAAAGGATTGATATAATAGCCTAGAAATATCTCCCCAGAATATATTTTTGGTCCTGGATTAATTCCCGAAAGTTTCATTCCCTAGCTCAACTAAATTCCAAGATAGCAAGAGGCCCCTAAACTAAAATTTTACTTAATAATCAATTCACTTGCAAATACACCCCTGCCCTGATGGTCCAAGATATGGCCCATGGGATATCTAAAAATTAAAAGAAAGCACTAAAACAATGAAATTTTTACTTTATTATATCCAGGATGTTTCTACTACTCAGATAATCATGTTTCCTTCTATTATTATACACTTTTTAAATTCATTTCAAATTATATGCACTCTATCATGCAAAGAGATAAATTGCAAACTGAGAAAATGACCGGTATAATACTGGGTAGGATACCCAGTAGTCAAAACAGCAAATGATTACTTAAACAGTTATTATTGTACACCACCTAAAAATTGGATTGTTTCACATTGAACTTACCTAAATTTCCTTGGTGAACTTACCACATTGAACTTACCACAACTTGGGATATTGAGAAGGAAACACAATAAAATTCTGAAAACAACTTTTAAAATTATAAAATGCTTCCTTACATCATTCCTTTAAGTGCTTCACTTAAATTTACTCCCCCCCCCCCCTAATGTTCAAATATATAGCCCAAATTATTTATTTTCAATGCATTTTCCAATTCTTGATATTATCAATATTGATTCAATTTACAGATATTAAGTTAAAACAGTATTGATGTATTGCAAAATACATGGGAAATGCATTATTTTGGGCTATATATTTGTACATTAAGGGGAGGGGGGTATTGGGGGTGGAGTAAAGTGAAGTGCTTTCAGGAATGAAATAAGAAAAAAAATTCTATTTTTTTTTTTTATTGTTTTCTGAATTTTTCAGTGTTTCATTCTCAATAACCCCAATTTTACATTGATACCATTTCTTTTATAAGAAAGTGAATAGTTTGAATATTTTAACTATAGACAATGCAGAATGTTTTTAAGGTAATGATAGTCAATAGTGCAGTCTAATCTTGTACTGCCTAATAGTGCAGCCTAATTGGTCCCCTCTTGGACACACGGTCTTAAAGTTAGATTAAAGTATATAAATTAAACACAGACTCAAATACATCATGTTCAAGAATAGAAACCTATATCCATGTTTGGGAAATATACTTTTTAATCAAGATATTTGTCTATGATTACGCGCTGTCAAATTACTGGGGGTCCCCTAGGATCTAGAAGGTATGACTGCATTGATGTAACAAAGAAATACAGAATTAGGGCTAAATGTGGGACCACCAGGTGGGCAGGGGGCGCGTTTGTGAATGAATTGATTAGTAATTGTAGAAAGCATATACAAGAAGGAATTGAGTAGTGTTTTCACCCTGTAGTTATGTTGGCTATGGGACATTATATATTGGCTAATTTTGCTTAGAAAAATATTACCCATGAGAAATTATGGTAATTCAATTACAGACATAAGAAAAGTTGAATACACTAATTAATGCCTTTTTTATTCTCTTTCCAAATATACTAGTCACTTTACTTGTAGATGCAGCCCCCTCCCTCCTTATAGTCCCACACACAAACACTTAAACAACAAAAGTTTTACTGTATAATGTGCAGCATGTTTCTATTAATCACATTATCATGTCTACTTCTATTGTTGTGCTCATTAATAAACCATTTTAGATAATATTTGATATCCAACAGATCTGAAATCGTTTTGCAATCAGATATAGGTCTAATTGTTTTGACTAGTCAAGGAGCATATTTTTATGCAACATGTTTTGTTTTAATTGTATTTTGTTGCTTCTGTCTTTTGTTTGTTTTGTTTTTTTTGTTTTTTTTTTACTTGGAAATAAAAAGCAAAAAGCTGCCTGAAGCCAGAACAGGTGCACACAATCTTCCTCTAACCAAATCTGTTTAAAGTTTCAGTCTATACCATGAAGTTTTAATGGCCTTCAAATATGGCCTCCTATGAAATTTTTTATGGCCTTTAAATCTCTTCAACCCCAAAGATGCCAAACAAGTTTTTCATTTAGATTAATCTTTGCTGTTGAGGAATATTTTGTCTGTATAAAACCAAACAGTATCAATTCCTTTAAGGGCAATGCCTTCAAGATAGACTTAATTTGACTTGCTTATGATAGTTTGTAATTCAGTTTTTGGAATTGCATCAGATACACCCTTTGGTTTCAGGAAGGAAGATATTATACTGCACCACTTTTTGCCTGAGATCCAGGCTTGAAAATGGTTTGATTGTGTACCATCTGCGCATATCTGGTGCTCTCAGAGCAAGGAGAATGTTGGTTATTCTCATTAATCACTTCTTGTAGTCAGTTCAGTTTATTTGCAAAAAAAAGGCTTCAATTTTTTAGCAGCAGTTAAAGAAAAACTAAAGTGCTATTACCACTTTAATAGACCATCATTGAGGAAATCTTGAATAAATAGAAGTATCCTGTATGCTTCTATACATACACTATGTTGGTTCTAAAGTTTTTTTGTACTTCTAGGTAGGCAACTGTAGACAATGGCATTATTATCAACTATTTTTTTGTATTTTTGTTGGCCACTTCCTGCAACAATTTATGTTATTGATACAGTATGTATTTTCTACCTTGCAAAGTTTCTGATACAATTAGCAAATGGAAAGTACAACTCAACAAATGCTCATGGAAAGGATATGGCAACTAAAAGCAGCTCAGGTAAAAAAGAACTATTAAAAAAAAATCAACTATCGAAAGATATAATGATTGAACCTAGCCTATGCTATTTGACAAAATAAATGTAGTCAATATTTAAACTGGTATTACAAGACAATTAGGGTATGTAAGCTATAACAAGGGCATCCATGGAGTTTGTATTGCATAATAAAGATAGACAGCTTAAAAACTGAAGAATATTTTGCCATGTTAATTTTATAGCAAAAATTAGAAAACGCATAATTAAAATTGAAGTAGGATATTTCTGAAAAGGTGGATGGGGGGCTTAATAAGGCTTTATGGGTTGTGCTGAAATATTGCTGTAAATCATAATAGTATTTTAAATTAAGGTTTGGTTTATAAAACATCTTTACGTAGCTTCCTGTAGGGTAAATATTGTCAAGCTACAAGTTAGAAACTATTCAAAAACTGTAACGTATTTTTATGTCATTTAAAAATGCATGTAGTTTCTCTTCGTTATGCTTCATGCACTGAAACAAGATAATTTGTAATAATAAAGATTTTTGAATATTACATGAGTGGAGGCATAACCAGTTAGGTCAGGCATACCTACTAATATGAAGAATCCTCAACATGATTTATGAAAAAAAAAACCAAAACAGGGCCAAAATTTTGGCATAAAGTTTTTTTCCCATGTTTCAATAAAGGATTTTTGCTGGAGAAGCATCGAATTGTTTCTTGTTGTTAAATTTCTACTTTATTTATACATTTGAGCCAATTGGGCAATATGGGCAAGATTCTTTTCCCTCGGGTTATTTTTGGATTATTTCTGCATTCAAAAAGCTTTTTTACTGTTAGTTAATAATAACATTTTCCACGAAGAAATTTTTCGAAGAAAAGTAAAGAGCTAGATTAAGCGAGACACCAGCAAAAATAACTTTAAATAATAATTCAAGCTTTAAACGAACAGGAATCACTATCAACAAATAATTGAAATCCAAAACAAACCGAAATTACAATAACAAATCAAGTCAAACTTAAAACAAGCTGAAATTACCACACATAGAAAAAGGGCTAATGCCCCTAAGCCTTCTAAAGACAAGAGCGTCATTTACGATTTACTGAAAACAATTTATTTCAAATTTATTTCAAAATTAATTTCAAATTCGTCATAACACAAATAAAAAAAGGAATAAATCAGCATAATAACAAAAATCACTGAAAAGACCTACTAATTGTAGATTAAAAGTTAAATATATTATTATATTCATTTCTGAAAATCTCAGCAATTTTTTATTTATTAACATTGTAACAGAGAAAACATTAGAAATATATTTCGTTTTCAGTAAAGCGCAAACGAGGTTCTAGTCTTTAGAACGCTTAGGGAACGTTAGCCCTTCTCGTGTTTTTGGTAATTTCTGTTTGTTTTTGTTTTTTTTTTTTTTTTTTTTTTTTTTTTTTTTTTTTTTTTTTTTTTTTTTTACTTGATTATAGCTTTTAATATTTGTTCGTTTTCGGCATCATTTATATATTGATAGTGATTTCTGTTTGATTAAAGCTTGGCTTATTATTTGATTTTTTTTTTTTCATTTTTGGTTTAATGTAACTCTTTACTTTTCTTTGATTTTTTTTTGTGTATGCGGAAAACGGTTCTTTTGAATTGGTTTCTGTTCGTTTTTAGTTGACGTTGTTTTTACTTGGTTTTTTTTTGGGGGGGGGGGTACATTGTTTCTATTATAAACGTTTCGAGTTTGTGTGGCCAGACTACTTAGAATTGAATTGAGTCTTGCCGTAGCTTGTAGTGCTTGGATAAAAGATCTAAATAAACGATTGAAAACTTAAAGCTGACGCCTGCTTTCCCGGTAATCTTAGGAAAACCGCTTATCTTTTTTTTAAAATTAAACAACAGACTTGTCTTTTTAAAGTCAGGAAAAGGCAGTCCCTAAAAAATTTCTTGCATGCCTATTAGGAAAACGTTAAAAATCAGCTCAACGGAGATATCTTTGAACAATTTGACAGCTTTGCGAGTTTCCTACTATGCTACTTGCTTTGGCTAAAAACCTTGTCGACACAGGAGACGTAATATTTGATGGCCGGCGTTTACCCCCCCCCGGTGTTTATCCCCCGAAAAATCCCCCCCCCTCCCGAGGAAAATAAGACTTTCCAAATTTAAGAGTTTTATTTGAATTTTTTTCCCTTTGGGGGAAGGAATTTTGGTACTTGTGTATTAAACGCTACTCACTCAGGTTTACGCTGCAACTCGAGAACAAACCGGTTTCTTCGTTAGTTTCTTTCAGATTGGCGTGAGACACGACAAAGACAAGTGACAGAATAGATGGGAAGTATATAATTTGGGCTATATATTTGCACATAAGGGGAGGGGGTAAAGTATTTGGACAGTTTGAAGTCAGAAAACAATTCTTACTTCATAATATGCAGAATAATTGTACCTAACACATTTTGCATGCAGATCCGCTATACTTTACCCCTCCCCCTGCGAATATGCAAATATATAGCCCAAATTTGTTTCTAAAGTAACGAAGAAACTAACAAAGAAACCGTTTTTTCTCCAGTTTATACACATCGTAAACTTGAGTGAGTGGCGTATAATACACAAGAACCGGAATTTTTCATGGGGAGTGCCGGATTTCCCGGTATTATTTAAAAACGATCACGAATTACATTTAAAAAACAAGTTTTTTCAACTGAAAGTAAGGAGCAACATCAAAACTCAAAACGAATAGAAATTATAACGTACTGGTATATTTAAGGAGTTGCCCCTTCAACAAGATCTTGCTTTTACGCTAAGTTTTGACTTTGTCCTAATTCTTTAAGAACGATTCCTGAAGCCCAATAGCCGTTTAATTCGAATAATAAGCTTTGTTTCATAATCCTAAATTAAACCTTTAGCGTAAAGAGCGAAGTCTTGAGGAAGAGGCAACCTCTGTCATATACGTAATAATTTCTGTTCGTTTTAAGTTTTGATGTTTCTCCTTACTTTCAGTTGAAGAGACTTGTTGTTGTTTTTTTTTTTTTTTTTGGGGGGGGGGCTATATATTTGTACATTGGGGGGGGAGTAAAGTATAGTGGGTCTGTACGCAAAATGTGTATAATTATTCTGCCTATTATGAACTAAGAATTGTTTCTGACTTCAAACTGTCCGAATACTCCCCCTCCCCCTTATGTGCAAATATAAAGCCCAAATTATATATTTACCATCTATTCTGTCCTGTCTTTGTCTTATCTCACGCTAAGCTGAAAGAAATTAACGAAGAAACCAGTTTGTTCTCGAGTTTTGCACAGCGTAAACTTGAGTGAGTGGCGTATCAAACAGTTCGTGGTAACGAACTGTAAGTAAGGAGCGACCCGGCTCAATGGTAACCGAAACTCTAGAAAACGATATTTTGATACAAATCGATACATCAAAAGAATCAGATTTTAATGCTGATTTCAAATATATAAGTTTCATCAAGTTTAATCCTACACATCAAAAGTTAGGCGCCTGAGAAAATTTGGCTGATTTTCGAAAAAGGGGGGAAAGACCCCCTAAAAGTTATAGAACCTTAATGAAAATCACACCATGATATTCCGCGTATCAGAGAACCCTACTGTAGAGGTTTCAAGCTCCCATCTACAAAAATGTGGAATTTTGCATTTTTTGCCAGAAGAAAGATCACGGGTGCGTGTTTATTTGTTTGTTTGTTTGTTTTTTTTTTCCCCAGGGGTGATCGTATCGAACCAGTTGTCCTAGAATATCGTGGAAGGGCTCATTGGAATGGAAATTGAAAGTTCTAGTGCCCTTTTTAAGTGACCAAAAAAATGGAGGGCAACTAGGCCCCCTCCCACGCTCATTTTTTTCCCAAAGTCACCTGGTCAAAATTTTGAGATACCCATTTTGTTCAGCATGTTCGAAAATATTATAAGTATGTCTTTTAGGATGATTTAATCCCCGAACTTCCCGGGGGGAGGGCTGAAAGTTATGAACTTTACCCAATGTTAACATATAGTATTGGTTATTTGGAAGTATACAGACGTTTTCAGGGGAGATTTTTCCTGGTAGTGGGGGGGGGGTCAGGGGTTATGTGGGAGGATCTTTCCATGAAGGAAGTTTTCATGGGGGAAGGGACATTGCTATGAAGGGGACGCCGGACTTCCCAGCATTATTTAAAAAAAAGATCATAAATTTACTATAAAAAACAAGTATTTCAACTGCAACAGCAGCAACATCGAAACTTTAAACGAACAGAAAATATTACATATATAATTGGGTTCACCCCGTAGTCAATGCCTCGCTCTTTAAGCCAAAGATTTTTTAGTACTTTCATAAGAGCTATTTATTCTAATTAACGGCCTTTGTGATTAAGCGGTCATTTCTAAAGAATTGGAACAAAATTTGAACTTTCGCTTAAAGAGCAAGGCATTGACTAGGGGGCGAACCCCCTAATAAATGTATTAAAAATATATGAATATAGAAGTTCGTTACGTAAGTTAATTCGTAAGTTACGTATATTTATTACTAATAAAAACGTTCGTAAATAAAATTAAACAAGGTTCGAGAAAGCCATTTAACTAAATAAAAGTAAATTAATATGAAAATTTTGTTTTAATTATTCATGTACGGTGAGCCAAGATCAAAACCTGCATTTATTCAAAAACGTTCAAAAATTAAATAAAAAAAACAAGTTTTTTAAACTGAAAGTAAGGAGCGACATTAAAACTTAAAACGAACAGAAATTATTCTGTATATGAAAGAGACTGTCCCCTCCTCAACGCCTCGCTCTTTACGCTAAAGTTTGACTCTGTCTCACAACTTTATTTTTTAAAACAATAAAAAACTTTAGCGTAAAGAGCGAGGCGTTGAGGAGGGACAGTCTCTTTCATATACAGAATAATTTCTGTTCGTTTTAAGTTTTAATGTCGCTCCTTACTTTCAGTTTAAAAAACTTGTTTTTTTTATTTAATAATACACAAGAACCAAAATTCCTTCTCCCTACGGAAGATAAAAAAACAAAAGGTCAAAGAAAATTCTCAAATTTGGAAAGCCTTGTTTTCCCCTTGGGGTATTTTCCACGGGAGGTGGGATATTTTCTGCAGGGGGGGGGGGGTAAACGCCTAGAACCGTCATATTTATGCTGTAGATACATTGAATAGACAGGGTTTTGCTTAACAATTATTTAAAGATTGTATTTCTCTTTATCTAAGACGAGCAGAAATATAATAAACAATCATAGCAAACAAACCTACAACAGATACTAATATAAATGAATAAATAAATCTTAAAACGAGTAAAACCTAAATTAAATATTTAAATCAAACTTAAAACGAACAAAAATCATTGCAACTCTTGTTTTCCCCCTCCCCTAACTGTAAAAGTGTAAAGCTCAATGTGTCAATTGCGTTTTGTTTTTTAAACTATGTGTCTTGAACAGTCCTTGGAAAGAACTAATAAAATTAAATTGAATATTTGACATATGTAATGATATAAAGCTCAGCAATTCAAGATTTTATTTCACTGTAATTTTTATTTTCAGTGTTGTATGTGCAAAAGAAAATATTTAATATAATTTGTTTTTGGTTATGATAAATTTCCTAATGATTAATACTGCCTATAAAAGAAGGTAAATTGGGTAATTTGCATACCTTGTCTTGGGGATGTGGGGATATTGTATCCCAAGAGGCATATTTACTAGAACTTTTGACTGTTTTGAACAAAATCGCTTTTCCAATATTTGATCAGTGATGAGGGAAAGGAGAATCTAAAAAGTGCAAGGGGGCTGGTTTCTTTCCGATAGCTCTTCAACATTTCCTGAAATTTTCAACTTAATGCCCTTAGTCGTTCCTTAGGCATTGATGGTACGTCCTTCTGACAACCAGCACGCACACATTATGTTTATTGTGTACCTTTCTAAAGCTGTTGGGGGTTATTTCACCTCCATAGGCGTAGTTTTTTGAGCTTTTGACTAAATGTCTATTTCAAATGTCTATTTTTATCAAATATTTTTGGGGGAAGTCACCTAAAAAGGGCATGGGAGGGAGCTGGTGGCCCTTCAACCACTTTTCAACATTCCCCCTGAGCATGTCCTGAAATTTGCAACTTAAAACCCTGAGCCGTTTTCAAAATATTTCATATTCTCTTCTGATAAACTGGATGCGGATAGTGATTTAGTATAGCATTTGATTTAGTATAACACATCCCTCAACATTCTTCGAAGTTTCACCTATATGCCTTTAGCCTTTTCGGATAGACCCAGAACCAAATATTTTCCCTTTTCTTAATGATAAAATCCTGCATTTAAACAGTGAGAAAATTGCATAATATACAATCTTTGCCCCGGGCCTATAGGGGTATGGCATCCCTGGAGGTATAGCTATTAGACCTTCTTCTCGAATAAAAATCCTTATCTGTTAATAATGGGCAACTTGTATAGCTTACAGCCCTTCCCCCGGAAGCTGGGGTGGGGGGGGGTTGTCAACCCCGGAGGCCAAGTTATTTCACCTTTGAACTATTTTGAACTGAATGGCAGTTATAAAATTTCGATCGGATGGATTTGGGGAAAAAAGGGTGTGGGGGCTGGTTGCCCACTGGTAACTTTTGACTCTTAAAAAGGCTCTAAAAATTCCGATTTCCAATCGAATGAGCCTCCTTCAAAGTTTATACGACCATCCCTCTCATTATCACAAATGTCAACAATAAGCAACTTGCATAATTTACAACCCGCGCTCCGGGGGCGGGGGAGGGAGGTTCAACTCCAGAAGTGTAGTTATTTGGCCTTAGGATTATTTTGAGAAGCTGGGGTGGGGGGGGGTCGTCAACCCCGGAGGCCAAGTTATTTCACCTTTGAACTATTTTGAACTGAATGGCAGTTATAAAATTTCGATCGGATGGATTTGGGGAAAAAAGGGTGTGGGGGCTGGTTGCCCACTGGTAACTTTTGACTCTTAAAAAGGCTCTAAAAATTCCGATTTCCATCGAATGAGCCTCCTTCAAAGTTTATACGACCATCCCTCTCATTATCACAAATGTCAACAATAAGCAACTTGCATAATTTACAACCCGCGCTCCGGGGGCGGGGGAGGGAGGTTCAACTCCAGAAGTGTAGTTATTTGGCCTTAGGATTATTTTGAACAAAATGGCTATCTCCAAATTTTTATCACCCGTATTTGGGGAAAAGGGCCCAGGGATTGGGTGGAGGGCTGGTTGCCCACCGATCACTTTTAACTTTTCAAAAGCAGAAATTTCAATTTCCAATCAAATGAGCCTTCTCCAAAGTCTACGATCACCTCTTCCGTAAAAATCTTATATATTAATAATGGAATTAATATATAATTACAACCCTTATATTTATATATTAACAGTTTGCATAAGTTACAGCCCTTGCCCTGCGGGCTTGGGGAGGTTGTTTCAAAATCGGAAGCATAGTTATCTGACTTTTTGACTATTTTGAACCAAATGACTACCTCAAAACTTTAATCGGATGCATTTGGGGAAATAGGGCGAGGGGGACTGGTTGTCCTTCGATCATTATGTACTCTTAAAAAGGGAACTAGAACTTTTGATTTCCCATTGAATGAATGAGCTCCCTCCAAAGTGCATACGACCACCACCGCTTCCATAAAAAAAAAAAACTTATTTCTTATCAAATTTAATTGTTTTACTTTTTTATAAAACCTTATCACAGCCAAGGGGCTGTAGGTGGTTTTTCAACCCGGGGGTTATTGTTATTCTCCCTTTGGACTATTTAGAATAAAATAGCTATCTCAAAATTTTGGTCAGATCTATTCAGGGAAAACAGGGCATGGCGGGAGGGGCTGGTAACCCTCCGGGCACTTTTGACTCTTAAAAAAGGCACTAGAACTT